>OZ024930.1:158676220-159156567 GCA_964017235.1 Sabellastarte sp. h YS-2021
GAGAAAATGGTCCCGGAGGGACGCCTTCACAGGAGGCCCTTTCAGTTTCATCTCAAGGAGCACTGGAGATATCCTCAGTCACTGGACAACCTCCTTCCTTGGACAGAAGCCATTGCAGCCCACCTAGATTGGTGGCAAAATCCCTCAAACGTGATGAAAGGTGCAGACCTTCATCCCAAACACCACAGTATCCAACTCTTTACCGACGCCTCACACGAAGGTTGGGGCGCTCACTTAGACCAAAAATTCCACAAAGGGTCTGTGGTCAGATAGGGAAAAAAGGCTACACATATATGTCCTAGAATTGAAGGCGGTCTCCCTGGCCCTCTCCTGTGGAAGATCACGACCTGGGGCCATCACTACCTCATAACATTGAAAGCCAGGCACGTTCTAGGGTGTCTGAATGTGATGGCCGACCTACTGTCCAGGTCCAACCAAGTACAGTCAACAGAATGGTCTCTTCACCCACAGGTGTTCAAACAGATCTGCCAGAAGTGGTTCACACCTCATGTAGACTTATTTGCCACTCACCTGAACCACAAGCTCCCACTGTACGTGTCTCCTATCCCAGACCCAAGGGCCTGGGACATAGATGCTCTAAACATAAACTGGACCAACCTCACGGCCTAGGCGTACCCTCCTACGGCTCCTTCACAAGGTGATCCAAAAGATCAGGCAATGTTATTGTCTGATCATCGTAATAGCCCCAGGCTGGCCAGAGATGCCCTGGTTTTGGGACCTAGTGCAGCTCTCAACAGAGATCCCACTACAACTCCCAGTGTCAACGACCCTACTCAACAGTCCTACAGGTATGTGTTCCACAACAACCCCCAGCACCTGAACCTCCACGCCTGGTGTCTAGGAGCGGACAACTCCAAGAACAAGGCTTCTCTGTGGAGGTGGCAGAGAGAATTGCTGCCCCTCAGCGGTTTTCAACAAGGACCATCTTCAAGTCAAGTGGGCCCTATTTAAAAAAATGGTGCAGAGAAAATTCGGTGGATTTCTCCACTCCATCTGTGAAACAAATCTCAGACTTTTTGATGTACCTGTACCAAGACCTAAACAGGCGCCCCTCGACCTTTGATGGTTACAGGACTGCAATCGTTGACACTTTGGGCCCAACGGCCCAACATGTTGCACACAATGCAGACCTTCATAGGTTACTCTCCAGTTTTCACAGGGATCATCCCAAAAGTTCCAGAAATTTACCCAAGTGGAACCTTTCTGTTGTCCTCAACGAGCTCACAAAAGCACCATTTGAGCCCATGAAAGATACAGACCTCAAACATCTTACTCTAAAACTGCTTTCTTGCTAGCTTTGGCCTCCGGCGAGCGCCGCAGCGAAATCCATGCCTGGGTCGCAAACAAGTGTCTAATCTAGGCCAATGGGAAAAGGTTGCCTTGTTCCCTTCTTCTGATTTCATAGCCAAAAACCAACTAGCAAGAGAAGGTTCTCAAAGTGTATCTCCGGTGACTATTCCTGCTTTGACTACCATTGTAGATAGACAATTTAAGGAAGACAGGACCCTGTGTCCCGTGCGGGCCCTGAGGTTTTATTTGGACCGAACAAAGACCTGAGAGGGTCTCGTTCTCTCCTTTTCATCTCCTTTAAGAAAGGACATACCTCAGACATCAGACCCGCTACTCTCTCTTCATGGTTGAAACAAACCATCCTACTTTGTTACAAACAAGCAGATCAACCAGCCTTGGACTTAGTCCAAGTCAAAACGCATGACATCTGGGCTTTCGCGGCCTCTAAGGCCTTTTACGGTGGGGTATCGGTGGACCAAATCATGCAAGCCTGTCACTGGAAAGCTCACAACACATTTACAAATTTTTACCTAAAAGACCTTACTTGGTCGGACACCGACAACAATATGTATCTGGGACCCATAGTGGCGGCACAACAAGTCCTAGATCCTTCCCCTCAGACCAGTTGTCCTCGGAAAGAAAAAAAGGGGGGGGGGGGGGCACATCCACTACAACCAAGTCTTCAGGAGTCTCTCCCAGGATCTAGGTATTCCTTTACCTTCAAGATGTTACGGGTAAGGTCATTTTTGTTTTTCAGTTATCAAGTAACTTCTATTAAGGACTTATTTAGTTGTCATTAATCTCATATTCAGGTTGTAAAAAATTTAGGAGATGTCCAACCATGGGTTGGTCAGTCGCTAGTGAAGGGCCCTCAGGGACCCTTAGACCTCGAAGTGAGCACTGCTGCACTTCCGTCCTACAATCAAACATCTAGACAGTTTCAGCACTGTCTCTCATTTTATTTAGGTTTTTGGCTCGTTACAGGCCCGGTCTTCGGGATCGGGGCACTGTAAATGGGACTCAGACTGGTATTTCTGGCACTATTCTATACATATTAATTCAAAATCTTAGAAAAAATGACATATCCTCCAGTCTCAGCTGTAATCCCGCCACCGGGCGGTTGAATTCAGCATTAAGTCCCACATGGTAAGCTATTGTAGCGTAATAAAATTGTAAATTTTAATGTAGCTTTTATAAGCTACAAGCTTACCATGTGGGACTTAGAAGAGTCCCACCCTGCCTCCCCGCTGTTTACAGCTGAGGGGTAGGTTTTAGAAAATTTCAACGAGAAAGTAGGGCGAGAGGTCAGAGGTTATCACGTGACGACAACTAGCAGTGTATCCGGTGGCTAACAAGAACTGTCTTTTTTTTCTAAGACGTTGGCCCCGGGTGTGGCAACCCGAGAACAGCATTAAGTCCCACATGGTAAGCTTGTAGCTTATAAAAGCTACATTTAAGTAATTAAAATTTACAAATCTATTTGAGTTCATAAAAGTGCATTTGGCTTACTGAAGCATTATATAGATATCAATCAACAGAAAGGACAAGTAAATTACACTTCAGTTACTTACTTCAAAGTCAGAAAATGTAATGACTAGTCATGTGTGATAAATATCTATGTTACACCAATTTCTGCTGTCATGTAGTAACTCTTTATATTCAACTGTCATTCCCTCCACCCACCAACCCACTGTTAGGTTCAGCAACAGTTCAGCAATCTGTCCAATGTAATATCAGAAGGTGTAAAAAGTTCATATCATATTTGTCTGAATTGAAACTCTCAGAGAAAGATGCATTTTGCGGCCGGGGGCTCGGATAAAGAAACCACTCAAGTATCATTTAAGAGGGAGGGAACCTTTATTCAGATAAATACAGCAGTTAGAATTTGCAGATAGAACTCCATGCAGTACTCATTCAAAAATAGAAGTTATTTTAAGAAGTAAAAATTTGGTAAAAAGAATACTTCTTTTCTGGTTTGATTTCAGCAGTTACTTTTCACCTGAAATTGACTTTAAAAGAGGCATTTTGGGTAAATTTTTTAATGCAAAAACATGCAATTCCAGCAAGTTTTATGCTCAAAAGAATCCCCTTTAAAAGGAGAAATATAGCAACAGTACTCAAGACTCTAAGAGCATACTATTCATTCTTGTCCTGCTCATAATCTTTGCTGAAACTGCAATTTACTAAATACTCCCTGAAGCCAGGGGTTGAAAAAGTGTGGAAAATTCATGCAATAATCATTAAAATCATTGGTCATTCACCATTTTTATCCAAAGGCATTTGAGCGAGTCCATCAATTACTGAACCTGCCTTGTCCCCACAAGAAAAATTCTTAATATCCCTGAAACTTGGGAATGTTATGTAATGTAAAGTTTGTGTTTTTATAATACAATTTGCTGTAACTTCAAAAGCACTTCTACTGAGACATTTTATATATAATTAGAACTTTGTAGTAGTACTCGAGTATTTCTTTAGCAGTAGAGAAATGTGAAATTTGCCATAGTATGTGAAATTTTCCTCAGAAGAAAGCCCTTTCTGTTAGCTTGATTTATTGGAAAGTATTTAAATATTTATGATGTTTTTCTGATCTCCCCTAATGCAAACGTAGCATAAATTTAATTTGTATTATTTTTCCCTTTTCAAAAGACTGCCTTCAGCAGTGAATTTCACATTTGTTTCTCCGGATCTGTGTGGCAAAACCTTGTATGGTTAGTACCAGTATCGAGTGTATTGTGTTAGTGTTAATAAACAATGCATGCTTTGGTGTATTACATATGAAGATGTTGTCATTAGTTTATTTCTGCATGTTTCCCCCCCCCCCCCCCCCTTCCCGTTATGTATAACTGTTGGCATGTGATAATTCTATATACATAACCCAAACTTACAAACTAGTAGTTCAAATACACAAAATGATAAAAAAAAAAAATTAGGGAAGCAACATGTCTACTTAGAATAAAACAAGCTGTGAATTTTTGTGCCAGATTGCAGTCACATTTACATGTCATCTAGTAATCTTTTTGCCATTTCAAACAGCGTCATGGACCAAATGCCTTCCTTGTATTTAACTGTTTTTCTGACTACTTCATCCTGAACTGAATTCTAATTCATTTTAATGTGCCTTGAACTTCTCAGTAATTTCTGTAACTGTATAATCTTTGTATGACTGATGATTTTCCAAATGCAGGCAGTTCCTTATTGAGTTAAAGAAAATAATTACAGCTAAAATTATTTTTATTAGAGCTCTGGGGCCAGATTTACCAGAGGTCTCAAGCATTTAGGCAAAAGTCAACCTGGGTTTTATTTTAACTGAATGTTTCACTGAAATTGAGAAATTTTAAAATCTTAGCATTGATAAGTCTTAAGATTAGTTGCATGAGGCAGGTGGGGTAGAAATCTTGTCGGGGGTGTATCTCAAAATCCTTGAGGTATAGAATGTTCACACTTGTTGGGGACATTGGTTGGGGCTGTAGATATGATTTGACCTTGATTTGATAATTGACCTTGTTGTATTGACGACCTTGTCTGGGCCATATCTTGGAAACCGTAAGATGCAGCAAGTCGATACTTTTGTAGGTCCATTTGTTGGCAGTGTAGGTGTGCAGTGTCATAGTGTGACCTTGATTCGAATTTGACCATAGTGTGTAGTGACCTTAACCTTAAAAATCATGTCTCCGCTATATCTCAGAAACTGTAAGGTGTAGGAAGTTCATACTTGATAGGGACATTGGTTGGGGGTGTAGGTGTGCAATGTCATGGTGGGACCCTGTTTTGACGTTTGACCTTGCTGTAGTGACCCTGAACTTTAAATCTTGTTTGAGCTATATGTTGGAAACTATGAGGTGCAGGAAGTTGTTACTTAGGAGAAACACTGGTTTGGGTTTAGGTATTCATATAACAGGGCTTCATAACTTTTAGTGTACAATTAGTGGTGTCATCTTGCTATTAAACTGTCTTTGTTTTGATACTTTGTCTTTCCCAACATTTTTTCTCTCTTGACTTTTTTCTCCTGCACCTTTGTGTGTACAAGTATTCTGCACTCTCTAGGTTCGACTTAATAGGGTTCAGATGTATTTATGTTGCTGTGGAGTCAGGTCCTACATCCACTCAGTTTTCTCTCTAGCAAGTTATAACAGTAAATTTCTGGTTTGCACTAAACTAAAGAAATATTAATATAAGGAACCGATAAAGGGGGTCACAGATGTATTTAAAGATGGCTGATTTTCAAACATTTTGAACATTTTTGAAAATGAAGTATTGTTTCCTCTAGATTTGTGGAAAGACACTATGGTTTCATTATTAATAATCATACTTAATTATACAAATTAAAGTTTATAAGTTGTAATTAAGCGTCCCTGAAAGCGTCCCTCAGTTTCCTCGCCGCCGCCGCATTATGGTCTCCCTTGAATATCTCCCTTATTATTAGAAGGTTTCAAACCATATTTGGCAGTTATATACCTTAGGCGTGGGAAAATTTTTCTGCATGCTTAAATTTGACCTTTGACCTTTATGAAGGTCACATGATCAAAAACAATTTTTTTGAAGTACACCCCCCCATCATCGCAGTTCAGGAAAAACTACTTGCTACACAGCCTTATAATTTGACACACCTGTTCATACTATCGAAAACGCAAGCTGATTAGATTTTGGGAGCAATCCCTTGAAAAATGTCTCATTTATGAGTGATTTTCTGACACCTTCCAATCTGAAAGCCTTAAATTTAGGTCGCCCCCCCCCCCCCCCCCCCCCCCCATTAACTTCTTAAGTATTGCATTTAGAGCCATAAAATGTACTGGGAGGTAATAGGAAACCATATGTGGAGAGTCTAAATAGCCGGTCAGTTTTACCCCACGGCCCCCCCCTTATGGGTCAAACTGGGGTCATAAAATAGCTGATTTTGAGTTTTTGCCTTATATCTCCTTTATCGTTGCTTTTATAGCTTCAGAATGTATTAAGAGGTATTAGGAAAGCATATGTGGAGAATCTAAATAGCCAGTCAGTTTTATCCCCCGACCCCCCCTTATGGGTCAAACTGGGGTCATAAAATAGTTGCTTTGAAGTTTTGCCTTATATCTCCTTTATTGTTGCTTTTATAGCTTCAGAATGTATTAAGAGGTATTGGAAAAGCATATGTGGAGAGTCTAAATAGCCGGTCAGTTTTACCCCCCCCCCCCCCTTATGGGCCAAACTGGGGTCATAAATAGCTGCTTTGGAGTTTTTGCCTTATATCTCCTTTATCATTGCTTTTATAGCTTCAGAATGTATTAAGAGGTATTGGGAAAGCATACGGCACAGCTTTGTGCATTCTTAGCTTTACAGCATGCTTATTAAAACCACAAAGCATTTTAAACTTTCAGGGATGCTTCGCTTATGTGAGCAAAAGCATTCCTCTAGTTATTCTTTCCTCTATCCTCAGAAATTTAATGTTGAATGAGTGATAAAAGTGAATGAATTCCAATGGCTTTTAACTTACGTATTGTGCATAAACTTTCTATCCAATATATTTCTGTATCAGTAAAAATAGAGTGCCTTTTGATTACTACTATTATTAACTTTTTAATGTCTGTGGCTGTTGCTGTTTGAGGCAGGTTTTCAATGGAGCCTTTGGGTTGCAAGCATAAAATTGACAGGTAAAAGTCACACCAAAAATTCAAAACTTAAAAAAATATAAATGTTGTGACATAAAACATGAAAAATTCCAGCAGGTGTTTCTGTCACCAGATTTTCAAATCTTGTGAGATTTGAGTTCCTGTCACAGCATAAATATCAGCATTCAGTCATTAAGATATATGCCTGTTGTTTTTTTTTGGTAAATCATTTATGAATTGTCTCCTTTTTCAGTGGAGTATCAATGTTGCTCAAATAACTGAAATCCCTCCTGTGGCCTTCTTGCCAAACTTTATCGTCCAAAGACGAGTCCTGAAGCCATTCAGATTCCATGTTGGTGGCACTATTCTGGTGAGTGTTGTGTTCTCAATTGGTGTTTCGATCCATATTATGCACTAGATTATGCAGAATGAATTGAAGTTATAAATAGTATAATTTTTGTCTTAAAAAGTAAGGTCTTAACATGCATACATTGAAAGAAAAGCTCTTGTTTTGAAATTATTACACTTTTAGTACGTTTTGGTTGTCTTGAGTACATGTTTGTATTGTCAGCATGCTCTTTCCCAAAATGTAGAGAAAGAAATCTAAAATTCGCCACATATCTGAAATTCACCACATGTAGAAATACTAATAAATTAAATAAATTGAGGTGAGATTTGTTGAATGTACAGTAAATTAAAGCTTTCTGAACTGAAAAATACCAATTTTAAGACAAAACATCATTTTCTTTATAAAATTAACTAAGGTTTTAGAGGTGGCGAATTTTAGATTCCTGGCGAATTTTAGATTTCTTACTCTAATCACTTCTTCCTTTGGCCAGGCCCTACCCATATAAAAAATTTATGAATATCTGTTCATTGCTTTTGAAGCAATGGTGAATATAGACAAATGAATTAACCCAAAAACATAACCTCTTGGCAGATGTAGTAACATTGGTATAACCATATAAATTACATTTTCTACTGTCTTACAGTGTTTGTTTTTTCTGACATGATATGAAATACTGACATGCTGTTTACATTGATTTCGAAGTTTGAAGACATTAAGGGGTTTGCTTTCTGCCTTTCTTTTTGGATTTCCAGTTTCCACACAGTTTCATTGGAGAACAAGTATCAGTCTTTTGCCATTGAACAAACTTGCAAGCCGGGCTACTTAAAAATAGAGTTAACTGGCCCTTTATAAACGAGTCACTAGGGTTAAGTTGGTGATTCCAAATTTGTTCCCCTCTGGTATTTCTGATTCTTTTGTGTACACTTGGCAGGCTGGTAAGTTGGCTGTAGAGCGAGGCTGGGCTATCAACATTGGGGGAGGTTTTCACCACTGCTCAGCAGAGAAGGGTGGAGGATTCTGTGCCTATGCGGACATCACACTGACCATCAAGTTCCTGTTTGACCTGATGCCAGAAAAAGTAAAGAAAGCAATGATCATTGACCTGGATGCTCATCAGGTACAGAGAATTTAGTTCTGTAAGAGGGGTGTGATTTATGATTACCTGGATATTTCTTTTTCTCTTTTTTAATAACTAATATAAACAAATTTGTTAAAAATATAATGTCAAATTATCTGTGAAACTAAGGCTGTGATAGGTTACCTGGTTAGCCCAAACCGGTCCGAATTCCTTAAGAAACCGAGTACAAACTGGCGAAGCGGTCAATGAAATACTCGGTTAAACCTTAGTATTCTATCAGTTTCTTTAACTGATATTAGTTTTTCACATAATTTTCCTTATATATACAGATATTTAACATCATTTTTCGTAACATTTTGTTTACATCATCCACCATGTTTGCTTCTCTGATACTTCCACTGTGTGACATCTAAAACACAGTTATCCGAATTCAGATCGGTTCTTTTGAGGCAAATATCCAGTGATGTTTTTTAATGAAGGCACAGCCTTATGTGAAAGTAAATAAAATTTGAACAAAGCTTAAATATGCCAATCCGTCACAGAATAAGAGATTCAAAGGTACCAGGGGTGATGTAAAACACTAAATAAATTAATTTGTTAGTGGAACAGTAGTAACAAATTCCCCTTCCGTCCACACTCCACAACTCGATGTGGTAAATTGATATTGGGTAACAGTTTATAGTGTTGAATCTTGACCAACTATTATGCACTGCCTTATTTCATCTCCTGGACAACCCATGATGACAAGTCAGTAAAGTGTATTAAAAACAGCATCAATCAATCAATTAATCTGTCAATCAATTTGTTTTACCATCAGTATTGAAAATATGCATTGACACAAGTGATTGTTATAAATTAAAGTATTTTACTAAGACCCAAACAACAAACACTAATATCCAAACAATGAACATTTTACAGAGCTTTATAAGTGGCAATAATATAATCTCTATAAGAAATCAGCGCCCCAACTAGGCACAATTTGCATACAGAAATTGCCGAAGATATTTTAATTATTTCTGTCGTCAGTTTAACTCCCTTATTTGGTAGGCGGAAGTCCACAAATTTTACTGATGGCAATCAAATAACAATCAATATTCTGTGTTCCCTTTTGAGCCAAGTTAAGGTGTGTGCCAAGATATGAAGCCTAGCAGTATCCATTCCAGTACTGTTTACATTTGTCCTGCCAGTAGTAATATATGAGTTGTTGCAATTGTAATGGTGACATTCGTCCCCATAGTAGTGATGTACATCTGACTTCCAGTACTTATGTGCACATTTGTTCACTCAGGGGAATGGCCATGAGAGAGATTTTATGGATGATGAGAGGGTTTACATCCTGGACATGTACAACAGAGGCATTTATCCACATGATGGATTTGCCAAACGTAAGTCTCACATTTATCTTTAGTGTCAGGGCATGTAACTTGATGACTGGTTTGAAAATTGTTGGGGGGAGGGGGGGGGGGCACGGTGGCAGAGTGATAACACTCCTGCCTCCCACCTCTGAGGCCGGGGTTCGTTTCCTGGCACGGCCTCGAGTGGGAAAGCTGGTAGTTGCTTGCCCTTGGTCGGCAGTTTACAGTACAGAACCCTGATAAACTGTATGTACTGGTTTCTTCTGCCCTTCCAACTACCCGCCGTGATATGACCTGTACAGTGTTGAAAGCGACGTAAAACCCCAAATAAATATATGAAAATAGTTAGGAAAAGTTATTCTTAGATCTCATCTGTTCAGTGATGATTTCACGTCTGTCTGGCAGGAAGCGACTCAGTACAGAATGCCAGTTAAGTTTATCTCCCCCTTAAATAGTGTTTGTCCCTATTTATATGTGTATGTGAAGAAGGATAAATTTCTATGAAGTACCTTATTCCATGGTACAGTCTATGATTTAGCAAAGGATTGAGCCACAGCCCTTCTATGAAAAGTCCCTGACACCCTAATCACAAATCTACAACAAAAATATGTGACAATGTATAAAGAATAGAAATACACCATTTACCAGAAAAAAAATCAAAACTTTTCACATTTATTATCAGTAGTTTTGCAAATGTTCTCATAAAAGGGACATATAGTCCTATACAGATATCAATATATAATGTAAAAATATTTCAGTATCAGCTGATATTGTGGGATTAGGAGGTGGGGTACAGGTAGAGGGATTATTGTTGTCTCCTAACCAGAACAAACAATGTGCCCATGTTTAAGTGAAGTAAAAAAAACATATAAACAAATATCATTTAGTTTATTTCTCAGAAAGTGCTGTAATATGTGTTTATTTCCAATGATAATACATGAAATGATACAAAGCTTAGTTTATTTCATTAAAACGCCTTGGGAGATTATAAAAACACCTACCGTGCATGCGTCTGTAGGTGTATGCATATGTGCATTTGTAACATTTTTACATAAAACTTTATGTCTCATTCATTTATAAAGATATATTCACCAAATTTGCTGAGAATGTTTATGGCTATGAAAACGTGTCTGTAAAATATTTTTATCTCATTTTAAAAAACAGAAATGGCCTTCATAGCCGATTCTTCAAAAATCATTAATATGTTCTAAAACTTAAAATATTGCAGCTAGTTTCATCAGATTTGCACAAAATGTATATGGCCAGGAAAGCTTGCCTTAGAGTAATTTTTCCTTGTTTCAAAAACAAAATGGCCGCCATGTCACATCTTTAATGTCTAATAGGGGGGGGGGGGGAGGACATCATAACAAAAAGGCCTCTATCTCAATGAGAAAACAACTTATAAGAAATCATGGCCTGTGAATCTTTTACAAGTTTCAAATTTGACTTTTGACCCCGGCTTCAAGGTCAAGTGGGGTCATCATACTAAAACAGCCAGTTTTAGCCCGGGAGGGAGATTATAAAATGCATCCTGTGCGTGTGTGTGTGCGTTAGTGTGTCACGCAGATTTCTCCAAAACTGCTACAGCTACAGATTTTTTGTAAATTAATTCTAATGAATTTTCATGCCCTTGAAAATTGTTTTGGTTTTGTGGACTTAGGCCAAAAGATAAGTGAGTAGTAGCAATTTTAGCTACTTTGAGTACAGGACTCATAACTCAAAAAGTATTGCAGTTAGAGTTTTTTCTTGAAATATGTTATTCAGCTACTTTGTCTTTAGCTATAAGATCGTACATAGTTTGGGGTTCTATTGCATGCCATAAGTGAGTAATAGCTATTTTCTCATTTGTAGCTAAATAACAAAAGAAGTAAATGTCAAATATCTTCAAAAGTATTAAACTTAGGGAAATCTTTTCAAATACCGTAAATGACCTATTTAGTGCACAGTGCGCTAAGCAAAGTATTTTTATTCAATATTTGGTGGGAAAAAATTACCCCTTCATGAAACACTTTCCGGGATGAAGTATAGGTCAATCCGGTAGAAAAACGGTGTTTCGACATTTAGAAATACCCACTTCCTGTAAATATGGCGGTAGATGAAAAAGACTCGAAAGTCGTGACAAAAAATTCAATTTATTAAGTAAAAATACATACAATATATAAAAAATATGTGGATATTGTGCACTGTCACCAACGATATTGCTGGGAAAAAGAGGTAGGGTGCGGTTACAAGGGCGGATGCGCTAAATAGGTCATTTACGGTATGTTATCCATCTAATTTCTGGTAAGCTATCACATAGTAAAGTTTCAGACCTGTTGTACCTTGGATAGCGGAGTAATAGCTACTTTGAAATTCTGACTGTTGAGTAAAGCCATTGTAACTCCAAAACTATTGCAGTTAGAGTGTTTTCCTAAAATATGTTGTTCAGCTACTTTGTCCTTAGCTATAAGATGGTACATAGTTTGGGGTTCTATTGCATGCCATAACTGACTAATAGCTATTTTCTCATCTGTAGCTAAATAACAAAAGAAGTAAATGTCAGATATCTTCAAAAGTATTAAAGTTAGGGAAATCTTTTCAGATATGTTGTCCATCTACTTTTTGGTAAGCTATCACATTGTTAGGTTTCAGACCTGTTGCACCTTGGATAGCTGAGTAATAGCTACTTTGAAATTCTGACTGTAGAGTAAAGCCATTGTAACTCCCAAACTATTGCAGTTGGAGTATTTTCCTAAAATATGTTATTCAACTACTTTGTCCTTAGCTATAAGATGGCACATAGTTTGGGGTTCTATTGCATGCCATAAGTGACTAATAGCTATTTTCTCATTTGTAGCTAAATAACAAAAGAAGTAAATGTCAAATATCTTCAAAAGTATTAAAGTTCGGGAAATCTTTTCAAAAATGTTGTCCATCTACTTTTTGGTAAGCTATCACATAGTAAAGTTTCAGACCTGTTGCAACTTGGATAGCTGAGTAATAGCTACTTTGAAATTCTGACTGTTGAGTAAAGCCATTGTAACTCTAAACTATTGCAGTTAGAGTGTTTTCCTAAAATATGTTGTTCAGCTACTTTGTCCTTAACTATAATATGACATAGAGTTTGGAGTTCCATAGCATGCCATAAGTGAGTAATAGCTATTTTGTTATTTGTAGCAAAATAATGACAGAAGTAAATGTGAAATATCTTAAAAA
This sequence comes from Sabellastarte sp. h YS-2021, assembly GCA_964017235.1. Lineage (NCBI taxonomy): Eukaryota > Metazoa > Annelida > Polychaeta > Sabellida > Sabellidae > Sabellastarte > Sabellastarte sp. h YS-2021. The sequence continues at coordinate 158,689,094 of OZ024930.1, forward strand.
GTATTAAAGTTAGGCTAATCTTTTCAAATATGTTGTTCATATGTCTCAAAAGGTAAAAGGCAGAAATGATTCAATTTTTGGTGTGTTCCGGATCACTATCTGGATCTTCTGGATCAATGAAATGTAATATTTAAAGACAGATAACTCAAAAACTTATGGACAGATTTCAATGAAATTTTCAGAATATGTCTGAAAAGGTAAAAGTAAGAAATTATACAATTTTGGGATTGATCCGGATCATGATCTGGATCTTCTGGATCAATGAAATGTAGTTTTTAAAGACAGATAACTCAAAAACTTATGGACGAATTTCGATGAAATTTTCAGGATATGTCTGGAAAGGTGAAAGGAAGAAATGATTCAATTTTGGGAGTGATCCGGATCACTATTTGGATCTTCTGGATCCATAAAATGCAATTTTTAAAGACAGATAACTCAAAAACCTATAGACGGATTTTGATGAAATTTTCAGGATATGTATGAAATGGTAAAAGGAAGAAATGGTTCAATTTTGGGAGTGATCCAGATCACTATCTGGATCTTCTAGATCCATCAAATGTTATTTTTAAAGACATAACTCAAAAACATACGGACAGATTTCGATGAAATTTTCAAGATATGTCTGAAATGGTAAAAGGAAGAAATTTTCAATTTTGGGAGTGATCCAGATCACTATCTGGATCTTCTGGATCCAAGGACGGATTTCGATGGATTTGGTGTGTTCCGGATCACTATCTGGATCTTCTGGATCAATGAAATGTAATATTTAAAGACAGATAACTCAAAAACTTATGGACGGATTTCAATGAAATTTTCAGAATATGTCTGAAAAGGTAAAAGGAAGAAATGATTCAATTTTTAGAGTGATCTGGATCACTATTTGGATCTTCTGGATCCATGAAATGTAATTTTTAAAGACAGGTAACTCAAAAACTTATCGACGGATTTCGATGAAATTTTCAGGATATGTCTGGAAAGGTGAAACGAAGAAATGATTCAATTTTGCGAGTGATCCGGATCACTATCTGGATCCTCTGGATCAATGAAATGTATTTTTAAAAACAGATAACTCAAAAATTTATGGATGGATTTTGATGAAATTTTCAGGATATGTCTGGAAAGGTAAAAGGAAGAAATGGTTCAATTTTTGGAGTGATCCTTATCACTATCTGGACCTTCTGGATCCATGAAATATAATTTTTAAACACAGATAGCTTAAAAACTTATGGACGGATTTTGAGGAAATTTTTAGGATATGCAAGATAGACCAATTTCAGTGATAATTAAGTCATTCACCTACTATTGGGTGATGTACCACATGGCGAAGCAGATCTGTAGCTTTTTGAATAGCTGAGATCTCACAAGAAAATTTATATTCCACTATCTTTGGTACATCTAATTAATACGGCGGGAGATAATTGCATGCGTCAGAATGCTTGTTCTCTTATATATTGGTCCTCGGGCTTGGAACTAGCATTATAAATGAATAAAATGTGAAAGTTTTCCCCCTTCTTCAACTAAATGAAAGTTCTTAATCTGACATCTCATGGGTTCTGACATCTCATAGTAGTTCCTACAACTAACATTATTCCTTAGATTTTCCCAAATCTCAATGTTGTTGCCCATTTAGTTGTACCTGTCGACTGGGGTTCTTGCCGGCCAAGGCTGGCTATTTTTGTCTTGCATGTATCACAAGACTGACATGTTCTTGTTCGCTTTGGGACATTTCATGGGAAAAAGGTTGAATCTGTAATTCTTCATTACTATAAATAGCTGTAAGAGTATTGCTAATATGAAAAAGTAATTCTCTCGGTTCTCTCTTGCAGTATATAGTATATAATAGCGGAGGTATCGTGTATCAATATTTTAATATCAATCTATAGAGCTTCCTGGATTTCAGTATTGTTTATAATGCTCATCAGGCACTACTTTCCAAATGTTGTTGGCTTGTTACATTTTAAATCTACTTTATACTGTGATCATCATTATTCATACTTTACAAGGTTTACTTTTGAGAAATTTGATCACTTCTGCTGCAGTACTTTGTTACACTTGTGATCTTTACCAAATATCTTAGGTATGATTTTGGTCAGTCAGGCACTAATGGCTATGAAATGATGTACTTTCTGGGGTGAAACAATATTACAATATATGCCAAGTCAAATTCAATGACATCGACACTGAAATGACATTTCAAATCTGCACTGAGAGAACTGGAGAATTCTTTAGCTCATATTCCAGTGGATATACATTATGTGGAAATTGCAGAGTCCTGTCAGAGACATATCAGAGACTTAATGCTAGTGGTGTAAACCAACATTCAATAAACTGTTTTTACCCCACAGGTGTAGGAAGTTGATACTTGGCAGGGACATTAGTTAGGAGTTGTAGGTGTGCAACATCATGGTCTGACCTTGATTTGACCTTTGACCTTGCCGTAGTGACCTTGACCTATAAAATCTTGTCCGGGCTATATCTCGGAAACCGTAAGGTGTAGGAAGTTGATACTTGGTAGGGACATTGGTTAGGGGGTGTAGGTGTGCAACGTCATGGTCTGACCTTGCTTTGACCTTGCCGTAGTGACCTTGACCTATAAAATCTTGTCCGGGCTATATCTCGGAAACCGTGAGGTGTAGGAAGTTGATACTTGGTAGGAACATTGGTTAGGAGTTGTAGGTGTGCAACATCATGGTCTGACCTTGATTTGACCTTGCCGTAGTGACCTTGACCTATAAAACCTTGTCCGGGCTATATCTCAGCAACTGTAAGGTGTAGGAAGTTGATACTTGGTAGGGACATTGGTTAGGGGGTGTAGATGTGCAACGTCATAGTGTGACCTTGATTTGACCTTTGCCGTAGTGACCTTGACCTATAAAATCTTGTCCGGGCTATTTTTTGGAAACTGTAAGGTGTAGGAAGCTGATACTTGGTGAGGACATTGGTTGGGGGTAGTAGGTGTGCAACATCAATGGTGTGACCTTGATTTGACCTTTGACATTGCCGTAGTGAACTTGACCTATAAAACCTGGTCCAGGCTATATCTTGGAAACTGTAAGGTGTAGGAAGTTGATACGTGGTAGGGACATTGGTTAGGGGGTATAGGTGTGCTACGTTATAGTGTGGCCTTGATTTGACCTTTGACCTTGCTGTAGTGACCTTGACCTATAAAATCTCGTCCAGGCTATATCTCAGAGACTGTAAGGTGTAGGAAGTTTATACTTGGTAGGGACATTGGTTGAGGGTTTTAGGTGTGCCACGTCATGGTGTGACACTGATTGACCTTTGACCTTGCTGTATTGACCTTTAAAATCTTGTTGCACCTTTGGGTCTGTCTGTTGATGCAGATTAAGCACTGTTAAAGTCATATTAGAATTCATTAAGAATTTCCTTTTGCAAGTTCCCATTGTAACAGATGGAATTTTATCATGTGAGCCACAGGCTTTCCTCCAACACCACACATAAGCATTCATTGAATGTATTGCCACTTCTGTATGCATGGGTAATATTCAAAACATCCAAACCATAATTCGGCCATTTTTGGTTTACTGATAAGTGCTGTCATTTTATTATTGAACTGTTTTGTTTTAATACTTCATTTTTACATACATTTCTTTTCCTTAGGTGTTATTTTCTCTACTTAAGCATTATTTGGACCTTTATGCCCCTGTTCCACCAAAGGATTAAGCCCCGATCCTGTCGGCGACCCTTAATCGTGCACAGTCGGTTGAAAAAAGACAAAAATGGGCGGGAATACTGGGTCGGTTTCAAAGTCTGGGATTAAGAACAGATCGTCCCCAGGACGCCTCAGGACACCTCAGGACGCCTCAGGCGGCCGCAGACAGTCCCCGACTGGTCTGGGACTAAGAACCGACTAAGCCAGTTTTCGGGTCGGTTTCAACCACGATCCTGTCGGACACAAACCGACTGGGTCCCAGGACGCCTCAGGCCTCCTGGGACTAAGAGCCGACTAACACACGATTAACTACCGGCGTCCTCAGGCGTCCTCAGGCCTCCTCAGGCCTCCCCAGACCACGATCCCCGATTATTGTTTTTCAAAGTTGCTGGATTTTCTGGGTATATATATATAAAATTTGCGATCTAATCATCATTGCTTTTCTAGGAACACACCAGGATGCCACCTTTTAATGGAAGACAGATTCAACAACAACTTAGGGCTTTTTTGGTTTTTATTCACTTACAAATAATCATGTATTTCCATTTTTTACGTCAAGCACAGCAACCACCACCACCACCACCAGCACCACCAGCACCCATACAGAGACCCAGAAGAAGGCACAACATGTGGGTCAGGCCATGGCTACTGCAGAGAGAGGAGAGGGGGGCCTACCACAACATTATGGCTGATCTTTATGCCACAGATATTCCAGGATTCACCAACTACATGAGGATGACCCCAGAATTCTTTGAAATGATGGAGACCAGACTGGAACCACGTCTAGCCAGGCAGGCCACCAACTACAGAGCTCCTATCAGTGTTGGGGAGAAGTTAGCCCTCACCATCAGATATCTGGCCACTGGAGAGTCATACACATCATTATCCTGTCAGTTCAGGGTTGGCAGATCCACCATTTCCAAGTTTCTACCAGAGGTCTGCAGGGCCATCCAGGATGAGTTCACCAGAGAGTACCTCAAATGTCCTACTACTCCAGATGAGTGGAAAGAACTGGAAAGGGAATTCGGGATCAGGTGGAATGTTCCACATGCCCTGGGAGCCCTGGATGGAAAGCATGTGGCCCTGAAGAAACCCAAGAACTCTGGAGCCCTCTACCACAACTACAAGGGGTTCTTTTCCATTGTCATGTTGGCCTTGGTAGATGGGCAGTACAAATTCAGATGGGTGGATGTGGGTACAGAAGGGTCTTGCTCAGATGCCCAGATATTTAATGCCTCTCAGCTGAAGAGGAGGATTGAAGATGGCAGGATAGGCTTCCCTGACCCAGCTCCTATAACACAGGGTGGTAGAGATGTCCCCTACTTCATTTTGGCAGATGATGCCTTTGCCCTGAAGACCTGGCTCATGAAACCCTATGGCAGAAGGCTGTTAACAAGGGAGGAAAGGATTGCCAACTACAGAATATCAAGGGGCAGGAGAGTTGTGGAGAACGCTTTTGGCATCCTTGTGTCAAGATTTAGAGTCATGAGGACCACCATTGAACTACCCCCAGAAACAGTTAGAGAAGTGGTCATGACCTGTGTGGTTCTGCACAATATACTCAGAAGCCAGTATCAAGGTCAACCTGCTGGTCAGCAGCCTGGGGAGGATGATGATGATGATGATGTGCCTGGTGATTGTGGATTGATTGGTGGTGCTGCTGGTGGTGGCCAAGACAGAAACCCTGCTAGAGAGGCCAAAAGACAGAGGGATTACCTGAAGGACTACTTCAATAATGAGGGAGCAGTGGCCTGGCAAGATGGCAGAATATAAGTCCTGTTGCAGTAAACAGTCCTTTTCAGGACTAACTATAACAGTCCTTTTCAGGACTACCAAATATTCCCAAAACAATTAATCAGCTATGTGGACAAACAGACAAACCCCATGCCAAACATAACTTGTTGAGACGGACAAACAGACAAACCCCATGCCAAACATAACTTCTTGAGACGGACAAACAGACAAACCCCATGCCAAACATAACTTGTTGAGACGGACAAACAGACAAACCCCATGCCAAACATAACTTCTTGAGACGGACAAACAGACAAACCCCATGCCAAACATAACTTGTTGAGACGGACAAACAGACAAACCCCATGCCAAACATAACTTCTTGAGACGGACAAACAGACAAACCCCATGCCAAACATAACTTGTTGAGACGGACAAACAGACAAACCCCATGCCAAGCATAACTTGTTGAGACAGACAAACAGACAAACACAACTTACTCACCCAACAAACAGACAAACCCACTGTTAAACAAAAGCCAAACACAAAGTCACACATAATATCCTAAATTGAATTATTATTTTATATATTTTCAAATCCACATCCTAATTTAAACATTTTTCTTTTTTCATGGCTGGGAAACTTATTTGTAGCAGAAATTTTTTTATGGAAATATTAAATTTTAAATATTCATTTCTAATCACAAAAATTTGGAAAATATAACCATGGAACTAGTTTTGCTTTCAATAATGGGGGATTGTGTTTGCTAAATACTTTGTCAGTTCGTTGGCATGGGTTCTATTTACTTTTGGGTTTGTGTGTTTGTTGGTTACTGGGGTTGGGGTAGTTGGGTATTAGGTTTGGTACTGGGTTTGTTATTTGGGGGTTATGTTTGGTATTGGGTTTGTCTGTTTGTGGGTTGGTAAGTATGTAATTATGCCTTTTAACTCTAGGGAAGGTGCAAGTGTTGGACTTTTCAATTACAGATTTTAAACTATCCCATGGATTTTAATCTAAAAATGGGCTGATTAATGGCCATATTGGGAGTTACTTTTAATATTTTTTTTATGTGGCCTTTTTGGTTATGTGTAGTACCATGGGTTATTTGTTTCATGTTTGGGGTGGTGTAAGTGTTGGACTTTAATTTTTTTTTTCTTGTGATAAGTATTTGTACTGAACTTTTTTGTTTTGGGAGGGGAATTGGAAGAACACGTAGCTGAATAATTGTTTTTGGATGATTTGGTGGCCCTGAAAAGGGCCTGGCAGGTCAAAGACCCGCCCTGACTGGATGGCTACTGAGGAGGCTGCTGCTGCTGTTGAGGCGGTGCTGAATTGGTGATAGTAAAGAGCTGCTGCTGCGGTTGTTGCTGCTGCTGCTGAGGCTGCTCGACGATCTGTGTTGATGTCAGATCTGGTAGCTGGCTTAAGATTCCACTCAGATTGTGTCTGCTCCCTTCGTCCTGTACAGTTAGGACAGATGTCGGGTTGCTGAAGCCAATGGGGCTTGGTGTATAGTACACAAAACTGCTGCTAGCTGCTGCTTGAGTAGAACTTGACGCCTGTGGAGTGGTTGTTGGCAGTAGGCCGACCCTCTGGGACTCCGTGGTAACAGTGGCTGATCTTCTGGGCAATGGCTGACGTCTGCGGTTACTCTTAATATTTTCGATATCTCTGAATATCTTGCCCTTTAATTCTTCGAATTCTTCTTGAGTCATCTTTTCGGCCTCTGATGCCACGTAGTCAAAGAAAGGCTGCCTGTCTGACTTCTGATGCATAAAACCTGAGATAAGTGTCCTCATCTGCTCAAAGTGTTCGAGAATCTTGGAGTCTGTAGTTGAAACGGGTGTTGATGTAATGATGGACTGACTCCTCTCCCTCAGGACACTTGACTCGAGGTGTTCTGTGTCAGTAGTTGACCCACGTGATTCGTCCTGCTTGCTGGTATTTGGACTGGCCTCAAAACCTGAACTTCTATTGGCCCCCTTTCTTCTGATGTGGGTTTTAAGAAAACCCATCTGTTGGTAGACCCAGGACTGTCTCTTGGTCATCTCCCTCGGGGCTTGGCCAGATTGGAGCTTAGACAGCTTTCCATAACGGGTTCGCTGGGACTCAAACCACCTTCTCACATCAAAGGGCTGGAGCTTAAGTTCTGCAGATATTTCTGCCCAGAGAGCCTCTCTTCTGTTCCTGTCGTGGAAACGTGAATGTTCCTTGTCATACAGTTCAGGGTGCAGCTTGACGAATTCTACAATGGAAACTTCATCACTGTCTGTAAAAGTGGCACACACCCTGGCTCTCTTGGCTGAAGAATGGCACTCCGGATCTTCCTCACACCTCTCTTCTTCTTCTGCCACAGCTTCCCCAATAGCTGGATCTTCCTGAATCTCCTCCTCCTCTCTCCTCTCACTTCCTTCTTCTGTAATAACCTCACTCCTCTCCTCTACTTGACTTTCCTTCTCCCTCTCATCCATCTTTTTCCTTCCTCTCTTCCCTCCTTTCTCTTTTCTCATGATCCAGTCGACAAAATAATAAAAAAATAGTAAAATGTGTCTCCTAACTGTGAAATTTGCCTTAAGCTCAAGTATATAAAATGTAAAATAAAAATTGAAAACCCCTACAAATCAGTGACACACGTCTCTCAGTAGCCAAACAGTCAGTAACAACGACAATGTGTGCGCGGTCGCTTATATAGTCCCAGACCTGCTCATTGCCTCGTTTTAATTTCAAACGCGCGGAAAACAGTCGGTTCTTAATCGGTTGTTAGTCCCAGGCCGCCTGAGGCGTCCTCAGGCCGCCGCAGACTGAAAATGCGTGGTCCCAGGCGTCCTGGGGAGGCCGGTTTGGATCGGTTAGGGTCGGTTACCCTTAGTCGGTTCTTAGTCCCAGACCTTGATTTCTGGGTCGCAGGACACCGCAGACGGTCTGAGGCTTCCGGGGACTAATGCAACCGACTCACTTTCAGACGCATGAAATTCATACGCATCATATTTGAGTCTGGGATTAAGAACCGGCCTCCTGGGACTAAGCTACGGAGGTCTGGGACTAAGGGTCGCAGGACGCCTGGGACAACAACCGACTCTGTAAATTTGGGTCTGAGGAGGCCTGAGGACGCCTGGGACTGGACATTTTGTTGACGGCGGGAAATAGGAATCGGTTGTAGTCGTGTGAAATATCAAACATGTTTGATTTTTCACACGGCCCCAACCGACCACAACCGACCCTTACAGAAGGTCTGGGACTAAGCAAATATTTCAAACCGACCCCCAAAAACCCTTAATCGGGAGCCTTAGTCGTGTGGTGGAACACCCACATAATATAACTGACACTGGTCTGAAAGTATCTTGAACTTTGTACTGTTATGCCCTTGTTCCACCAAAGGATTAAGCCCCGATCCTGTCGGCGACCCTTAATCGTGGGTAGTCTTGGAAAAAATGGAAAAAAAATTGACCAATGGGGTGGAAGACAGAATCGGTATGAAGGTCTGGGATTAACTACAGATCGGCCTCAGGACGCCCCAGGAGGCCCCAGACAGTCCCTAACTGGTCTGGGACTAAGAACAGACTAAGCCATTTTTCTGGTCGGTTTGAACCACGATCCTGTCGTAGACAAACCGACTGGGTCCCAGGACGCCTCAGGCCTCCTGGGACTAAGCCCCGACTAACCCAGGATTAAGTCCCGACCCCACAAGGTGTCCTGAGGCGTCCCCAGGCGTCCCCAGACCGAGATAGCCGATTTTTGCTTTGCAATGGGACTAAGGGTCGCAGGAAGCCTGGGACTAAGGTATAGAGGGTCTGGGACTAAGGGTCGGCGACTAAGGGTCGCAGGCGGCCTGGGACAACATAGGACTGTGTAAATTTGATCTGAGGAGGCCTGAGGAAGCCTGGGACTGGACATTTTGTTTATGGCGGGAAAAAATAATCGGTTGGGGTCGGGAGAAATATCAAACATGTTTGATTTCTCACACGGCCTCAACCGACCACAACCGACCCTTACAGGAAGCCTGGGACTAAGCATATTTTTGAAACCGACCCTCAAAAACCCTTAATCGGGAGCCTTAGTCGTGTGGTGGAACACCCACATTATACTACTTCTATATCTCATGGTGTTGAAAAATATTTCCCCAGGCTGTGGGGTACGGGTATCTCTGATGCTATTTTTTTTTCTGTCCTGCCAGTATTTCATGCTTATATTTCATTTTCAGGTGCCATCCGTCGCAAGGTTGAACTGTCACATTTTACTGGGGATGATGTGTATCTAGAGCTGGTGAAAAAGTAAGATCATTTTTAATTCTAATGGATAGTAACTAATTTTGATTGACCAGTTTGGTTGTTATTTTGAAGCCGTAAGATGAAATCAGTCATCAACCCTGAACTTGAAATATCTCTGAGTACATGATACCTTTGTATTATTATTATAATGTAAACTATTTCAAGTTATTTAAGAATGGTGATTGTATAGACAGACGTGTCCCATGATCTCTTTGTGAGATTTGTAGCAGCATTTAACTGCCAGCAATACTTTTGTATACATCAGACCAAAACAAATGGTTTCATCTATACCTTGTGAAGTATACTTTAGTAAGTCAAAGTAAAATGGTGGAGTGTTTTGACTTAGGCTGTGACCGAGTGGTCATTATTCTTAAGCCAACTTAAGACTTACCTGTTTAGACTAGCTTACCCACCACCGTAGTCACTCTCCCCTGGCATGCACTTGCTGGGTTACAACTTTGCTAGGGTTAACAACTGTCCCTTTTTGGGCTTCAGTGCATTAGAGGATGTCATCAATTTTGTGCTATATAAATCCTTGTATCATTATATTATTATTATTCACGATCGGGGTTGAATTGGGAAGATCTTGAGTGCTTTCTGGTCCATTCAATACTGATAAACTACTACAATATATTATATTGTTGCACACTACTTCACCTTTTAAGATGAAAAAAACATGATAGCACAGCTAAACATTAGTAGCCTTGGGAGTTTCATATAATATTTCTCATTTTATAACAAAATAAGTTTTGATTACCTTTCACATCTAATTTAATACAAAGACATCCTTTCTGGAAACCAGGATTGTGTTTATGGAGAGAAAAAAATTGTGCAGTCAGCTGGACTCCCAGAGTAGTTTTTTACCACTCATCACAGCCTTAGTTTTGACAGTGAAACCATTCCCCTTTAAAAGGCTTAACTGTCATCAAATTTTTAACCTTTATATTATTTGATGGTATTTTCTCTCATGCCTATTCAATATGTTGTGTGTTTGCAGACACGTGAGGAAATCATTTGAGGAGTTTACCCCAGACGTGGTAGTGTATAATGCAGGAACTGACATACTAGAAGGAGACCCACTCGGTCTTCTCTCTATCTCCCCTGAAGGAATCATTGAGAGGGATAGAATCGTCTTCCAAGAAACGAGGTAACTGCTCGAAAACAACATCTATTTTTTGCCAAGTTTTATGCCCATTCTTTTATGTTGTGTAGATTTTTAGCGGCCAAATCGGAAGACTTTAAATTGATTGTCCAAGCACATTCCATGGATAAACTGGGTATGTTCTGATAAAATCCAATAAATTCTGATAGTTTTCTGATAAAATCCAATATTGTATGTTTTTGTCTCGACTTTTATGTTACTAGTTTGTGCAAAAAATATGAAATGGCCAAACTTTGAAATGATTGTCTTTAATTTGTTAATAATTTCTTACCCAAATCATATGAACATTTGAATCGTGTATGATTGTGATATTGTGTCAGGCATCAACACTAAGTTTAGTCAGACTTACATCAGAGAGATCACCAAACTGACCCCTTTAGTATCCAGCTCAAAGGTAACACAAGGGGATTACTGAGGGCCTCTCGCAATAGGTCCTTACCTGAGAAGATTTTAAAATCCTTGTTTTGCCCTTTGCATCATATATGACTGCTGGGGTCATATTCACAAAATAGATTAAGTCAAGGTCAAGCTAAAAGTTAGATTAACTCTAGGAGAAAAATGACTTGGCTAATATGGATTAAATTGGTTTTCACAAAATTTGGTTAATTCTGAGGTAAGTCCAGCATAGTTAATTCAAAAGTTAATCCAAAAATTAGCTTAACTTCTGTGTGAACAATAACCACAATCCTAATCATTTTTTTGTTTGTTTGTTTGTTTGTTTGTTTAACTTGTGCTGCTTTTTCACTGATCTTTTGTTTATCCCTTTGGTGGATATGGCCCCAGAAATGCATTAGCAGCAACATCATGGTATGTTTCAACTAAGTTAAAGCCGAGTTCCTACTGTAGCCCAGCCTCAGGTCAGACATTGGTGTTATTATCACAGTGACTGATGAATGTGTCAATAATGTTTCTCTCAGGTCACGAGATATTCCTGTCATTATGGTGACCAGCGGTGGGTATCAAAAGAGAACAGCTAGAATCATAGCAGATTCCATTCTGAACCTGAGACGAGAGAACCTCATTGTCTGCGAAGACGCTGAGAAACTACCAAGATCTAAAAGTAAGTATTTGACACCTAAAAGTAAGTGTTTGGGAAACTACTGACACCTGACATCTAAAAGTAAGTGTTTGGGAAACTACTGACACCTTAAAGTAAGTGTTTGGGAACCTACTGACACCTTAAAGTAAGTGTTTGGGAAACTACTGACACCTAAAAGTAAGTGTTTTGGAAACTAGTGACACCCAAAAGTAAGTGTTTGGGAAGCTACTGACACCTAAAGGTAAGTATGTTAGAATTTACTAAAGTGTAAAAGTAAATGCTTAAGAAAACTACCAGATCCTTGAAGTAAGTGTTTAAGAAACTATTAAGGCTTGAAATGAAATTAAATGTTTGAGAAACTACTGAGACTGAAAAATAAATGATAGAGAAACTACCTGTTCCTAAAAGTTCATATATGGATCAAATGTCAGATAAAATTTACCACTGTTTTATCTTTTCTCCCACACCTTTATGTTTCCAACTGTTATTGTCTATTGTCTTATTGTGCTTCATTTTATAATATAGTTTTCACTTTTTCATTGCAGGACACTTTTGAAATATTTTTAGGTTGTATTTATGTTGTAAAAATAAATATTTCATAGGTGAATACCTTTATTTTGTTTTACAGAAGGTGTAGAAAGTTTCAGTAAAATTCAGTTTTAGCATGTTTAAAATGTTCTGTACTGCAAGTGTTAAATGTATGCATGCATTGCAATGTTGTTGTGACATTTGAATCAAGCAAGAGTGTTACTGAATGAAAAATACTGACATTTAAATTTCATGAAGTAGGTACCAGATGTCCATCTCTGAGCACCATATTTTACTCTGTGATAATCAATGACCACATAATCTGTAATGTTAACCTGTTGGAAACCAAAGATTCTAACAAACTAGATCATACTAGTGTAGAACTGGGGGAAGGTGTCATCCCAACAAAGGTGCCACTTTCACACACCCCACCAGCACCCCCCACCCCCAAAAACATATACTGCAAGAAATTCTGAGAATTAATCCTACATATCACAACTATTGCATTAGGTTGTTTTCAACAAATCAGTCAGTAACATTGTGCTTTATTCTGTTTAGCCATCGTATTATTCATTTCACTGTGACTTTATTTATGTTATTTTTCTTTTATAAGGCTTTTTTAAAAAGTGATGCCAAAGTTCACAGACAAGGAGTGGGTGAGTACTTAATGGATAAAGTCTACAATGTAGATTACTAGAAGTGAAAGTACAGTGGAACCCCATTTATCTGACCTCCGTTTTTCTGAATCTGTGGTTTAACTGACCCTGAGCTATGTCTCCAAAACTTTTGAAGCACATAAATGGGGTTCTCTTGTAGCCAAAAAAAAAAAAATCACCATGGACCAATTTCACTAAAATGGTCTCAGTTACTGAAATTTCGATTTGAGCCAAACTTACAGTTGAGCCAATGAGCAAATCTGAGTTTTTGGTCTCAGCTGAGCTTTGGGCTCAAATCTGTTTCACTTCTTTGCATATATTAGTTTAACCCATTAATTCTACCAAAATGCCAACAGGTTAGTTGTAGGTGTGACAACAGCAAAAGTTTGTCGTAAAAACTTTTACAAGATAAAATATATTCATCGTGCCAGATCCATTTTTATTTTAAAAACATAGACTGCTAATTCAACTATATTACATTTTTTATGTCAATTTTGGTATTGGGATTGAATATATGAACCAAGAACAACTGAATTTTGAACAAATAATGAAAATTTCTCTTTCTACTCTGCAAAGTGTTAGATTATGTGGATTATAACAGTTTTGTATGGTATAAAATTGGGTATTTGTATAATTACATAAGTTACAAAATATAGTAAAAATGATACCATATATACATAAATACAGACTATTTGACAGCAAACTTTTAGTTATTCTACCGGGAACGCTCGTTATTTTGCCCATGGGCGATAAAGGCAGATTTTTTGCAGAAGTTGGGGATGGGCGTCTAATTGATTGTAATAAAGTCAAATAAAGTACTAATACTTTAATTTCAGTGTACCTAGGATCTAACATGTCATTTTCTTGGGTTTTTATTGCCATTTCAGCCTTCATTCCATTGAATGATAATACACTCCCATTTGTGGTTTTCCGTCGTAAAAACAAGGTGGAGATTAGTGAGGGGAAAAGCTATAAAACTCATGTAAAGTGAAGAAATATATTATCTGGTACTATTTATTATTTATTTAACAAATAACTTTTAAGAATGCCACTTTTATTGTAATGTAATGTCAGTGCAGGTAAATTGCACGTATGTCGGTAAAGAATTACAGGCCTCATAAAAAATTTTTAACCATCTTAATAAAGTACCGAAAAGAGACATGTTTAAAGTCACTCAATGTGTGTTCATCTTTTTCTAATTTTATTGCTTCAAACATTTTAACTAATAGTCTTTCAAAGTCACTCGATTATTAAGAGTCATATAAACACACAGAACCAGTTATTGTATCCCCGACGCGAAGCGGGGATACTATGGATTCATCATCGTCGTCGTCCGCGCCCTCGTCCGCGTCCGCAGAGATTTCTTGTTAGCGACCTACAGTCCACATTTCTTTCCGGATTTCTTTCATATTTGGCAGGTGACTTGATATGGTAGAGGACTCGCCACCCTATCTTTTTGGTAGGCTTTATGTCTAAATTAGGCCTGTGGTAGACAAAAATGTCTAAAATGTGGAATATTGCTTGTTAGCGACCTACAGTCCACATTTCTTTCCAGATTTCTTTCATATTTGGCAGGTGGCTTGGTATGCTAGAGGACTCGCCACCCTATCTTTTTGGTAGGCTTTATGTCTAAATTAGGCCTGTGGTAGACAAAAATGTCTAAAATGCATTAAAAGTCATGAAATCATGCACTAAATCACTTATAACTTGAAAAGTGTTGCATTTAGAGCATTTTGTTAAAATATGTTATTCAGATACTTTTTTCATAGCTACAACATGGTGAGTAACTTGGGTGTCTGTCTCAATCGCTAAGTGAGTAATAGCTACTTTTGGGCTTTTCAGTAACTTCCATCATGAGTAAAATCAATTGTAACTTGAAAACTATTGCATTTACAGAATTTTGTATAAATATGTTATTCAGCTACTTTTATGTCAGCTATAACATAGTAAAATTTCAGACATGTAGCTCATGGCATAGCTGAGTAATAGCTACTTTTAGGTTATCACTGTTGAGTAAATTACTTATAACTTCAAAAGTATTACATTTAGAGTATTTTGTTTCAATATGTTATTCACCTATTTCGGAGTCAGCTATAACATAGTGAAGTTCCAGACCTGTGGCTCATTGCATAGCTGAGTAATAGCTACTTTGAAGTTCACACTGTTGAGTAAATCAGTTGTAATTGGAAAAGTATTGCATTTACAGAAATTTGTGTAAATATGTTATTCAGCTACTTTTGGGTCAGCTATAACATAGTGAAATTACAGACCTGTAGCTCATGGCACAACTGAGCAATAGCTATTTTCAGGTACTGACTGTTGAGTAAATGACTTGTAACTTGAAAAATAGTGCATTTGGAGTATTTTGTTAAAATATGTTGTTCGCCTACTTTTGGGTCAGCTATAACGTCGTGAAATTACAGACTTATAGCTCATGGCATAGCTGAGCAATAGCTATTTTCAGGTTGTCACTATTGAGTAAATCAGTTGTAACTTGAAAACTATTGCATTTACAGTATTTTGCTTAAATATGTTGTTCACCTAATTTTGGGTCAGCTATAACATAGAAAAAATTCAGACATGTAGCTCATTGCATAGCTGAGTAATAGCTACTTTGACGTTATCACTGTTGAGTAAACTATTACATTTACAGTATTTTGTTTAAATATGTTATTCACATAATTTTTGGTCAGCTATATCAGAGTGAAATTGCAGACCTCTGTGTCATGGCATAGCTTACCAATATCTACTTTCAGGTTCTCACTGTTGAGTAAATCATTGTATCCACTGGATAGCCGTAGTGTGTAGAGAGATTTCACCATTACCGCTCTAACAAAAAAAAATATTATAGCTAGCCTTCTCAAGTTTGCAAAGTATATTACAGGGTGCACCACAGTACTCTATTGGTAGGCTTTATGTCTAAATTAGGCCTGTGGCTAAATTACTTACCTACTAAAAATGAGTAATTCTGCATTTTCTCTAAAAGTATTGCAGATAGCAAATTTTTCTTAAATAACTCATTCACCTACTTTTGGGAGAGCTTTCACATGCTGAAGTTCCAGACCTGTAGGTAATTACTCACCTACTGAAAATGAGTAAATGCGAATTATCTCTAAAAGTATTGCAGATAGCCAATTTTTGTCAAATAACTCCTTCACCTACTTTTGGGAGAGCTTTCACATGCTGAAGTTTCAGACCCGTAGGTAATTACTCACCTACTCAAAATGAGTAAATGCAAATTATCTCTAAAAGTATTGCAGATAGCGAATTTTTGTCAAATAACTCCTTCACCTACTTTTGGGAGAGCTTTCACTTGGTGAAGTTTCAGACCTGTAGGTAATTACTCACCTACTGAAAATGAGTAAATGCAAATTATCTCTAAAAGTATTGCAGATAGCCAATTTTTGTCAAATAACTCCTTCACCTACTTTTGGGAGAGCTTTCACTTGGTGAAGTTTCAGACCTGTAGGTAATTACTCACCTACTGAAAATGAGTTAATGCAAATTATCTCTAAAAGTATTCCAGATAGCCAATTTTTGTCAAATAACTCCTTCACCTACTTTTGGGAGACCTTTCACTTGGTGAAGTTTCAGACCTGTAGCTAATTATTCACCTACCCAAAATGAGTAAATGCTAATTATCTATAAAAGTATTGCAGATATCCAATTTTTTATCAAATAACTCATTCATCTACTTTTGGGAGAGCTTTCACATGGTGAAGTTCCAGACCCGTAGGTAATTACTCGCCTACTGAAAATGAGTAAATTCGAATTATCTCTAGAAGTATTGTAGATAGCCAATTTTTCTCAAATAACTCATTCGCCTACTTTTGAGAGAGCTTTCACTTGGTGAAGTTTCAGACCCGTAGCTAATTATTATATCCCCAGACGAAAGTCGGGGATATATTGGATTCAGGTCTGTCGCGCCGCCGCCGCCGCCGCCGCCGCCGCCGCCGCCGCCGCCGTAGAAATTTCCTTGTGGACGCGATAACTCAAAAACAAATTAATATTTTTTTTTCAAACTTGGTACACATGTTAAGAGTGCCCAAAGGAAGATCCCTATTTTAAGGTGACCTTAAACTCCCAGTAAAAAAGAACTTATGGCCACCTTAAGGTCAGAAATTGGACTTTTGGCCACTTAGAGCCCTCTAGGTCACAAACTATGATGCTCAGCTGGCTGAAATTTTACCTGACAACACATTAATATGTTCTTAGTACATGTGCCGAAAATCACGACTTTAAGTTGAGGAGAAAATTGTCTTTGAGGCCCATAAATACCCCCACTTAGGGATTTTTTGCTATACTTTTCACATATTTTGCCCTATAATTTGGAAGTGGTAATTCTGATGAGTCTCAAACTGTGCTAGGTATAACTTTGATATGTAATCCTTGTCTGTAGAAAATTTTAGGGCTGTAGGTTTACCCAAAGGAGTCGACTTAAGGTCTCAAAAGTGCCCACAGAGACCCAATTTATGCACTTTTTGCCACTTTCAAGCACTGTAGCTTTAAAACTATGTCTCTCATCTAAGTTAAATATCATCTGGGAATATATCTATGTGTTTTCTTATATGTGCCCCAACATTTAGGCCTTTAATAGACAGTTAACCTGTGTATCAGGACCATAAACACCCACCCGAGTGACCCTTATAAGACATTTTTCACATCTTTTTCCCTGTAACTTGGAAATGGTAAGTCTGAGAAGTTTCAAACTGTATTAGATATATATTCTGTGTGTAATCTTAGTATGTAACAGATTTAAGTCTGAAGCTTTAATTTTGAAGGTCAAATTGAGGTCTCTAAAAGGCTCCCAAAGACCCAATATTTGGACTTTTTGCTACTTTTAAGCCCTGTGACTGTCAAACTATGTGACTGATAGAGCTCAAATCCTATGTGGGAAGATATTAGTATGTTATTTATATATGTGCCAAAAATTAAGGCTTTAAGAAGACATTTAACCTGTGTATGAGGACCATAAATCCCCACCCGAGTGACCATTTTTAGACATTTTTCACATATTTTTCCCTGTAACTTGGAAATGGTAAGTCTGAGAAGTTTCAAACTTTATTAGATACATATTCTATGTGTAATCTTAGTATGTAACAAATTTTAAGTCTGAAGCTTTAATTTGAAAGCCACATCGAGATCTCTAAAAGGCCCACAGAGACCCAATATTTGGACTTTTTGCCACCTTTAAGCCCTGTGACTGTTAAACTATGTGATTGATGGAGCTGAAATCCCATCTGGGAATGCATTATTATGTCCTTTTTACATATGGCGAAAATCAAAGTTTTTAGTAGACATTTAACCTGTGTATGAGGGCCATAGACACTCGCCCAAGTGCCTTTTTGGACATTTTTTCCGTATTTTGCCCTGTTATTTGGAAATGCTTAGTGTGACAAGTCTTAAACTGTATTATATATAATTTTTGTTTGTTATGTATGTCCCCCAAAAAGTTTCAGATCTGTAGTTTAATTGCTAAGGTCTCTTTAACAATTGTAAAATGCCCACAGAAACCCAATTTATGGACATTATGCCACCTTAAAGCCCAGTAACTGTCAAACTATGTGGGTTATAGAGCTGAAATCTTTGAATTTTTAAAAGGAAATGCCTGTCTATTTAAATTTTGAATATTAATAATGTTATGGCTATCTTAGTCTTTTAAGAACTTATTTTTGTGTGTTATACCTCTGCTGAGTTTTTAACTTTTTAAAATGAAACTGGTTAAACGCCGGTTAAACATATTCAAGTAGACAAAATGGACACTTTAAGTGAGCTTTAAGTCCCAATATTAATGAAATTATATCCGTATGTAGTAAAACTAGGGGATTTTTAACCCTCAACTAGCCCAGTTTTATTCAACTTGCCTCAGTTAATTTTGACACAGCTCCTACAGTTATGAACTCATTTCAGTTGATAATCACATACTTAAAATTCTCAATTCTTTTTGTATTTGAGTACCCCTTTTATATAGATTGTTTGTTTACCATTTATGCTGTAGCACTCCATCTCTTTGAGAGAACATGTAAACTGTGTAAAAAAGATGTAGAAGATGAGATACATTTTGTTTGTGTTTGTCCAGCTTTAGAGCTGATTCGTATGAAATATTTCAAAATTTTAAATATAGATAAATCTGAATTATTAATAGATCAATTATCAAGGGTATTAACTCATGTGAATGTCAATATGGTTATTAATTTTATTTTTGATTTGTGGCAAGAAAGAAAAAGTAAATTATATTGTTAATTTTTATGTATTGAATTGCTGTCTTTATTTACTGTATCTTACCTCAAAATATGTTTGCTCTGTTTGTTATTAACTCTCTATTTAAAGTGACTTATAAGCCCATATAGGGCTGGGTATTACTTCAATAGTTTTTGTATAATCCTTGTCAACATAATACATGTCACTATAATAAACTAATAAACTAAACTAAGTCCCAACCCACATCCCCCACCCGGATTCCCCCCCACCCACCTCTGGGACCTCCAGCTATATTGAGTGACACTAAATAAACAAAGGTATTTAATGATATCAGATGAGAAACAAAGACCTCAATGGGGTTGCAGATCTTGTGTAATAGTGAGAGAGGTGTGGAGAAGGGGAGAGGGGTGGGGGTGGGAGGAGGTGGGCTTCATTACATATAACACAAAGGGGAGTCAGAACTGAGATTGTGTCACATATTTAGGTTGCATATATATGGACCACATATATAGGTATAGAGGAAATGAATAACTGAAAACAATTTGCAAATTCTAAAAATAATATAATAAAATAATAATATAAATAATTTTTTTTTAAATAATATTTTATTTGTGAACAAATATAGAAACAGATATGCGCTTTTGGGATTATGAATTTTAGAATGGACATTGAATCATCAATCATTTAAATACTTTGAAGGAAGATTGAAAAGTATGATGAGTTGAGTTAAAAATAATATTTTATTTGTCAACAAATATAGAAACAGATATGCTCTTTTGGGATTATTATTTTAGAATGGATATTCAATCATCAATCATTTAAATACTTTGAAAATAGGTTTAGAGTTATCATTGCAGGAAGATTGAAAATATAATTTGAGTTATGTATTCGGCGTCTGGGGATACACCATCTTCCTTGGAAGATATAAACAGAGTAGATTGATGTGCTGAAGTTCATATAATAATGGGTAATTATGTTTTTAAAAATTCCCGATCAAAACCTGTGGCGTGAGTGATGACCTGTCTGGGGATATGTTGGCGCCGAGTTGGCCCAATCTAGTTCATCTACTCAAAATGAGTAAATGCGAATTATCTCTACAAGTATTGCAGATAGCCAGTATTTCACAAATAACTCATTAATATGAAAACAACTTAGAGGAAGTCATGGGCTGCAAATCTTTTCATGTGGTCAGATTTCACCTTGGGCCCCTCCTGCTTATTATTGGTCCTAGAGGTTTGCAATGTGAAAACGACTTATAGGAAATCATGGACTGCGAATCTTTTGATGTGGTCAGACTTCACCTTGGGCCCCTGCTACAGGGTCAAATAAGGGTAGCCAAACTTAAAAGTGCTTTCAGCTTGCTTATTAACGAAAAATGCTTTTTATCTTCTAAACTATGTTAGTTGGCCTTTGTCGGTGGATACATCCAGCATCTGGCCACAGATGCGTCCTATTTCTAGTTTACTTAGAAAACTGAGAGTAGAAAATCTGGTTACAAAACTTTTGAAAAAAATGTCATCAGTAAATTATTTACGTGAACAGGAAGTGTAATCAATACCAGTTGCTAGTAGGGGCGTCATGACTAACCGACTAATTCACAACGGTTAGAATAGTGCTATTAACCGGTTCATATTTTAAAGTCGGAACAATCGCTCAATGTAGTGTAAAAGATGGCAGAAGGTCTGAATCTATGAAATATGTCCAAATTGTCACATAAAATAAGCTTAAATCCAAAAACAGCCACGTTTTCTGCATTGTTTATGGATTCACGTAAAACCAAAAGTACCATATATCTCTTATATCGCCCACTTCCTGTCTGAAATAAACGAAGCAGAAGTTGCAGGAAAACGGCAATTTTATTGCGAAAAATACACTTACCATTTCCTGACCATTGCTATATGTTGGTGCCATCCAACTCACTGGCCAACGTTGAGAAACGTTTTAAGAAACCTTAAGAGGCCAGTGAGTGAGTGTGAACTAGCATGTCCCCCTAGTGGTCATGTGACCACGCTAGTAAACAACCTTCATTATTTTTGTTGGCCATCCTAGAGTGTGGATGTGCTATTTTCAATTCGGATTTTTGTTAAGTTTTATGGACTTCGTGTGTTTTTTTGAGTTCTGTGGTTAGACATCTGTGTTGACAATGTCTTCTCAGGACAAAATTTTAAAAAGCACAGAGGAAAAGTGCTTTTGTGGCCATTTTATGGCGGATTGAGGAAGACTATTTGTAAGATGGCGGCATTGTTTCTTCAATTCAGAATACAATTTATTCTTCAAAAGGCATGTGTTACACGAGAATGGGACAAGTTCTTTTATTTTTATGCATTTTTTCCACTAGATTGAAGATCTACAATTGCTACAATAAAACACTGAAACTGTCGGCAGTCTTACTAGCTCCGGCAGGGACAGTTTACAGGTTGCTAGGCAACCAAGGAAGTCGCCATGAAAAACAGAATATTCGTCTGTCATTAAACCTGATCATACGTCAGGTTCTAATAGATAGTCGTTTGGAAGCATTTCTTCAGTACGTACGTCTCAGTCGAATAGAACGACAAGAAGGAATTCCCCATGGAGGCAGACATCTTAATTTTCCGTTGGATGCATTATCGTGGAGAAGTTCCGAGTACAGGTCTGGGCTTTCTCTGCGATAAATTTTTCCGGTGAAGTTCAGTCGGAACTTTCACGGAGGAAAATACCTGCATGACGTCATCCGAAGACAATCGAGTTTCCATACCTCCCAAAAGGTCTGAAATCGGGTTGTCAGATGACCGGAGTTGTATTTCATCTCAGAAGTTAGCTTTTCATTCTGTGGTGTAATGCAGGGTTTCTGCTGGAAACCGGCACCGGTACATAAAACTTGCAGCATAATCATGTCAACATAATAATTTGGAGTTATCTAGCAGGAGGTCTTCAATAATTTAAGGTGGCCTAGTGGTTAGCAAGTTTGGCATATAATCATAGGCTGTCACCTCTGTGGGTTCCAGTCCTACAAGTGGCAATGCTGAGGACCTGTCCCAATATGACCCTGGCTGTTGAACGGGACGTTAAACCCCAACTTTGACTTTGAAGGATTAACAGGATCTCATAGAATGTCTAGTAATGCTTTGGACTGTGTGTACAGTAATTGCAATTACAGTCCTCAATGATCCTGTATGTTTTTTGTGCAGTGTTACAAATCTTACTTTTCTTCATCTTATCTCTTAGATAATTTTGGTAGAATAAGAAGTGCTTTTTTCACTCTTAATGACTTTTTTCCTGTTGGACACATGGTCAAGATGCCCAGGGAAACTTCATTTTGTGATCTTGGGTGTATAGTGATTCTTATGTCTAGGAAGGAGCAAACTCCTACACATGGCTAGTATTGGGATAAGTGCCCCAGGGCAGTTATTTTTGTCCCTATTATGATAATTAATCCTCTTATACTGTTTCAAAACTCTCCTCTGTAGGACTTAGAGGTGTTAGGACTAATCTTTAGGTGGTATGTTTGTCCAGTATTGGAAGATATTCTGCACCTTACATCTTAAGATAGTAAGAGGATAATTTTTCAAGCATACTTTACTTTCACAGAAGCGAGAGTAGCAGGAAGGAGTACTTAGCCATTTTCCTAAAGCAGTTGTGGACATGTCTTTCAAAAATATATATATAAAATGCGAGAGACAACAGTGTTCATAAAAGCTGTTTATGAAATGATCGACAAAAGGGCGATAACACCAGTAAGGTGGTGATATCGCTGCAATTTTACAGTTTATCGGTTGTGATAAGCTGGGAGGAGATGGCTACCACTAATAGTTGAGGTCAGGTAAATAAGCTTTTACATGTACCTTAATTTCACAATGTTACAATATTCGCCTTTGTTTCTAGTAAGTGAATGGAGGTATGTTCATGTTTCCTTGCAGTTGCATTCTTTCGTAGCTGGATTCACGCGAATTTTAACTTCACTTCAGTGTTGATGACAATTCACACCGGTTCACAGCCTGTTTGCTGTGTTAGTACATGGTGAGTCTGTGGGATCTATAAGAACGCATCTTGATTTACCACTATATAGACCATTTCATGGCCTTGCTCTTGGAAATGGTTTATTTTCGACTTTACTATTATATCAACGGATAGTGAACCTGATGGCTGCAGTAGAAGGCATTGGGTGTCGCCAGCTTATAAAAAAAAAAAAAAAAAAACATCTTGTCTAAAGTACCAGGATTTTTAGTTTGGATTGCAGATTCCACCTTAGGGTACATCTTTACTCATAGCAAAGCATCTTCTCCGGCTAATGGTTTCTAAGGAAGCCATTTCTTTGGTGGCGGTTTTCAGGGATCCTCTTCAGTGGTGGAACGACTTTTCAAATTTGCAGGAGCTCCCATTACTTCATCAGAAGGAGCACAATCTCCTGTTATTAGATGCTTTCTTTAAGGGTTGGGATGCACAATTATGGCATCAAACAGCCAGTGGTCTGTTGTATCATGAGGGGTCAAGACTCCACAATAACAGGGCTACTACCTTTAGAATCATTTGGAGGTCTGATTCGGATTCTGAATCTGTTGATTTTCACAGACAGTTCTTCAGTGGTTTCCTATCTGAACAGGTAGGGAGGTACCCACTTTCAGGAATGTTTTCCTTATCTGAAGAATCATTCCTTGGACGAATGCCATGGGTTCATATCACTTCCCAGGGTATACAAATATTCCAACAAATTCTTTGTTCATGAGAGTCAAGATGATTCAAATTGAATGTGTTTTGGATGACTTTTGAATCTTCTATTCTGATTCAGGTGTTCAATCAAATCTGTCTTTGATTACAATCACCAATGATGGGTTTGTTTTGCAACTAGTTTGAACCACAAGCTTGTCTTTTTCAACTTTTCTTGGGATGGACTGGACAGTTTGTTTGGTCCTGTGACCTTGATTCTTCAGGTGATGCAGGTGAATCATTTGGCTTCTAAGGCTCCTTTGGTTTGCAACCTGTAGTCATTCCTGCTTTGGAACCTTCTTTAGATCTTGCTTTGGTCAAGATAGGTTTCTTTGTCCAGGGAGAGCCTTGAGAGGTTATCTGGATAAGTCAAAGATCTCAGGAAAGGCAAGAAAATTCTTTTTGTACCTATTAAGAAGGGCTACTCCAAGATTTAGGTGCAGAATCATCTGGATGGCATCAGAGTGGCTAGGGATGTCTTATTTTTGGGATCTGGTGGATCTGTTCCACAAAGGTTCCTTTTAAGGCTTCCCTTGCTGGTGAGTTCAATCATTGTGCCATTGGTATCCAACAACCTGAATCTTAAGCTTCCAGTGTATGTGTTTCCTTTCTTAGACTGTGGGGCTTGGGGAACAGGTGCATTACTCATTTCTTGGGAGGATCTGGACAGCTTTGTGTTTGTTCCAGTGGCTCTCATTCCTCAGGTGACTCAAGATGATCACCTACAGGTGCAGAATCATCATGATTGCACCAGGATAGCCAAAGATTCTTCAGGTGATTTAGAAGATGACCACCTTCAGTTGCAGATTCATCATGATTGAATCATGATGGTCATGGTGGATGTTCTTGGTTGTGGGACCTGGTAAATCTATGCACATCTGAGGCTTCTTGGTGGTGAACTTCTCAGATACTACTTTTCTAGATGTAGCAAATTTCCTTAATTATTTCTTTAAGGAAAGGAATCTTAAGCCATCTACTACTGCTGGTTACAGAATAACAATGGTAGATTGCTTTCCTTGAAGGGGAATAAGTCTCTAGAACTCTTCAGCTGTATAGATTGTTGACATATTTCTATAGAGACAATCCAGTAGCCAATAGGTTAAGCCTTCTTTTCCTTTTGTCTCTGGTCTTGTTTGGTCTCACCAGACAGCCTTTTGAGCCTTTGGGGAAGATTTCTTGGAGGTTATTAACTTTTAAGACAGTCTTTCTTTTGACTTTGGCATTAGGCAAAGGAAGAAGGGTATTCTCGTTGGCTTTGTCTTCCCTTACTTTGAATGAGTATTGCTCACAAGTGGCTCTGGCCATTTATTAGCCAAGATTCAGTTGGCTTCGGATGGGCCTACTTCAGTTAAGCCGGTTGATATGCCAGCTCTCAATCACTGGGACAGCAGTTTTACTCAAGATAGATCTCTTTGTCTTGTGAGGTTTTGAAATACTTTTACTTAAAGGATTCAATGAGGAATTATTATGTCTTGTCTGTGCCTAGTTAGGAAGGCTTTACAGCAGATATTTTCAGGTCAATTATCTTATCTTGCTGTAGGCAGACTATCATTTTGACTGAGGAGAAGTCAAATTCTGACTCTCAACAGCAGCGAGTCAAAGCAAGAATCTTTAGGTTTTAGGATAGTGTTTCTGTATATGAATTTTTAGATGCATGTTACTGGAAACCATAACTTTTTTACCAATTTTCAGTCTCACCTGCTTGGTTTTCTTGTGGTCAGACTTTGATATTGTGTCCTACAGTTTGTTATGTTATAAGTATATGCGTGATACTTATATTGATACTTTAGTATGCATTTGCAGCTGTATGTCTGTCATACTATCTGTTTTTATATTAGGCAGATTTGTTGACTTCATTCAGACTTGGAATTACACAATATGCTGATGACACTTCCAATATTTGTGTCACCTGTGTGGGTGTTGGATGTTTGTCTAGATACACCATTCAACTGTGGCAATAACTGTCACTTTGTGGGAACTTCAACTACATACTATGATTTAGGGGATCTGTATGGTATGTGGTGACTGTTGGAAGTTTATATGTTGTGGTATGCATGTAAATTTCAATGTAAACTTCTCATAATGTTTTAGTTGTAGGCTAGGTAGTGAGTCTCTGTTATGATTACTTCCTTCCTACAACAGCAACAACAACAACAACAAGGCTGTGTTGTTTTGTAGTACTCAACAGTTCCACTGCCTCATCTGGGAGGTTAGTTTGGATCTGAATGCCTATAGGTTTGTGCTGTGTATGATAGCTGTGCAGAGTGGTGTACTGGGTCTTTAAATTCTAGTACTGCCCTCCTTCCATGAAGGCTGCATTCAGCAATGGTCAGGAAATGGTAAGTGTATTTTTCGCAATAAAATTGAAAAATTTTGTTGTAATTTTAATTTTTATTAGATAAATACTTACCATTTCCTGACCAGGATAGTCCCCCCCTGCCTCCCCGCAGATTCAGTACTAGGGGAGTATTTTCTGCAACAAAATTAATGAAGGTTGTTTACTAGCGTGGTCACATGACCACTAGGGGGACATGCTAGTTCACACTCACTCACTGGCCTCTTAAGGTTTCTTAAAACATTTCTCAACGTTGGCCAGTGAGTTGGATGGCACCAACATATAGCAATGGTCAGGAAATGGTAAGTATTTATCTAATAAAAATTAAAATTACAACAAAATTTTTCAAATTTATTAAACTTTACAGATTATATACCTATATTTTCATTTTATTTCACATATTTATCGTTTTCAATGCTTTTTACAATATGAAACTTAAGATTTTTGGTTGTTTTATAAATTCGGCGGCTATTCGGTGTTGACACGAATAGTACTTGCCAATTAGTCGACATGAAATATTTGGAGTCGTGACGTCCCTAGTTGCTAGGCAGAGATCTAAGAGAAAGGACATAACATAAATGTTAGCAATGCATGTGACTTCATTTCAAAGAATATATTTTGTTGTGATATATATGTCGTGTACAAGTTAGGACTTTGTACCAGTTGGCTGAGTTGTACAAGTTATAACTTGTACAAAATCTTTTTCAAATTTTGTACAAGTTATAACTTGTACAAAAATCATGCCTGTACAAGTTATAACTTGTACAGCACTATTCTTCATTGATGTTTGGTAATATGTTTTTGCTTTTAACATTTCAAATTACAGTAGGCTTTAATATAGGTATTCTATTTAAGGAAACTATAGTAATGTGACAAATTCTACATCAGTTTATGCAGAATGATTCAAATAGATAATTTTTTCATTATTTGACTGTGTGTTTTTATTATACTTTTGCTTTAAACATTTCAAATTAAATTAGCTTCTATTTAACCTAGCAAAAACTTTAAAAAAATTTAAGTTAGAATTTTCCAAAGTCATCAATAGAATAAATATTTGAAATATTAGGTGGTACTGATGATGTGTTTAAGTTGTTTACCAAAGTGCACCATAAGCAGAATATTAACATGAAATGGTAAGTCTTTTAATTCTGATTTCTGTGATCTAAGCGAAAAAGGCTAAATGTCATTTAAGGATGCATAGATAGGACCCCAAGCCAAAGGAAGCCACGTGTGAATTACTGTTATTGAAGGTCTTCTTATAGCTTTGATTGAAACTAATAATAAAAAGTCAGGCAGGCTTAAGAAGCCCCCATTGTAATGCAATTATAATTACATCAACCCTGCATTGATTAACAGTGATTATAAAATGTGTGGCAGCCTCCGGAAGTCCCTTTTGTCAGTCAATTACAATCATATTAAAAACGGTCATTATTTAACCCATGTTAACCAACAAAATGTTTCGCAAGTCTTTCAAGTGCAAACTGTATAAATCCACACTGTTTAAAATGAATGACTAGATTTTGGTGCAAAAGTGCTTATCTGTAAGGTAACTCAGTTTTTGATGTGACTAACTTTCTAATTTCCTTATCACTTGTAACCTGTGTTACCTTGCACTACTACTTTATTCAATTGTTGTTGATGTATTTTAAATAAATTTTGTATTTTACATTATCAGCCATACAAGTTATAACTTGTACAAGATTTGGTACAAGTTATAACTTGTACAAAATCCCAACTTGTACACGACACATATAAAATAGCATGATTTTTGTCTGGTTTTGAACCTTTTTTTTTTTTTTTTTTTTGTACATTTGATGAAAGTTGGGGAGGGGCGTTCACTGGACTATGGGCATAACAACGGGCGATTCCGGTATTTTAATTAATGGTTTTTCTATATGGAATGCTGTATTGTTGCACGAGTGTATGGCATACCTGTACAAGGGTAGTAGATTTAATTTAGATATCTTAGCTGGAGGAAAATAAAAAGCTTTAATAATTCTGGCACAACTGTCAAAAATATTTGTTCTCTTTTATCAGAAATTGAATAAAATGTGTCATTAAGACGGAAGTGTGCAGTAAATGTGTGTCAACCTATCACTTTACAACAACCAGTTATCTTGAAAACAGTTTACAATGGATTTTGTTGAACTCTGTCCATCCATTCAAGCATGCATTATTCAGTTTTACACTGTTGTTTAAGCCTCCATCTTTGGCCCTGAACTCACAGTTGTGTACTCCATTCAAAATTTTATCAATACAGTGGACTCGGGGAAAGGTGGAGCAAATGTAAGTCCAATAAAGGTACAAGTCAAAATAATTTTAATTTTCAACATCTCAAAATGCTTGCCATTTTTATGTTTTTGGGGGGTTTTTTGGGTTTTTTTTTTGTCAGCATAAGTTAAAGTTATGCCTCAGTACAACCCAATTCTTTGGATATTGGAGGTTCTAGTTATGCAGAGTATACTATGCTTACTTCGTAGGTGACTCAACAATTGCATAAAAATCCCATGTATGACACAGGACTATTCCTCTGTACTCTCCACTTGGCCAATGATTGTATGCTAATGTACAATGGTTTTTAGGCTCTTACCTGTTGGGTCTTGGGTTCATATCTAGCTTGCTAGAAATTCTGATGGTCTGTCCTAATATAACCTTGGCTATTTAAACTTTAAAGAGATGTTAAAACTTATACTTGTACAAAAATTAAGCACTGTAGATTCTTAAATAGATGTACCAGTAAGTTATTACATAAATTCTACAGCGGCTTATATATTACTTGAGGTCCTGGTATGGCATCTTGAAGTTTAGTACCAATACCTACCACAAATCATCACATACTAAAGAAAGTTGCCCACAGATTATACTCCAGCTTGTGATTTGGTCAGGTCTTAATACAATGGCGCCATGCAGGGGCATAGCTTATGTACAAACCAATACACCCAGGTGTGTCATTTTGGTGGTAAAATCATTCATGAGATATACCCATACCCAATACCGCCATCCCCTAACAAATATTGCATATAACCTCAACTTTCTGAAAAAACAGGGCATACCAAATAAAAAATTCTAGCTTCTCACCTGCTGTGTGTAATATAGCAGAATCGCTATCATCTGATCATACTGGAAAAGCAAGATTTTTGGTGGATAATCAAAGGGTCGCAGCATGGCAGGGGCAGTTAAGTATAAAAAACAGGGAAATACAAATTTGGAAGGTTGGAAATGAGGTCATAAAAGTTACACACAGTAGTCTTGCAAGTTTCCTAATCCTGATTATCATAAAATCTGGCTAAACTGAAACTGTCTTATATCCCCCATATTGTATCTCCTGTATATCCCATATTTTGGTTTCATTCTGCCAATTCTCATGGGCAGTAATAGGGTAATATCATGTTATTCAGATTTTACAAAACCAAGCATCACATATGACAAACTTTATCCCATTTCCTTCATTATACACCTTTGTTTAACTGTTGACAGTCCGTTTGATAAGTACAATTAAGATGTCGTCTACACTTCAAACAAAAGAAGTACCCAGTGTTTGAGTAACTGGGTTAGTTGACACCAGTTAAGAATTCTATGAATTAACCCCTCTCGGTACAATAAAATGACTTATCCATTGCATTGGATTTGATATTAAGGACAGTGTCTTTTGCTGGTCAACATGGAGCTTGAAAATTAACAAAAAACATAATGCCTCCACATATTTAGACCATAAATAGGCTTAGTGAAAAATAGTAGTAGTAATAGTGACAAATATGCATGATGTTTTAGTGAGCAAATGTAATACAGTAGGCATACTCCCAGCTATCCAAACCTCGTGATTATCCAGACATGAGCATTGTGTCTTCAGATAATGGCAGTCTACTGTGTTTGGATAATTGAATGTTAGAGGGTCTGCTTTTAGAATATATTGTTTTGATACTTAGCAGCAGATTCTATTCAAGCTTGTGTATTTATTCAGGCGATGATGCAACATCTACTTCCCCTTCTATGCCACGTAGTCGCAGTGACGGCAGTCTGTGGGCCAGATTTAGAGACACTTGCATCACTATGACACACTCAGCCACTCAGGACCAGCTACAAGAGAATGTGCCTCATTAAGCCAAGCACATATTCTTTGTAGTCCTTGTGTATAGAGCGTTTAATCAACGAAATTTCCATTCTCTGAAGAATTGGTGTCATGAATTGTTGTACACATCAAGCACCTTTTTTTTTTTTTTTGAAGTTCAGTATTATTAAAATTTTGGACTTTTAATTTTTAAGTAGCATTTATTTGTTTATGTTTTAGCTGAAAAAAGTGCCTATCTTCCTCCTTTTCATGGCACAGAAAACTGTGCATGATTGAAGGGACAAAATTTACAAAGTTTTGGCTGTGAAGTTGCATTTTACTTTATTATTATGTATTGGGTTTTCAAGAGGGTCAGTTTCCATTGAAATTGACTCTGTTATCTCTTACTTTGAGTTAAACAGAACTATTTTTTAGGCTTTACAAGATTCACCTGGACTGCGTATCACATAAAAGTTCCTGCTGAAAACAATATTGGTGTTGGTTGTTCTGACTTGATAAATTGACTGCAATTTAAAGTATATTGGTTGAATTGAGAGTGTTTCCAGAAATTTTCTTTTCTCATAACTTTAATTTTCCTCTTGTTTCACATTAATTTACCTCTGTGAAGTAAACTTTTCAATTCCCCACAAAAGTTTTGTTGTTTCATTAGATGGAGTGTTGTGTTAACAGAATAATAATATGCTGGTTTTTGTTTGATTTTGAATAGAAACAAGTGAAAACCGTTTTACAGTGAACATGAGTTTTACTCCTTTACTACCTCTACCATGGAGATATTATGACCGTTTTCATGTTGGTCTGTTTGTTTGTTAGCAGGATTATGCAAATACTACTGGTTGGATCATCTTGAAAAAAAAAAGGATGATGTGTCTTGGCCTGGATACAAAAAAAATAATCTATATTTTCCCATTTACTTATTATTACAAGGCTAGGTGGAGATATGTGCTCACTAGGTGCTCTTGTGTAGCTGATGTTTCATCAAAACAGTGAAAAATCTATAAATTTAATCAAACAGAAAGTTATATTTACAAGCTTTCAATTATCTCGGTAGTGTCATTTATTTTCTTGAATTCTGGCTTGTGTATGTAGACATCGAAGTTTTCACCATATTAGTGAAAGGCAAATTTAGAAATCTGAGATTTTCTGCATTTGAAGGGCCCAGTAAAACTTTTACTGAAAGGTAACACCACTAATTATGAGAAAACTTTCAATCGTGGTTATCACCTATATAGGTTTCTTTAAGCTTCACTATTTCACTAGATTTACACTTACCTGGCAGTTACATCTGTTAATTCTTTATTCTTGAACTGTCTAAGTTCAAAAATATATTGTTTTTCCATACAAAAATGTATATTAATCAGCAGTCTGACCATCATGTTTTTGCATTCTTATTGTCACATCACAATGTGTGTACAATAAAAAAGTGTGAAATTCACTACAGTGTGAGTAATTTGCCGGTAAGGAACACCAGTTGCTTTGTGTCACTTTAAAGTGTAACCCCCCCCTCACCCCCTATCACTAGTGGGTATATCATCTATCGATATTAGCAATATTTATTGTTTTGGGTCAGGGTGGCTGACATACATGTCTGAAGATCTACATCAGTATTGCCATTTCAAGTAAAACTGTAAATGTACACTGCAAATGTTTGAAATAAAGCCTAAATCTGAAGAAATCGTACACTTTTATGTCATGTTTTTGTCGTTTGTGATGAAAACTGGCATGTTTTGATTTGGTAAAGTTCACTTTCTGTTAGTGGTTGGGGATATGCTAAAAAGAAGGTTTTTGGTATTCCAGATTCGGACTATTTAGTAGACAATCTCTGCTTCACGATATTGGCCGATATTGAAATATTTTTGCATTCAATCTTTGATACTTCAAAGCCAAACAATTTATCCACTACCAAGCCCCCATTGAAATATTTTTCACAAGCTGTGGTGACAATCACATTTTGTATTTCATATAGTATACAGTTTTATTCCAGAATTACGCTATAAGTGCTATTCAAGGTTCATATTTTGGAAATTGCATTGCATGAGTAAAAATTTGTATATTAATGCATGTGTATCTCTAGTTCATGTAGATCATTGAGTTACAGCGTCAATTTTTTGTTTTTACTTTTTTCTGTTGTGTATATTGTTTCAAAAGGAAGTACAGTAGAACCTCAATTAACCAAACCTAGTGGGAGACATACAACAAGATCGGATAATTGAGGGGTTTGGATAGATGAAGGAAACCGAAATTCACCGTCTATGGGTTACCAAGTGGGATAATTGAAGAAAAATCGTTTTTATGTACTTAAAACAGACGAGGATTGTCCTTGATAATAATAAATTTGTCTTGTATAATATATCTGACCCTTCAATTTTGACTTATTGCTCTGTATCTATGGATATTACCATGCATTTTTTATTTAAAATGTTACGCGGACTTGAGGTGGGTGTGTTCGTTTTGTACATGCATTGACGTTTGATTTACAGATGAATGTCGCAATGCATTTTTTCAAGTGAAAAACTCTGAGATCTTTTTTATTGCAAAAACCTAATTGAATGCGTCTTCAGTGGATGTATGTTCGGTGGGTAATGCATTGTTGACGTTTTCCTTTTAATACACATCAGTCTGTGAATTGACCTGCTCTGGAAGATTGTAAATTGCAAAACGCAGTCGAACACTCAATCGGGGGCCACGGTGGCAGAGTGGTAACACTCTCGCCTCCCACCTCTGCGGCCGGGGTTCGATCCCTGTCATGGGCGTAAGTGGGAAAGCTGGTAGTTGCTTGCCGTTGGTCGGCAGTTTACAGTACAGAACCCTAGCGAACTATATGTACTGGTTTCCTCTGCCCTTCAAACTACCCGTCGTGATATGACCTGTACAGTGTTGAAAGCGACGTAAAACCCCAAATAAACAAAATCGAACACTCAATCATTGATCGGCGCTTTATCAAAGAAGTTGTGTAGTGGGGTCATGTAAATGAATTAATGCCTCGCCTGTTGATACAATGTGATAAAGATCAAAGAAGTTAGGCGTTTTCAGTGGACGGTATATTTTATAAAGCACTAGAATTAATGGTTTCCGAGAATGTGTAAAATCCTGTAATATCGCTCATGCTAGACTGTTCATTATATGTACTCCCAATATTCCAGAGATTCGGATTATAGAGGGCCGGATAATTGAGGTTCTACTTTATATTTAAGTTAAACTTCTATTTCTTATGCACTTAGTGTTACGGTATACCTTGCAAAAGACTTTGTTATGTATATAAATAACATTTTTGCTGTTTTTGTAAAGAAATTATTGTTATTTTGTACAAAATATATAATATTGTGACTTCTTTCCTTTTCCTTTTCTTGTTCAGACAAGATCAGACAAGTTTAAGCATATGTTTTTCTTTGTGTTTAAGTTCCATAATAAAATGTTAGCTGTACATTATCAAAAAAGATACATATTAATGTAGCGTGTTGGTGTATTTTTTGTGATTTAATGACAATGCTAATGGCCTACCCTAATATGACCCCCTTTCAATGGGACGTAAAACCGTTATTTCAACCTTTGCCTTTGTATAATAAA
Source organism: Sabellastarte sp. h YS-2021 (assembly GCA_964017235.1). Classification (NCBI taxonomy): domain Eukaryota; kingdom Metazoa; phylum Annelida; class Polychaeta; order Sabellida; family Sabellidae; genus Sabellastarte; species Sabellastarte sp. h YS-2021. The sequence goes on from OZ024930.1 coordinate 158,723,006, forward strand.
TGTCATTTCAATACATAAATATACTGAAAAATATAAAGACACAGGTCAACAATAAAATATTACGTTATACATTAAATATTTTGTGACAAGCCTCATTTTCTACAAACCAGTGATGTTGCACATTCATTTCACATATTCCCACGGAGAATTATCATCTATAGTCGAATCTTGTTAAAAACGGAACTCGAGCACCCAGAAAAAATATCTATTCAAAAATGGTTTTGTCGTAACTTTAAATTTCAGTGTCAAAGACTTTATCATGATCCCGACATATTTTTGCTGGTTAACGCTAGTGCTGGTATCGAATGATAATATGCACATCGATATCAAACCATATTTTTGCCTTTCGTATCGATCGATATTGAAATATCGGGGTATTAGATGCTTTCCTGGGAGAGACCTTCCAAACTCTTTCGCGAGGTTTAGTATTTCCCGAAACGTAAACAAATATGGCGTTTCCGGTTTAGCGGTAAGTGAAAGTTGACAAAACTATATGAAAACTAATGTATTCTTCAAATATTGTCCTTTATTTTAATGAAAAACCCCATATTTGTACCTGTTAAGTAGTATATTTCGATATTGATATGGCACTCTACATTATTGATATCGGGAAACTTAGCGTGAATCGATAAATATTTCAATATCGATAAACAATACCAGCACTAGTTAATGCATATAATATTAATGCCTCTTGCTTTCTCCACGGTTATTGTATCCAGTTTGATATCTTTAAAATTCTGAAGCTTAGTTGGTAATATTCTTTAATGTTTTTAGGAAATGGTTGTTTTAATAAAAAGTTCTAAGAATAAGAATAATTCTTAGAATGTCAGTAAATAAATCCCCACACATGAATGTTAAATACAAAAATTGTACCAGTTAGTGCAATTAAGTTGTTGTGTATTTAGTTAAACCATACATCAGACTCCTGGGTTAAGTCATATGGAGAAGTGGGTCCACTTTTGACATCTCAATATCAGAAAATTCAGTATTTTTGTAGTGTATGCAGTGACATGGAATATTGTTTGCAGACGTTTGCTGTAAATAAGGGTCAATAGATTTTAAAAACTCATGACAGCATAAACGTTAAACATTGACCTTAAATAATGTACTAAAGAGTTGTTTGCTATGGTTCAAATGGGATGTGATTATATTGTTCCTGTATTTGTGTAATTTCCTTAAATCTTTATTTCATTTAAGGCAGTATCTACCATCTATCTGCATGTATTGGTGTAGTTTAATAAGGTGTTACTACTACACTCTGTTATCTCTAAGTTTTAGTTTTTAACCCCAGCCCATAAAGGCTGGGGTTATAGTCGTCCCCTGCGCTGTCCAGGCGGGGGCAGGCATAAAGGTTGTGGATGTTTCACAGCCTAAACCCCTGCACCGATTTTCACCAAATTTTCAGGGGATGTTTATCCCAAGAGGATCTAGAACTGATTAGGTTTTGGGGGTATCCGGTAACAACTGTTGCCGTGGCAACACTTTAAGATTTTCGGGTCTTAAAGTTTGTGGGGGTTCCACAGACTAAACCCCTGCACAGATTTACACCAAATTTTCAGGGTATGTTTAGCCCAAGAGGATCTAGATCTGATTAGGCTTTGGGGGGTATCTGGTAACAACTGTTGCCATGGCAACACTTTTAAGATTTTCGTGTCTTAAAGTTTATGGGTGTTCCACAGCCTAAACCCCTGCACAAATTTTCACCAAATTTTTAGGGGATGTTTACCCCTAGAGGATCTAAAGCTGATTAGGTTTGGGGGGTATCCAGTAACAACTGTTGCCATGGCAACACTTTTATTAAGATTTTCGGGTCTTAGAATTTGTGGGTATTCCACAGCCTAAACCCCTGCACGGATTTACACCAAATTTTCAGGGGATATTGACCTCAAGAGGATCTAGAGCTGATTAGATTTTGGGGGTTATTTGGTTACAACTGTTGCCATGGCAACACTTTTAAGATTTTTGGATCTTAAAGATTGTGGGTGTTCCACAGCCTAAACCCCTTCACGGATTTTCACCAAATTTTCAATGGATGTTTAACCCAAGAGGATCTAGAACTGATTAGGTTTTGGGGGATATCCGGTAACAACTGTTGCCATGGCAACACTTAAATTTTGGAGTCTTAAAGTTTGTTCTAAAATCTTTACTATTTTCTTTAACCTAAAATATTGCAGCTAGCTTCATCAGATTTGCACAAAATGTAAATGAACAGGAAAGCTTGTCTCTAGAGTAATTGTGTCCTTGTTTTGGAAACAAAATGGCCGCCATATCACATCGTTAATGCCAAATAGGAGGGTGATCATGTCAAAAAGGCCTTGTATCTCCCTCATAATTGTTTCTAGGGCTTCAAAATATGAAAACTACTTGAAAGAAATCATGGCATGTGAATCTTTTGTAGAACATCTTGTTGGTCCTCTAGACTTCTTACAATGGACGTTGTTCCTAAGATTTTCCCAACTCTAAATCTCATTGGCCATTTACCTGTACCTGCGGGCTGGGGTTCTTGCCTGCCAAGGCTGGCTATTTTTGTACATGTTACCAATATTTTTTGTGCTGTGATAATTAAAGTAGTAATTTTTTTAACCAAGAGTTCCTAAATGATAGGAATGTCGATGACAAAGTAATAAACATTATTTTTCACTAGATTTTCTTTTGTATTTTCATTTTGTACAAGAAAAAAAGTGCAGATTAGCATTTTTAACTGCAAAACTAGTATTTTTGTAGAGAAAGTTTAAAGTCGGCTGAAAAGTTGTCCTGGACATCTGTTGTACTATTGCTAGTCCCGCTCAATTGCTGCCAGCCTCAATGTTTGTGTGTGTACAGATGCTAAAATGATCAACCTAAGAGTACCAAGATAAGCACACAGTAACAATACATTCAACCAAACTTTAATGCACAGCTGTCAGAATCAGACACAATTCAAATCAGAGACCTTTTTGAGATTATAATGCCCTAAGATAGAAACCTGTTTGGGGGGCCTTGATAATTGAACACCAACTGCCAATGTCATAAATTTCTGGCTCCATGTCTCTTATAAAAGCCAAGTTTATCCTGTGTTTCGCAATTGTTAAAACAATTGTAGTGGGCAAAACAAAGAATTAAAGCACAGTTAACTACACAAGAAAAATATTCACGCATCAAGGTAAAACTAGCCAAAAGGAGAGCATAACCGACAGAGTAACCTGTAGAAAAATCCACGATTTCAGTGGCGAGGTACTGAGATAAAATACAGAAACACGTGGAAACTGAGCAATACCATTCCTTGTACCGAGCGATGTGCAGTCCTCCATATCAGGTTATTCTGGAGTTGATAGGTGTGTGGTGAGAAACAATTTGGATCGGAGACCTTTTTGAAATCATAATGCCGTAAGGTATGATGGTCAGAATAAAAGGCACAGTTGAGATTTACATCACTTTCAAACACAATGCTCATATCAGGACAGTCAGTTGATCATACACATGTAATTAAGCGGCCCTTGAGGGGCTCTTATTTGTTTTCATGTAAGTTCGACTGATCACCACCTCCGCCGCCACAGGATTATGGTCTCCCTTGAGTAACTTCTTGGGCTTTCAAATTTTTCTTTCCTTCTTTTCTTTCTTTAAAACTATATGGGCGGAAAAATTTTTTGGGATACTTTGTGGAGACCTTAAGCTTTACTCAATTTAACTTTAAGCATTTTTCAAAAACACCCTGTCATCGTGTTTCGGAAAAAACCACAGACACCTGTGCTATAAAATTTATCAGCTACATTCTAGATCTAAATCCGCAGGCCGGAAAGGATTTTCTGATCAATCGGACCATAGATGCCTGAATGGGAGGCGTTTTATTTTCGTAAAATTTTTTTTAAATGGGTACTTAATCTGTATCTCAAAAACGGTCAGGAGATCGGCGTTTTGTCGGAATAAGTTATTCAGCTACTTTTTGATAATCTTTCACATGCCAAAGTTTTAGCCCTGTATCTGCAATCTTAAGATCACCTTAATGTCAAAAAAGGGGGTTTTAGTCCTCCAGTTCACTTAGTTTTTGACTTTTTTCAACCAAACTTGGCATATATATTAAGATTTACCAAAGGATTATCCTGACTTTATGGTGACCTTAAACTGTTAATATAATTGGAGCTATGCCCAAAAAAATGTCCTGAAAAAAATGTCCTGAACTGGGCTCTGGCCGGGACCAGTAGTGTCCTATTCATTCACCAGGTGGCTGTATAGCCTTCCTGCCGATGTACTGCGCATGCTCGCGCATGCCCTCCTCTTTTTGTTGCCTACCTTAGAAAATACCCCTTGGCTTAGAGAAGCGGGGAAGGTAGGGTGGGAATCCCCCTGTCCACTAGGTAAGGTATTAACTTATAAAAATTTAATTTACTGTTAAATTTTCCATTTTATTACATTAATACATCTTACCTAGTGGACAGATGCAGAATAACTACCCAGTGGATGGAGGGTAGCCAAATAAGGGTGATTTCTGAGAACTCGACGTAATAATGGGGTGTATCTGGCAATGGTTAAATAAACCCACTTCTAAGAATAACACCCCTAGAACAACCCAGGTGAGTAGGAGGAAAAGGAACTGAAGAAAGTATCCCTAGCTAGTTAATTTTTGGATAGGATACTGGGTGAGGGGTTAAGCGAAACCTGACTCCAGTTTCTTGATATCTTATGTTTTTGTATAGCCAGGCATGAATTTCACTGGGTCTCTTGCCTGAGCCCAAAGCTAAAAGAAAGACCGCCTTAAAAGTCAAGTGTTTAAGGGAAGCATTTCGTATGGGTTCAAATGGAGCCTTAGTCAACTGGTGAAGTACCAGAGAAAGGTTCCAGGTGGGCACTCCCCGCCTTCCTTTTGGTTTATCTCTATGAAAACTGTCCAGCAAACGAGTCAAGTTTTCATCCTTGCTAATATTTAGCCTATCATTGCCCACCATGTCTGCAATGGCCGTCCTATAGCCTTCAATGGTGGTAGGCTGCAGCTTTCTTTCCTTGAAAAGATGTAAAATCTGGTTCACAGAGGGCGACCTGAAGTCCACCTTGTTTGAGTCCAACCATTGGACAAAATGGCCCACTTTGACTTGTAAATGGCTCTAGTTGAGAGTCTCTGAGGAGCCTCAATTCTTGTTGCACTTCATCAGAGAACCCGTGTTCCAGAATGGCAGAGGCTGTAGGAGCCAAGCATGCAGATTCAGATTGCTGCGGTTCCTGTGAGTCCATTGAAGGGCTGTGTCCCCAGATTCCTCTGCAGTGGAAGCCTGAAGGGAATCAGTCGATTAATTGGCCAGGTCCCAAAACCAAGGCATGTTGGGCCACCCTGGAGCAATTAGAATCATTCTGCGACAGCCTTGATCCATCACTTTGGAGATCACTTTGGTGAGGAGAGAGACTGGAGGGAAAGCATAAGAATCCAGATTCTCCCATGGAAGACTCAGGGCGTCTACTGCCCAGGGTGTCGGATCTGGAACCATTGATAAAACCTTGGGATGTTTGTGATTGAACCGGGTTGCAAACAGGTCTACATGTGGTCGGGCCCATCTGGAGCGCAAGAGATTGAACACCTGGTGAGATAGGGACCACTCTATCTGGATCACCTGATTGTGTCTGGACAGCTTGTCTGCTGTCACATTTAAGTGACCTGGAGGTGACACCAGGACAGAAGTCTCCAGAGGAGGGCACAGAGAGAGCCTGATCTCATCCGCCCTCATTGTTCATGTAGGAAACCACAGTTGTGTTGTCTGTTGTTATCAGAACAATCTGGTCCCTGCAAAGATGCTCGAAACTCTTGAGGGCCAGAAAAACTGCTTTTAGTTCCAAGAAGTTGATGCGGAGGCGACTTTCTGGGTCTGACCAAATGCCTCTTGCAGTGGAGTGCCCTAAGTGTGCGCCCAAGCCCTCGTTTGAGGCGTCTGTAAATACCTGTAGAGCGTGTTGAAGGGGATGTAATGGTTGGCCCCGAAGAACATTGCTCTCGTTTAACCACCAATCTAGGTGTGCATGGAGAGAAGGAGGCAAAGGAATGACCTTTTCCAGACTCTCGGGAACATGCCAGTGACGCTTCAGATGCCACTGAATGGGCCGCATGTGAAGGTGACCTGACCATACCTGTTTCTCTGTTGCTGTCAGAAGCCCAATCAGAGACATGAATTGTCTGACTGTGCAACAGTTTTGGTCCGTGATTAAATGTAGCTTTTGTTGTAGGGTTGTCCACCTGTCCTGAGTGGGAAGAACCCGACTGGTCAACAGGTCGAACCGGTAACCGACGAAATTGAAAACCTGCTGTGGGGTCAGTTCCGATTTTTTTCAAGTTTACTACCCAACCCAACTCGTGGCAAAGGTCCAAGAGGGTCCGGGTATGTCATAGGCAAGTTCTCTGGCACAGGGCTCTCAACAACCAGTCTTCTAGGTATTGGTGGAGCCATCAGTTTTACTTCCTTGACCACTTTGGTGAGTTCCAATGGGCCGTTGCCAAACCAACGGGGAGAGAGGTGAACTGGTAAGTGAGCTTGTTTAGATGAAACCTTAGGTATTTTCGGGACGTCTGAGCTATAGGAATGTGGAAGTAGGCATCACTGAAATCCAGCGAAGTGACCCATTCCCCTCTTTGGAGGGACAGTCTAATAGTCTCCAGGGTCTCCATTTTGAAAGTCCCAGTTTCTAGAAAAAGATTGAGTTTGCTCAGGTCCAAGACTGGTCATCATTTTCTGTTGGGCTTTGGGACCAGAAAGAGACGGTTGTAAAAAGCCAGAGAAGACTTGACAACCACTCTTTCCACTGCTTACTTTTATATTAGGGAGGACAGAGCTTCTGAAAGAGACTTGTTCTTTAGTGGGTTTGCATATTTGCATACTATCAAGGGAAAGCAGCTGAGAGATGGCCTTTCCCTGAAAGGAAGAGTGTAACCTTCTTTCAAAATTGACACCACTCTGGGATTTGACCCTAACCTTTGCCAAACCTGCCAGAAGCTCTGAAGCCTTCACCCAACACTGATCTCTGTGGCAACATGTGGGACATTTGGAACAGATGGGGCAGAAAGACATTGATTTACACAAGAGACACCTTTGACAACTTTTATTTTGTTGACACTCAGAGCGGGACTTAAGCCTTTCCTTTGTGGCTGCCCGTGAAAAGTTACAGAAGGAACATGACTGACAACATCTTGATAAGATACAGCCTTTTTGCCAACTAAGTCTCTTAAAGTTTGTTCTGATTTTTGTTTCGCTACCTTGTGCACAACTAAATAATGTACATTCTGATGTAACTGACTCAACTTGTGGTCCAACCTGCTTAACTGACAACTGGGTTGGAACTGAAAGGAATTGTCATTTGTATGATTTGTTGCCTCGTGACCTAGAAAAACGAGGGTTGGAGCCTCTACCATGGCCAAGACCTCTGTTCCTGTTTCTCGAAAATTGAAGCCTTGGTCAAGCTGACCTGCACCCTGCTGTGATTCTCTCTTCTCATAAGGTCTGTATCTAGCAGTACCCCTCCAACTGGAGCACTGCGAGGCGACCGACCGGGCCCTGGAGCAACTCCAGCAGACTCATGTTTGGTAATATCCTGTTCTGCAGTAGCCAAAACAGAGTTGGGGAAAAGACCATGCCCAAACATGGGGGCATTCCTGATCAAATTCCAGGTGTCAGACATGATGCCAGGCTTGATGTGCTCTAAATATGAATCCCGGCGCAGCAGAATAAGGTTGGCCATGTGAACAAACAATCTATTGGCCAAGTGTTGCAAAGCTGTTCCCATAGCTACTGATACGCTCTGATGAAAGACAACATAGTCCTTAATATCCTTGAGAGCTTCCGTGACTTCTTTGGGAGCCTTGCCCTTATTTATCTTTGAAAGAAGGAAGGCCACATTAGTTGAAATTCTCTCTTGCAGTTCAGATGAACACCTGTTGAAACCTGCAGCACTATTAACCACATAACTACCCTCACAGGCACACCTTTCCCATCTGTGCAAGTAATCCTGTGAAATTGGCCTTGATGGAGGACCTGAAGGAGAATAAGAGGAAGCTTCCTAGCAAAGCCAATCGTCAGGGGGCATGGTAACAGAGATCCTAGCTGGTTTCTTGGGATTCTTCCCCTTCCAGTGGTTATTGGTTTTGTCCAGCTCAGACAGATCACTTTCATAAACAGGAACATGGTTCCAGACCATAAAAGAACAAACTGATATGTCATATCTTTGGTCTGATCTTGTCTATCAATAACATCTAAAGAAACTTCACCTTCCTCTACAGTAGAATCCTCATCTCCGGAGAGCTCAGCATCAGAAATATCCTGCTGGGGTAGATCCCTGTAGTCTCTGTCCGACACACCATAGCCAGGACCGGCAAAGGAAACACTAGATGCAGCCAGTGGATAAGGGGCTGGATCAAAAAGACCGGTGCTTTTGGGTGCTTTGGTGAACAAGAAGTTGAACCGGTGGTTTTATGTTCTGGACTGGTAGTTTGCTCTGAACCGGTAGACTGAAAACCCATGTCAGCAGTTTCTCTACAGGAAGCATGTATTTGCTGAAAAACCAGTTCATGTTCCAGACTGGGGATGTCTAGAACAGGACCGGAAGAAGCAGTTGCTTGAGGACCAAAGTCCAGTTTAGCCTTGTCAGATTTGGAGGACTTGTGTGCCTTTTTTATGGGCTTTGATTCACCTCCTTTAGGTAGAGTTTCCTGAACTGCCGGGGACACTACTGGACCGGTATGCCGGGCAGCAGGGTTAATGAAAGGCTGACTTGAAATCAAAGTAGAGGTAGTAGTAGGGAGAGAAGAAACTACAGTCTTAGGAGTTGTAAACACATTACCTCTTGATAGTAAGGCTTCAAAATGAGCAAATTGCTCAGTCCACTTATCGTTCATTGCCTCAAACTGCTGAGTCGTGACAAAGGAGATTGGTTGAGAAGCAGCAGAAGAGGCAACAGGTGTGTGTGCGGAAAGCTGCGCAGAAGAATCAACTGAGGATTGATCATCCACATCCAAACTACCAATGACAGTTACATCCCTTGGTGAAACTAGTACACCAGCTATACAGCCACCTGGCGAATGAATAGGACACTACCGGTCCCGGCCAGAGCACAGCTCAGGACATTTTTTCTCTAACGTTTGGTGAGACCGGCAGGGCACCGGACAAATGCATCTGTCCACTAGGTAAGATGTATTAACGTAATCAAAAGGAAGTTTTCAGCCTCCAGCGATGTTATTGTTCAACTGACCTGAACTAAACTTTATGCACTTATAAAGGATGACAAAAGGGACATTCTTATTTTATGGTCACCTTAAAGTCCCAATATGAATGAAGTTATGGCCACCTTGCAGTGAAATGATGGGAGTTTTTAATCTCAAGCTTTTGTATTGTTCAGCTGACCTCGGTTAAATTTTGCACAAAATAGGGACATTCTCATTTTCTTATCACCTTCGAGTTCCAATACAAGCACAGTCATGGTCATCTTGAAGTAAAAATGAGGTTTTTTTAGCTCCCAACTGACTTACTGTTCAATGACATCTGTTCAACTTGACACATTGATTAAGTTTAAGGAAGACTTCTAATGACCTTTTTATTTAAAATTCCTGTATAGACTTCGGCCAACTTAACATAAGTCACCTCATTTATTTTAAGACTTTTTAAAACCACACCTGCCACATGTATACTTAAAACAAAATTTCTGTTATCTGGCAAAGCTAGCCTAGTGTTTTTGACGTTATGGCATCTTCTAAGAAAAAAAATGAGGTATTTATCATGCAGTGATGTGGTTATTAAAATACTGCAGCTGATCAGTGTTCATATAATATAAATTCCCAATTTTATTGCGCTACAATAGCTGACCATGTGGGACTGAATGCTTTATTGGTTGCCACGAGGCATCACGACCAACGTCTAAGAAAAAAAGACATTTATTGTTGGCCGTAGCCTCAGGTTGTCGTCACGTGACCTGCCCTTTTGTAACCACTTTTCTCATTGGTCGCCGCCATCTTACAATCTTTGGGAAGTATTTACTGCCTTTTTTACCCCACAGCCCTTAAGGGCTGTCGGGGTATAGTTCTCACCCATGGTGTCCGGATGGGCGGGCGGGCGGGCGGGTGGGTTAGCGGCGGGAAATAGTTTGTCTGGGCTGTATCTCAGAAACCGTAAGGTGTAGGAAGTTGATACTTGGTAGGGACATTGGTTAGGGGGTGTAGGTGTGCAACGTCATGTTCTGACCTTGATTTGACCTTTGACCTTGCCGTAGTGACCTTGAGTTTGAAAATCTTGTCCGGGCTATATCTTGGAAACTGTAAGGTGTAGGAAGTTGATACTTGGTAGGGACATTGGTTAGGGGGTGTAGTTGTGCAACGTCATAGTCTGACCTTGATTTGACCTTGCCGTAGTGACCTTGACTTATAAAATCTTGTCCGGGCTATATCTCGGAAACCGTAAAGTGTAGCAAGTTGATACTTGGTGGGGATATTGGTTAGGGGGTGTAGGTGTGCAACATCATGGTGTGACCTTGATTTGACCTTGCTGTAGTGACCTTGACCTATAAAATGTTGTCCGGGCTATATCTTGGAAACTGTAAGGTGTGGGAAGTTGATATTTGGTAGGGACATTGGTTAGGGGGTGTAGGTGTGCAACGTCATGGTGTGACCTTGATTTGACCTTGCCGTAGTAACCTTGACCTATAAAATCTTGTCCGGGCTATATCTCAGAAACCGTAAGGTGTAGGAAGCTGATATTTGGTAGGGACATTGGTTAGGGGGTATAGGTGTGCAACGTCATGTTCTGACCTTGATTTGACCTTTGACCTTGCCGTAGTGATCTTGACCTATAAAATCTTTTCCGGGCTATATCTCGGAAACTGTAAGGTGTAGGAAGTTGATACTTGGTAGGGACATTGGTTTGGGGGTGTAGTTGTGCAATGTCATAGTCTGACCTTGATTTGACCTTGCCGTAGTGACCTTGACCTATAAAATCTTGTCCGGGCTATATCTCGGAAACCGTAAGGTGTAGGAAGTTGATATTTGGTAGGGACATTGGTTAGGGGGTGTAGGTGTGCAACGTCATGGTGTGACCTTGATTTGACCTTGCCGTAGTGACCTTGACCTATAAAATCTTGTCCGGGCTATATCTCAGAAACCGTAAGGTGTAGGAAGTTGATATTTGGTAGGGACATTGGTTAGGGGGTGTAGGTGTGCAACGTCATGGTGTGACCTTGATTTGACCTTTGACCTTGCCGTAGTGACCTTGACCTATAAAATCTCGTCCAGGCTATATCTCGGAAACTGTAAGGTGTAGGAAGTTGATATTTGGTAGGGACATTTGTTAGGGGGTGTAGGTGTGCAGTGTCATGGTCTGACCTTGATTTGACCTTGCCGTAGTGACTGTGACCTATAAAATCTTGTCTGGGCTATATCTCAGAAACCGTAAGGTGTAGGAAGTTGATACTTGGTAGGGATATTGGTTAGGGGTGTAGGTGTGCAATGTCATGGTCTGACCTTGATTTGACCTTTGACCTTGCCATAGTGACCTTGACCTATAAAATGTTGTCCGGGCTATATCTCAGAAACCGTAAGGTGTAGGAAGTTGATATTTGGTAGGGACATTGGTTAGGCTGTGTAGGTGTGCAACATCATGGTCTGACCAGGATTTGACCTTGCTGTAGTGACCTTGACCTATAAAATCTTGTCCGGGCTATATCTCGGAAACCGTAAGGTGTAGGAAGTTGATATTTGGTAGAGACATTGGTTAGGGGGTGTAGGTGTGCAGCATCGTGGTGTGACCTTGATTTGACCTTTGACCTTGCCATAGTGACCTTGACCTATAAAATCTTGTCAGGGCTATATCTCGGAAACCGTAAGGTGTAGGAAGTTGATACTTGGTAGGGACATTGGTTAGGGGCTATAGGTGTATATTATCATGGTGTGACCTTGATTTGAGCTTTTACCTTGTCGTAGTGACCTTGACCTTTAAAATCTTCTTGGACCTTTGGGTCTGTCTTTTGATGCAGATTAAGCAAAAGTCATATTAGAATTTATTAAGAATTTTAACTTCCCATTGTAAGAGATAGAATTTCATCAAGTGAGCCACAGATTTTGCTCCAACACCACAATAAGCATTCATTAAATGTATTACCACTTCTGTATGGATGGTAATATTCAAACCATCTAAACCATAATTCGGCCATGCAGATGTAGATAAAGAGTGTTGAATTTTAGTTTACTGATTAATGCTGTCATCTTGTTATTGAATTATCTTGTTTTAATACTTCATCTTTATACGCATTATCTTTCTTTTAAACATTATTTCTCCATTTAAACATTGTTTGGACCTTTATATAACTGACAGTGCTCTGAAAGTATCCTGAAGTTTGAACTGGTACAGTACTTCTATATCTCATGGTGTTGAAAATATATCCCTAGGCTGTGGGGTACGGGCATCTCTGATGCTATTTTCTTTCTATATCTCAGTGCAGTGTTATTGTTAAAGGTTCCTGTTTATGTAGTTCATTTATTATTGTATAAAGCCCATTCTGGCCAATTTTCAGCACTTCCGCTTTTCGGGGGCAGTGTCTAGGCATTGGCCCAGTCAGTCCTTGCTCCAACCTTAAACTTGTAAGCACGGGGTAGGGGACCAGTCTAATTATATAACATTGAAAAAGGGGTCATCAGGGGTTCAGAACCATGAAACCAGGGTGTTCTTTGAATTCATTGGTCGATACTTATATTTCCTGGCATTTCCCTCCAAAATTAGAGGAACTGTTCATTATGTACCAAGAATCTGAAGAGTTAACAAGGACTTTTTAATTTTCTGAGGGCTCTCAGATTTCTTGGAGAGTTATTGAAAAACTTTACAGACTTTTACAGATTTTAAACTTGTGCTTTTACGATTTTATGGAATTTTATACATATACATGAACGTTTATGGACTACAACAAAGCTTTAGACACTATGGAGGCAGCTTTCTATTAGCTCTCGTTTGATTGCTTCAGGCTTGGTTCCACTTGCCCGATGTCAGGGCTCTGAGGGACGGTCTAACCTATTTTCTTGCCACTTTGGCCTTAATGTCAATTGGTTGAGATTGATTTGAAATTTATTCGAACCAAGTCTGACGTGGAAATCATTCCAGAGCACTGAAAGCTGGTTTGCTTATGTTTTTCAGTGCATTAGAATCATTGACATATAAACTGAGACATAGTATAAGGAGATAAATAAATTATGGGCAAGCAGAAGAAAAACTGTTGGAAGTGCGGCGGTAAGCATGTACCACCCACAGGCAATAAATGTAACTAACTGGAACTTTCAAATGTAACTGGTGCCAGTAATGCTGAAATGGTGGTGAACAGGTCTGATACAGAGAAGGACTCTTTCATTATTCCTGATGCTTCACAGTCACCAGCAACCAGTAGCGCTCAGGGAGCGCACGACAACCTGCAGACCATGATCCTGGAACAGCTCCAGAAGGTCAACAGGCGGCTGGACAAGGTCGAGGGCAGAATGGCGGAGGAACAGCACGGAGTCAAGCAGCAGGACACCAAAAGGAAGAAGTTAAGTAGTTTTTCTAAGAGACATTTGCCTGTAGTGAGTGATAATTCTCAGTCCGATAGCGATTCGTCCGATCAAGAACATTTCATCCCCAGTCTAAATTCCATCAGAAAATCCACAATTATCCAGCAGCAAGTTGACAAAAGGCTTAAGGAATTAGAAAAGCACAGTGAGAGCACAGGTAGTGTGGGAAAAATCAAATCTAAAAGGGGACGAAGTGTGGAAGTCATAGTAAAACATAAGGTGGCATGGCCACACGAAGCTATTCTGGGGGGGTAACTAGGTCGAGAGTGTCATACGACCAGTTAACAATGTCACAATGGGTGCAGGGTTTCTGCAAAAATGTCTTAGAAGAGTCAGATCATAAGGTTAGGGAGAGAATGATACAGTATATGGGGGAACTGATGGAGGACGCCACGGATTTTTCGTGTCAGGGCGCCAAAGCTGCCCTTGCTGTGTGAGTTTGAGAGGGGAGGGGCTAATTGGGAAGACACAGCCCGTATAGACAGAATTAGGAGAGCTCATGCGCAAAAACATGTCCAAGGGGGGAAATCTTGGGTCAAGAATGACAAATTGCAGAAGCCCTGGTTCTGTAAACAATTTCAAAGTGGTGCTTGTTCTTTCAATAAAGATCATGATGTTAACGGTAAAACTCATAAGCATCTGTGTGCTTTTTGTTTGTCTCAAGGTAGATATCTGGGACACCCAGAAAAGGACTGTATTTTTAGCAAGAAAAATAATACAAAAAACGAGTAAGTTGCTGTCCTTCCAGAACTGTAGGGACGGGCAGCAAAGTTGTCTGGAGCAATAATGTAACCAGTAGTGATAGAGAAAGTACGAGTAAGACGTACGACTGCAATAAAAAGGGCAACAGCCATAGTGTTGAGGTCAAGGTCGCATCGGGAGAAGGCTCCTCTGCCACGTTTCGTCAGTTTAGTCGTGCTTTTTACAACAAAAATCACTACCCATCAGAAATCGAGAGTCTGTTAGTTCGTCCCTTGGCTCAAGCAATCAAGGTTTATAATGACACCAGTCGAATGGGCAGTTTCACACCCCACATGAATAGTGTCAATAGCAGACATAGTCTTGCCAAAAATAGTCGTGTCAGCACTCAAATTTTTAGGCACAAACCAGACAATACAACCAAGAACAATGCAAATTCACACCAGGTTGTAAAAAGAAACAATGAAGTCAGTTTCAATGACAATAAAACAAAGGGTGTCAATGGCAGCACGTTTGGTGAGAGATCAAGTGAGGTGAACAAAGACACAATACCTGACGCGGCTCACTCTTGTACATTCATTGCTAAACCTCATATTATTAGCCCTATAAAGGGGGGTGACATCGCTTCAAATCGACCTGAGAACAATGGCCTAGTGGGTAACAATTCAGGTAGCGAATATAAACTCCTCTTTGATATTGCAAACAGTGATGATGACAAATACATCAATTCTGTCATTTTCAATGATCAAAACAACATTGTCAATAACAATCCTTGCGTGGCATATGACAAATGGTGCTTGCAGTCAAAATTCAAGTTTGGCTTTATCCCATTGACTGACCCAATGATGCCAAAAAATGCAAAAATAGGTAAAAACCTTACAGATCCAATTGAAATTCACAAGGAGGTACAGAAGTACGACCTACCCAACTATTTAGGGGCACGCATCCCAGTTAAGTCACAGCTGAATATTGAGGCTTGGGAAGAGCTATTACAAGGATACTGGGACAGTCACCTGTTAGAATGTCTGAAATTTGGCTTCCCTTTGGGATTTAACAGAATGTGTCCTCTAAGACATGATAAAGACAACCACAAATCAGCATCAGAGTTCCCTGAACACGTAGATAAATACATTGCAGAGGAATTAGCACTGGGTGCGATTTTAGGCCCATTTGACCACCCTCCTATTGAAAAGTTACATTACTCCCCCTTCATGACAAGGCCCAAGCAAAATTCAGATACCAGAAGGGTCATTTTGGACCTCAGTTGGCCCAAGGGTGAATCTGTCAACGCAGGGGTGGAAAAAAATGGCTATATGGGTGGGGAATTCAAGTTGACGTTCCCTACCATAGATGACTTGACGCATCAGCTGGTTAAGATAGGTAGAGGGGCACATATTTTCAAAGTAGATGTTAGCAGAGCATTTAGGCATCTGAGCGTCGACCCTCGCGACTATGACTTGTTAGGCGTCAACTGGGGCGCGACGTTTATTGACACAAGAATTCCGTTTGGCAGTCGCCATGGCAGCCAATTTTTTCAGAGGGCCAGCGACGCGGTGCGTCACGTCATGCGTCATCAGAACGTCAATGTCATAAACTATATAGACGATTTTTGGGGGTACGGCACGCCCAGCGTCGCGCGTCACGCATTTGACGCTCTCCTTGACATCATGAAACGCCTTGGTCTCGATATCAGCGAGAAAAAGTTGGTCCATCCCACTACCAGGGCAGTATGCCTCGGAATACTCATCGACACAATCGAGGGTACCGTAGCGGTTCCGCCAGATAAGTTAGAAGCAATTAAGTCAATGATCATTGAATGGAGAGGAAAAAGATCGTGCACCAAACGCCAACTACAGTCCTTGTTGGGCAGCCTCCTGTACATTCATAAATGCGTTAAGCCAGCAAGATACTTCTTGAACAGAATGCTGGCTACGTTACGTGACGTTAGCAATCCAGCTAGGATAGTACTGAATGATGATTTTCAGAGGGATCTGGCATGGTTCGAGAAATTTCTTCCTCAGTATAATGGAGTTTCCATGTATGTTCACAAAAATTCTGACTCCACCCTGGAGCTTGACGCCTGTCTGACGGGTCTGGGGGGTCACTGGGGTCAATATGTGTACCACCTCCCCATAAGCCGAGGTTTTGCTAACCTGGATATAGTCCATTTAGAAATGGTGAATATAGTCGTGGCGCTGCGTTTGTTTGCGTGCTTATGGTCGGGCACCAGAGTGTTGATTCGATGCGACAATGATGCAGTGGTCAAAGTATTGAATGCTGGCAAGGCCAGGGATCCTTTTTTGGGCGCGTGCGCACGCAACGTATGGTATCTGGCTGCATTGGCAGATATTGATTTACAGTATGTACATGTATTGGGTAAAAACAATACAGTGGCTGACCTATTATCGAGATGGCAATATTCAGATCAAAATATGGTTGTCTTAAGACGTTTCATTGAGAACCCCATTTGGTTGCCAGTCAACATATCCATGATGGACTTGGACTACACAATATAATGATTGTGCTACAGATGCTATGCTTTGTATTTTCAGAGAATGATGCCTTGGCAGAATACGCCAGAAAAGCCTCAGTACGCACCAAGTCTGCATTCAGGCCTAGGACTGTCAAGTGTTATCATATGTTGTTTAAGTCATTTGTGGCTTTTTGCTTATATGCCAGAGTCGAGTTGTCAATTATATCAGTATCTGTTGCCTTGTCATACTTGGAGTTCTTGGTTGAAAATAACGTATCCATTAGTATGATCAGTAACCATATTGCAATAAAAGCTATGTCCATTGTATATGATATACAGTATGATGCATGGGACCACCCAAAAATTAAATATTTTGTAAAGTCTTTGAAGCTGCAGAGGCCAATGGTATTGCCTAAACGTAACATTATAGATCTGGTCACGTTGAAGAAGATGATAGCATTCTGTAATCAATTTTCGGACGCTTGTGTGTATAGAGCAGTCATGTTGACCGCGTTCTTTGGGTTCTTCAGGTTGTCGAACATGGCACCTCATTCTCAGAGGGAGTTTGATAGTACCAGGCATTTTACTGGAGGGGATGTTTTCTTTCTTGAACATGAAGTTAAAATTTTACTGAAATGGTCCAAAACAATCCAATACAGAGATCAGTACAAATTGATAGTTTTCCCAAAGCTGGGGGACTCAGCTATATGTCCTTACCAGGCATTGCAAAAAATTATGGATTTGTACAATCCAGGTCAGAACGCACCTTTATTTCAGATCAAAACTGCAGCAGGATGGCAAGTCCTTACTGATACTAGAGTTAGGAAGAATTTGGCTAAGATTAATGTGGCTATGAACCTGCCTTCCAATTTCTACACGTTCCACGCCTTCAGGCGCTCAGGTGCCTCTTTGGCGTACGAATTAGGTATTCCAGTTCGAGAAATAAAAGAGCATGGCACCTGGGTGTCTGAATGCGTTTGGCGCTATATTCGTCCATCAGCATCAGCTGGTTCTCAAGTTTCACAAGTCTTCAGACAAACGCTGTCACATGTATAAGGATGTTCTACTCCTACTGGTGTTGGGGTTTGGGGAAATTTTTAATGTAATGGGCAGGGTTTATACAAGTCAATTGTCAGTAAACATATAACTTCTGTAAATACAGAGAGTTTAAACTGTGACTTGACCTTGGAGCTGGCTTGTGGAGGTCAGTGCATGACCTAAGTTCAAGGTCAAAAACCACTGCCATAGATATGACCTCACAACCAAAAATCTCGACCTTTGAGTTTGGCTGTCAAGGTCAGGCGGTGACCTATTTTAAAGGTTACACCTTTCACATGAATATGACCTGTGTATCAGGACCTTGGCCTCCAGAGGTCAAGCACAGTTAGGGATAGATAATGGGGTGACCTTGAGAAGGTCACAAGATTATAGCAATTTAGTAGCTTTAAAAAAGTTTTACACTATTTTAATGTAACGGTAGTTTTAATATACATCTTGTTATATCATATGTGTAGATCATCCTGAAATGTAAATAATATATTAGTGGTTAGATTATGTAACATTTACTGTATTAAAGAATTTTATATATTTATGTATAATAAAAATTTTATACCCTCTGTTATTCTTTGTTGGAGTTGGGGACTGTCGGGGGCAGTGTCTAGGCATTGGCCCAGTCAGTCCTTGCTCCAACCTTAAACTTGTAAGCACAGGGTAGGGGACCAGTCTAATTATATAACATTGAAAAAGGGGTCATCAGGGGTTCAGAACCATGAAACCAGGGTGTTCTTTGAATTCATTGGTCGATACTTATATTTCCTGGCATTTCCCTCCAAAATTAGAGGAACTGTTCATTATGTACCAAGAATCTGAAGAGTTAACAAGGACTTTTTAATTTTCCCTCACTCCCTCCCTACCTGGAGTGTTCTTTGGAAGGGGGTGTGTCTCTCTAACTTCACACCCCTTTGGCGCAGGGGGGGGTGGGGCGCTGCAGCGTGCGCCAAGGCTGGTCAACAATGGCGTTCACGGGTTTCAGCTCTTGTTAGGCTTCAGGCTTCCTTCCTTTGACCTCCAGGTACAACCACCAAATTCATTTTCCAAATTTCATTTTTCATTCCATTCACTCTGGTTCTTGTCTAAATTTCCAGAATCCGAATCAGGTTTTTCAGGCCAGCATTTTTATCACAAGTGGGGAAATTTTTAATGTAATGGGCAGGGTTTATACAAGTCAATTGTCAGTAAACATATAACTTCTGTAAATACAGAGAGTTCAAACTGTGACTTGAACTTGGAGCTGGCTTGTGGAGGTCAGTGCATGACCTAAGTTCAAGGTCAAAAACCACTGCCATAGATATGACCTCACAACCAAAAATCTCGACCTTTGAGTTTGGCTGTCAAGGTCAGGCGGTGACCTATTTTAAAGGTCACCCCTTTCACATGAATATGACCTGTGTATCACGACCTTGGCCTCCAGAGGTCAAGCACAGTTAGGGATAGATAATGGGGTGACCTTGAGAAGGTCACAAGATTATAGCAATTTAGTAGCTTTAAAAAAGTTTTACACTATTTTAATGTAACGGTAGTTTCAATATACATCTTGTTATATCATATCTGTAGATCATCCTGAAATGTAAATAATATATTAGTGGTTAGATTATGTAACATTTACTGTATTAAACAATTTTATATATGTATGTATAATAAAAATTTTATACCCTCTGTTATTCTTTGTTGGAGTTGGGGACTGTGTAAATTGTCCTTATTTTAAGTTTTGTGAACTCGCCTCAATTGGCTTTTCTTCTGTCTTCTCCAAACTAGTAAAATACCTACAGCAAATGCATTTATTTCTTTCCTACCTGCAGAGAGGCAGGTAAGGTCGACGATCCGTGTGTCACAGCTAATCTCGAGAAATCTTTGTCTTCTCGCGTCGACATACATATATTGGAGGCGTTCAATAATTTTCGTGAAGATTTTCAGAAATCTTTACAAAAGCAGGAGGGAGGTGGATCAGACCTCTTCTTCTGCTCACAAAAACGAACGCACCCTCCAAAGATCTGGACAAACCCTCGAATCCAGTAGTGTTATCGAGTCACTGGAGGTGGAGTTCGCCCCAAATTTCTCGCCTCGACTCGTATTCTTGTCACCTCGTAGACGACTTGGGTCAAGGTCGTAGTTCGGCCGAGGATCCCTCGAAGGTTGCCTCGACCAGTCCAAAACAATATTCACACTCTTCTAGACAATATGCTGTAGACCACTACTTGGACTATTCTAATGACCCTCAATCAGCCCTTAGTAGGCCCAAAGCACTCTGATAAGCCAAACACAAGTCGAGGGCCAGATTCGTACCCTCATCTTCAGAGGAGGATCAGTCCCCTGAACATTTGCGTAGGTTCCCTAAGCCCTCCAGGAAGTCATACCCTGATCAGGACCACTAATTCACAGTTGGTGAAGGAAACCCCAACAAGACCCCTACCCTCCTTATTATAGGGAAGTAGCATTGTCTGACATCCCATTCCAATATGCTGAGGAGGTGGATACGTTTCGACGCATCCTCAAGTTGCCTGAACCTAGGGAATCCTTACCTAGATCTTCAACTGCGGTCATGTGCCTTGATGATGAGAAAGGCATACAAAAACTTAGACCAAGAGGTCCTTCCTCCATGTTGCCTCTCAATTCAATCATTAAGAAGGCCTTTGATAAATTTGATCAGGACTTCCAAACAGCAAATTTACCTGAGGGTAGGTACATCCAACCACCTCCTTCCACTGTCAAGTGGTACCAGCCAGACCAGTCTTGTTTTGAGGACAAATACAAGAGCTGAATACAGACTTTTCCAAGATTTGTATTTCTCCTAAGTCATCTGGGCTCCTATGGTCAAGGTTCCTCTTCCAATTCTTAAAGAATTGGAACATCAGGCAAGACAGAATTTTTTCACTCTCAATTTCGCTACTACCTTTGCCAAGACTTCCTCTTCCTGTCATGTCACTTTGGAGAAGTGTCAATATAGCCTGAAACACTGTTTCAAACAGGTCAAGTCTCAGATCAGGAAAGGTGCCGACCCTGATAAGTAGCGAAACGTGGATATAAGGAAGCCTGTGAGTCTCTGGATCTGTGGAATAAGACCATCCTGATCCAATACAGGGCCTTGCCTTGCCTTAGTAGTCCTTGTCCCATATTCTCCAGAGAAAATTATACTCAATGGGCAATACTGGCTCGAAGCTGAAATGACCCTATTACAACCACACTTACGAGAAACCAGGTGCCAAGAACTCAGGAATGCTGAAGGAAGACGAGGACTTCCTTCTTAAAAAAGGCACCTCAAAAGGTTCTCAGGGTTTCGGACCCTACCAGAATAAGCCCTTTAAGAACTCCAGAAGGCGTCCTTCTGGCCGTCTTCCTTGTTTAAATCATTGTTGGTGAAGGAAGGCAAGGACTTCCTTCCTAAAAAAGGCACCTTAAAGATTCTCAGGGTTTCGGACCCTACCAGAATAAGCCCTTTCGTGCTCCCCACAAGAAAAGAGGCTCCCACAGGAAACGCCCCTATGGGGGCAATTCCTCACAAAGCAGTAACCATCGTTTTCTTCCAACAGGGGGGAAAACAGAACTTCAGAGGCTCCAAGGGTCGTTTTGCGACCCCACAACAGGGGAAGAGGGTGTGGATCCCTCTTCCCAATGACTCCTTTAAAGCCTCAAGCAGTCCACCAGTAGGAGGTCGCCTCCGTTCTTTCAGCAGAGACTGGCAAACAAACAATTGTTCATCCAACGTATTAAACCTTATCACCAATGGCTACATACTGCCATTCCTCTCAAAGCCCAACTTGGTCAGATTTTCTCTGATAATATCAGAATACAAGGCCCTCCCAAAGGACCAAGCCTTGGCCCATTGCATCCAGTCTCTACTGTCAAAGAACGTTATCGAAAGGGTGGAAAATGTAAAATCTCTCAAGTTTTACAATCGCCTGTTTCTAGTACCCATGCCTCACTAAGGTGGAGGCCAGTTATAAACTTAAGCAGGCTCAACACTTTTCTACATGTAGAAAAGTTCAAGATGAAAACTCCAGAGTCCATCAGGACCTCCCTGATTCCAGGGGAATGGGTATCGTCGATAGGTCTTTTGGACGCCTACCTTCACATCCCCATCCATCCCCACTCAAGGAAATATCTAAGATTTTGCCACAGGTCTCAGGTGTTCCAGTTCTCCTCCCTACCTTTCGGACTGTCCACAGCCCCCAGGTCTTTACCATGATCGTAAAGGAGGTGAAGCTCACGGCCCTCTCCAGAGGTCTCAGACTCCATCAATACCTGGACAACTGGCTGATTAGGTCTCAGTCGCGGGAGGAAGCCCTAGTGAACACTCAGGCAGTGGTAGATCTAACCCAGCCCTTGGGATGGATCATCAATCAGGAAAAATCAGAACTGAATCCCACTCAGGTGTTTTTTCATTCGTGGGTTACGAATACCACCGGGATTCAGCCCTTGTCAAACCCACTCAAGAGAGATGGCTCAAACCAGGATTTTATCCTACACCTCAAGTCAAAACATGTTTTTGACTGCAAGATGTCTGATGTCTCTAATTGGGTTGCTAGCCTCAACGGAGGAAATGGTCCCATAGGGACGACTTCACATGAGGCCCTTTCAGTTTCACATCAAGGAGCACTGGAAATTTCCTCAACCACTGGACAGCCTGCTTCCTTGGACAGAAGCCATCTCTGCACACCTGGATTGGTGGCAGAATCCTGTATACGTGATGAAAGGCTCAGACCTTCATTCCAAAGACCACAGTATCCAACTCTTTACAGACGCCTCAAACGAAGGTTGGGGCGCTCATTTAGAACAAAATTCTACTCAAGGTCTGTGGTCACCCCAGGAAAAAGGGCTACACATAAACGTCCTAGAATTGAAAGTTGTCTTTCTGGCCCTGAGACACTTCAAAGACCAGTGTCAGGACCAAACAGTGCTAGTTGCAACGGACAACTCAACTGTGGTAGCTTACATAAACAAACAAGGAGGAACACACTCAGCGGAGATGTGCGCACTCCTGTGGAGAATCATGACCTGGTGCCATCATTTTCACATAACATTGAAAGCCAGGCACATTCCAGGGTGCCTGAATGTGATGGCCAACCTGCTGTCCAGGTCGAATCAGGTGCAGTCGACGGAATGGTCACTACATCCACAGGTGTTCAAACAGATATGCCAACGGTGGTTCACTCCTCACTTGGACCTGTTTACCACTCATCTGAACCACAAGCTTCCACTGTACATGTTTCCTATCCCAGACCCCAAGGCCTGGGACATAGATGCTCTAAACATAAACTGGACGGGTCTCACTGCCTATGCTTCCCCTCTAACGGCTCTCCTTCACAAGGTGATCCAAAAATCAGGCAATGCCATTGCCTAATCATAGCAATAGCCCCAGGCTGGCCAGGGATACCCTGGTTTTGGGACCTAGTGCAGCTCTCAACAGAGATCCCACTGCAGCTCCTTGTGTCAACAACACTCCACAAACAGTCCCACAACTACGTGTTCCACAGCTACGTGTTCCCACAACTACGTGTTCCTCAGGTTCTTCCGTGATCGTCCTTGGGACTTAGCCCGTCTTGTGTATCTAGGGTACACTTCCACTTCTTGTCAAACACCCTGACAGTTTTAGCACTGTCATTCATTCAGGTTTTTGGCTTCTACAGGTCCGATCTTTGGGATTGGGGCCCTGTAGACGGGACTCAGACTGGTACTTTCAATCTTTCATTCTTTTATTATTATCAAAATTCTAAGAAAAAACAGACTTATCTCCAGTCTCAGCTGTAAGCTACAAGCTTACCATGTGGGACTGGGGAGAGTCCCACCCTGCCTCCCCGCTGTATTACAGCTGAGGGGTATGGGTTTAAATCTCAACGAGAAAAGTGGTTACAAAAGGGCAGATCACGTGACGACAACCTGAGTCTATGGCCAACAATAAATGTCTTTTTTTCTTAGACGTTGGTTGTGATGCCTCGCGGCAACCAATAAAGCATTCAGTCCCACATGGTAAGCTTGTAGCTTATAAAAGCTACATTTAAGTAATTAAAATTTTCAATTTTAGACACATTAAAAAAATCCCACATGTGGATATGACTTTTCCTTTCTTTGGGGAAAAAAGCTTTAATTAATTCAGCTTTTGTTTTGCAGCAGGAGTTGTTGATCTAGCTGCTTATTCACATACTCTATGTAAATTGGTCAAATGTTTCAGAAGATGAGATGACTGAAAAAACACTTTCTCATAAACAGTTATCTTAAGCATATTTATCTTATAAAAATATTAAATAGCAATGAATTTTCAGAGGCATAAAATGCCTCAAAGATATACAGCATGTGAATGTCCCTATCTATAGCCAATTATAGTTTACTACAGTGTATCTTATTATTATCTGTTTTTTCTCCTTCAACTCTGTATTTGCTTTTGTGTGATATCTATCTGGAGGCAGATTGATTCATGATGCCCCACCCTGCTTTGTTTTACGATCCCAAATTTACAGCAAAAATGATATATTATTTTCATAAAATATACCACTCTATGAAAACCAATAAAGCTCACATTCTGCTTACAGTCTAATACTGCAACTGATAAAGTTTTTAGATAATCCACTTTCCATTAGATACAAAACACAGTAAAGATTACCTTCGCCTTACAGTCTCATACCACAACTACTACAGCTTTATTAACTCAAGTCTCCATCTGGGCCGCTCGTTTTTGTTAGTAACAACCTTTTTCTAGTTATGATATGGATTTGAACCCAAGACCACAGAGATGAGAGTCAAGTGGTTAAATGTCTTACACTGAGCCACAACAAACGGATGTCACACAATGCCTGGAGATCTAAACTAACATGAAATATTAGAGCTTACTTGCTGCACAGGCTGATCCCAAATGTGTGTACTGTTTCAGCTATGCTTTTCAATGGGAAGACATCTGGCCTTTGTAAAAGTACAGTTTAAAGCAACTTCACTCATCTTGAACTTTAAAAATTGGATTCTAATCATTTTATTGCAATGCAATGTTTGGACTTTCTCTTTCCAGTAGCCCTTTTCAATAATGAAAATAGCATCAGAGATGCCCATACCCATGCCCAGGGAAATAATTTTCAACACCATGAGACATAGAAGTAGTAAAACAGTACAAAGATTGGAAGACTTTCAGAACAGTGTCCGTTATATAAAGGGCCAAATAATATTTAAGTAAAGAAAAGAATATCTAAGAGAATGAAAATGTAGATAAGGTATTAAAACAAGACAATTCAATAGCAAGATGCGAGCATTAATCAGTAAACTAAAAATAATGAATCTGTAAAATTCATTTTTATTGCGTTAATACATCTTACCTAACAGACAATAGCTATACTCCGGCGCCAGCCTGTCCCGCCAAACGCCAGAAAAATACATTCCGAGTTTCACCTCCGGCAGAACCGGTACACTACAATCCACTCGCCAGGTGGCCTAGTTCCTGCTTCATTCGCCAGAGGGACGTGACATCATAGCATCTTTTTTGTTTGGCGCGTTTTGAAAAGTTGTGCTTTTGCAAACAGTTTTTGAAAGTTGTGGATATTTCCTTATTTTCATTTGTGTTCTTTCTTGGTGTTATCATTTGATTGTGTAGTAGTCATGGCATCAGCGGGACAACATAAGGGAGCTTGCGGCCACATTATGGCCTCATTTGATAAATATTCAAGATGTGCTCAATGCAGGGACAAAGGACTTGGTGATGATCCATGAATCAGGAAATTGCCTTGGGAGTACTGCGAGTTGTTGACCCCGGAACAAGTTATTCAACTAGCAACACCCACATATAAACTTAGATAAGAAAAACAGAAAGAACGTGATTCTCTAGTAGATCCTGCTGCTGCAACTGTCTTGTCGCCTGTTGACCATGATAAACCTACGTTGGGTGCTTCTTCTCATAACACCTCAGAAGATCTGTCTTTGCCCCAACCATCATTTAAGAAAGAGTTACATGAATTGGATTAGAAGTGGTCCATTAGAATGGCGCGTCTAGAAGCCTTGCTTACTTAAGGACATCACCCTTCTGCACAATGCACATGTTGCTTTTTCACTGGTCAAAGCTCCATTGGAGAAGTTATATCCAGACGTTGATACTTCTGAACCGGTTTTTGCACAGCCCGGTCCGGTGTCTACTGATGAACAGGTTTCTCACTCTCTTCCAGTCTCTACTGGTCATGTTGCACTGGAACCCACTGAAGAAGGTGAACTGTCTGAGCTAGAAGATCAACCGGATGTAGATACCGGAGACTCTGACAGAGCTATAAGTGAGGACCATAACTACCGGGAAACTGTTAGGGGTCTGCACGCCTTTGGGTTGGAACCACATCCCAGATTTAGAATACTCCCTGGCCTCCAGGACAGACAATCCATGGGTTGGCCACAGAGCCCAGCCAGTTAGGAAGGTGTCGGTTTTGCTTCCTCCGGAAGATTGGTTTTGCAGGAAGTTAGAAAACATGAATTTGGTTTTGATATAGGGTTACCCCTCCAAGTCCAATGAACCGGGTGGTTTACATGTGGACCAGTTTCTGCGACCACCAAAATCTCAAAGCCAATGATATGGGATCCACCTGTGGAACCAAAGGACCCAACACTACCTGGAAAATCTGTAAATACCTAGTCTAATGATGCTGCAAATCTCAATAGTGCTTTCCCACGGATCTGCAAACCATCCACTTCCTCTTCATTCACTTCACAACGTCCTTCTCACCCAATTTCACAAGACACTCTACGAAAATGGGAAAAGGCAGCCAAAGAAACCAGTTACATATGTAATTAGTCAGCTGGATTCAATAGATGTGTCACAAAAATTCAGGACAGTGTGCAACAAAACCTCAAGGCTCTCCAAGCTGAATTAAGTAAGGGGAAATCTTCAGCTAAGGCTCAAGCAGCTCTAGATGAACTTCACTACCTGACGTCTTTTAACCAGAATGTGAGTTTCGCAATGGGCAAATCACTCCAACACTTGTCGGACTTTACCTTTGTCCAGATGGCAAATCTGACATTAGTACACAGGGACTCTTACTTGGAGAATCTCAAGCAAGGGGTGAAGCATGACACTCTATCAGCCTTACGTAACTGTCAACTCAATGGCTATGCTTTGTTTCTGGATGCGGTCATCCGGAAAGCAGAAGATGAGATCACCCAATACAAAAGCAATAAGCGTACTTCCCACCCCAGTCTGGGCCCAGGGGGGTTCGCTGGTGGGTACAAGAAACATCAGCAACAGAATTGTTTCCAGCCTTATCCTACTAGTTGGAAACAATCTCAGGGCACCTCCAGGCCCTCCAGGCAAGCTGGTAAGGATATGCCCGCATGGAAATCATTCAGTGGGCATGGCAGATCCAGAGGGCAAGGCAGAGGTCAGCCCAGGTGCGGCACCCACCCACCTAAGGAAACATCACAATATAAATGACAATTACTGTATAGTGAACCTGGTGCCGGTGGGTCAGTGGATTATGTAAAAAGTGTTCCAAAACCAGACTTTTCTGTGACTGTTCAACCTCCTGTATTGTGTCCTGTTGTCAGTCCTGTACATTATTTTTCTAAATGTGCAAAGGTAGTCGCAAAAGAAAGACTAAGTCCTTTATCAAAAGCAAAGAGAAAAATAAATTCTGTGAAAGGTGCTTTTATTGTAGGTCATTGTGTTTTTGCCCCAAATGTTCCCAATGTCCACAATGTTGCACATGCTCAGCTGATGGGAAGTCGTCTGCAGAACTTCTGGCAGACATGGTCCCTCTTGGGCGCAAATCCGAGGGTAGTGTCGATCTTGACAGACGGTTACATTCTCCTGTTCAAACTCAGACCACCTCTGGTGAGAGATCCATTGATAGTGGGTATGCAAATCCCCTCAGAAACCTCTATCTGAAGGAGGCTTTGCATGCACTGATCCACCAAAAGGAAGTAGAGAGAGTAAGGGTTCGAACCTCCCCAGCCCTTTTCAACAGGTTATTCATTGTCCCAAAACCAAATCAAAATGGCACGCAATCTTGGACCTCAGTGCTCTAAACAAATTTTTGAGCGTAAAAACATTCAAAATGGAGACCCCAGAAACAATCCGGCCTTCCCTCATGCAAGGAGAATGGGTGACCTCACTGGATTTCAGCGACGCCTATTTCCACATCCCCATACATCCAAGGTCCTGGAAATTCCTCAGGTTTCTCTTCCAGAACCAGACATATCAATTCCGGGCTCTCCCCTTTGGCCTCTCAACAGCTCCTATGGAGTTCACTTGCGTTGTCAAAGAGGTGAAATTGATGGCTCAGGCTCGGGGTATAAGAATCCACCAGTACCTAGACGACTGGTTGATTCGAGCCCCCACCAAAGAATCCTGCCACCAGGGCACCCAATCCCTCCTGGCCCTTCGCCAGGAATTGGGTTGGGTAGTAAATCTCCAAAAATCAGAGTTGGAACCCTAACAAATTTTCAAGTTTGTGGGTTACCAATACGACCTATTGTAGGGGCAAGTCAGACCAACCCAAAACCATTGGGAGTCAATTCTGCAGATAGTATCATCTCTCCTGTCCAACCCGACTTGTCAGGTCAGGAAGTTCATGTCTCTGATAGGCCTTCTCACAGGTACCTTTGGGTAGACTTTGTATGAGGCCCATTCAGTGGCACCTCAAGAGACATTGGAGGGATCACGAGTCACTGGAAAAGGAGATCCCAGTCCCAAGGACTCTTCACCCACACCTTCAGTGGTGGACCAAGGAGGAAAATGTCTTACCAGGTCAACCTCTGCACCCCTTGCATCACACGATTCAGGTTTACACATGCCTCAAGCGAAGGCTAGCGTGCTCACTTAGGAGACTACACAGCAAGTGGCATCTGGTCAGTTCCAGAAAGTTGATTACACATAAACTTTCTGGAATTAAAAGCTGTTTTATTGGCCCTAAAAGGTTCCAACACATAGTACAAGGTCATATTGTTTTGGTTGCCACAGACAACTGTAGCATACATAAACAAGGAGGGAGGTATGAGGTCAGGCTCACTTTGTGCCCTTCTATGGCAACTCCTGTGCTAGTGCAATCTGAGACATATTGTCCTAAAGGCCAGGCACATCCCAGACCGTCTGAATGTGATTGCGGACAAACTGTCCCAGCAAGGTCAAATAATCCAGACAGAATGGTCCTTTCATCAGGTGTTCGACCTCCCGTGCCAAACATGCCACAGGTGGACATATTTGCGACCAGGTACAATTGCAAACTGGACAAGTTTGTGTCCCCAGTCCCAGACCCGAAAGATTGGGCAGTGGACGCCCTAACAGTCCCCTGGGAGGACTTGGACATGTATGCGTTCCCCCCAGTGTCCCTTCGGGGCAAAGTAATCAGCAAGTTGTCAGACCACCAGAGCAAGAGGGTAATCCTAATAGCCCCAGGTTGGCCCAACATGCCATGGTTCTGGGATCTAGTGGATCTGTCGTCCCAGATACCCATTTGCTTACCATACCATCCCGACCTGGTGACTCAACCGTTCAACGGGGCATGTCACAGGGATCTGACCAGTCTCAACCATCATGCGTGGCTCCTAGAGCCGAGGCAGTCAAGGAGCATGGGTTCTCTAGCCCAGTGGCAGTACGAATAGAGTCTCCTCAGAGACGCTCAACCAGAGCAGTCTATGAGGCAAAGTGGTCTATTTTTGTTAGACGGTGTGAAACAAGTCAGGTGGACTTCAGGTCGCCATCTATCAAAGAAATTTTCTCCTGCATCTTTTTCAGAATCTTCAGCCTAGTACCATGGATGGTACAGGTCAGCCATTGCAGACAAGTTGGGCAATGCCTCCTTGAATGTTAGCAAGGATGAAAACCTAAACCTACTATTGGATACATCAGCTCACCAAGCCTCCTTTTGAACCCCTCAGAAAGCCTTCTTTGAAACATTTGACCTTTAAAACGGTTTTTCTCCTTGCCCTTGGCTCGGGTAAGCGAAGGAGGGCCCAGAGTGTGTGGCCCCAGTGGTCATCCCAGCCTTGGCCCCTACTTTGGATAAATCCCTATAGGAGGATAGATCACTCTGTCCAGTGCGAACTTTACGCTATTATCTATACAAGACTCAAGATCTCAGACAAGAGTCTCCTTCAAAAAGGGTTTTACTAAGGATATCTCCCCTGCTACTATCTCGTCTTGGATTAAGCAGACAATTATCCTTTGTTATGAGTTGTCGGATCAGGAGGCTTTAACTTTACACCACGTTAGGGCACATGATGTTAGAGCTTTAGCAACTTCTAAAGACTTTCAGGGTGGCATCTCCTTGGACCAAAACCTAGCAGCCTGCCACTGGAAGTATCACAACGCCTTTACCCAATTCTACCTTAAAGATGTTGATTGGGCTGATTCAGAGCTTTTTCATTTGGCACCCATGGTGGATGCCCAGCAGATCCACCACTGAATCTCCTTTGCTCCTACCCTGTATATAGTGTATATAATGTTTAAGGTTTTTGTTTAGTATAGGTATAGCTTAGTTAGGACCTATTCTATTATCAAGGTTTTTTTACCTAGGTGGTAGGTGCACAGGGTATGAGGCCTTATTCCACTCTTGCTAGGGTGTGATTGGAATCTCTAAGGACTGAACTCTTCTTTTCTTCCTTCTCTCAGAGCAGAAAAGAGGTGGGGGGGAGGCAAGCCTTTGGGCTCAAGATCTTTTTTATGGCTCTACTATCAGCTAAGCCAGAACCTGTTGTCCATATGTAGAGTTCCAATTAGTTCAAAATAAGCTGCCCTCCTTCCACTGGGTAGTTATTCTAGCTATTGTCTGTTAGGTAAGATGTGTTAACGCAATAAATTTAATTAGTAAATTAAATTTTTATTAGTTAATATCTTACCTAACAGATGGGAGATTCCCACCCAGCCTTCCCCGCTTTCAGCTTATAGTAGATTTAAATCTGGAGGACGAAAAAAGATGCTATGACACGTCCCTCTGGTGAATGAAGCAGGAACTAGGTCACCTGGCGAGTGGATTGTAGTGTACCGGTCCTGCTGGAGGTGAAACTCGGAACGTCTTTTTCTGGCGTTTGGCAAATTTGAAGTTTTGTTGTCAATGGAAATAGCACAATTAAGTAAAAGTACATATAATAATCAGTTGCAGCAATCTTTGTCACAGGAGAAATATGGCAGGTGAACACACTTCAGCAGAGCCAAGGTTAAGGGGTCACACAATCATGATACAGATCTACACCACCAAACTACTGTCCCTACCAAGTATCAACTTCTACACCTTAAGGCTTCCGAGATAAGGCCAAGACAAGATTTTATTGCGTTAATACATCCTATCCAATGGACAATTGCTAATCCGGTCGGTGCAGACAGGCCCGCCAAACGACAGAAAAAGTCATCCTGTATGCATGCATACTGGCCGGCCGGCCCTGGTGTGCACTCGCCAGGTGGCGCATCATACTTGCTTCCTGTCTAGACAGTGTGACGTCATAGCATCTTTTTCGTTTGACGCGTGGATGTGCACACGGAATTTCTGCTCTTAGTTTTTTTGTGAAATATTGCCAGGATATTTGATTTTTAGCATTTCTTTTTGCTATTATACTTTGTGGAGAGTGTATAGACTATCATGTCATCTCCTGGACAAAAAAGGGGGAGTTGTGGCCATGCAATGGCTTCTTTTGATGGGCATGCATTCTGCGCACCGCTGCAGGGACAAGAAAGGGGAAGATCCTTGTGTGAAATCACCAGAGAGCGAGTGTAAGTTTTGCATTGTCCTTACACCTGAACAGCTAACTCAACTTTCTACACCGTCTTATAGACTTAAAAAAGAGAAAAGAGAGGCTAAGAAATTGGAAGCAACTCCTTCTAAGGACAGTACTCTCGTCAACCCGTCCTCAGTTGCCATCATAGGCCCTGTGTCTGACACTGCTACAGCCTCATCTCCACCCCCTGTTGTCCCTGAAAAGAAGGTCAAGAAAGATAAGCCGTCTTCTTCAAAGTCTAAGAAATCTGATAAATCGGTCGAAGATTCCAAGTATGATGAACTTGATAAAAAGTGGACCGACCGCTTCAATAGACTGGAAGCACTACTTATGACTAAATCTCTACAACCTGCTGATCAACCGACCTCTGCTTCAGTGAGAGTTCCCCCATCTCACTCTCCACCAGTAGCTGTCTCCAAAGATTCTGAACCATTCTTCCAACCTATTACTACAGGGCGCACTGGCACCGACTCCTCTACTTGTACATCAGTCAGCCAGCCCGGGTCGGATGTTTCACCACCTGCTAAGCACACTGGAAAAGACATCTCTGCTTCTCAGCATCTGTCATCCAGCCAGCTTGTATCCGACCGACAGACTGTCAGATCCTCTTCACCTAAGCACACTGGCACCGACTCCTCTGCCAAGCATCAGTCAGCAGCCAGCTTAAATCAGACCGACACTGGCCAAGATTTCGTTCACCTAGGCGCACTGGCAAGGACTCCTCTGTTTCAGTACAACAGTCAGCCAGCCAGCCTCGTACCGACCGGAACCGACCTACTGCACAGGGTGGTACCGACCCTTCTGCCCCCAGACATTTTTCTGCTAGCAAGGTCCAGTCTGACCGACCTAAGTCTTCTCTGGCCACCGACACCGGCTCGCCTACCTTGTATAGACAGAGACGGGACAGTTCTTCTAGTGCAAGCTCTGCTTCTGGTAGTGATTACTCAGACCGGCCACCTGTTGACTTGTACGCAGAGGAGGGAGAACTTTCAGAGGACCAGGACTGTACTACTACCGAACCCGACCAAGCTATTAGTGAAGAACAGACATATAGAGAAACCATGAGTGGCATTAAATCATATATGGGCTGGTCGAACATTCTGGAAATGGATAGTACTACAACTGGTTCCGATGACAACCCCTTCTCTGGTCCGAAGTCGTCTACTCCAGGCAAAGTTTCTGTCCAGATGCCCACGGAAGAATGGCTTTGTAAAAAGCTCAGCAAATTGAACATTACTCTGGTTGAGGGTTATCCCTCCCGAAGTTCGGAAGCCGGTGGCTTGATGATGGACCAGTTCTTGAGACCTGCAAAGTCACAGTCCAAGTGGTACGGGCTGTCATCCGACCACAAAGCTGACCCTGCCGCAGTCTCGACCTGGTGTACGGATGCGTGCAAACTGAACAGTTCCTACAGCAGGATAGCCTGGCAGTCTGGCCTTGCTTCTACCCATCCTACTTCAAGGCGTATTTCCCAAGAAACGGTCAGACGATGGGAGAAATCTGCAAGAGAGGCTACAGTCATCTGTAACCAGGCTGCCAGCTTCAACAGATGTCTGTTCAAGGTGCAACAGAATATGCAGGAACAGCTTAAGATTGTGCGCTCCGACAGCAAGGGTAAAAGCTCAGCCAAGGTGTCTACTGCCATGGACGAAATGCAGTACCTCATGAACTTCAACTCTAGTATTTGTCAGGCTGCTGCAAAGACCATGGAACACCTCACAGAGTTCATGTTTATTTCCATGGGTAACTTGACATTGGCACGTCGGGACTGTTACCTCACTCACATTAAGTCAGGAGTCAAACGAGACACTTTGGCCAGTCTGCGTACAGCGCCCATACACATTGCAACTCTCTTTCCCGGACAGTATTATAAAGAGAGCGGAGGAAGAGATAGCTCATTTTGAGAGCAAGGGTCAGTCGTCAAGTACAAGGGGCAAGGGTCGGTACCACCCATATGAGAGGCCGGAAAGGAAAACAGACAGGAAGTCGTCTTTGAAGAGTGATAAGCCAGCTTGGAAGAACATCGGCAAGACTCAACGCAAGAGGAGTCGTGGGAAAGCAACACACTACTCGCGACCAGCCAATGGCCAGCAGTCCTATAAATGACAATTACTGTGTACACAGATCACCAGGACTGCTGGCCGGGAGCCAGACATCAACACAAGAACTATTTTTAGACAGTCATGTAAACTTTCATGTTGTAATTCCTGTTCCCACGCGCCCCCGGGCATTCCCAAAAGAGAGAATTAAGTCCCGGGTCGCCAGTCTGTCAGTTTCCAACAGATTCCAAATTAAAATATGTGAAAGGTGTTTCTTGTGTCACTCAATTGTCTTGTGTAAAACCTGTAACAAATGTCAAAAATGTTGCCTCAAATCTGCCTGTAGGGGCCAGACTTCAAAACTTTTGGCAAACTTGGCTGGATCTGGGTGCTGGTCCGAAGGTGGTTCAAATCCTGAGAGAGGGTTACACCCTCTCCTTTCGGATCCAGCCCAATCTCACAAGGTCTGCCACAGTCCTAAGCTGGCAATCCTCACAGGAACCTCTCCCTGTTAGAGGCATTACATCAGCTTATAGATAAAAACGCGGTAGAGTTGGTAGTAAATCAAAAATCTCTGGGGGTTTTCAACCGACTCTTCTTGGTGCCCAAACCCAACAAGTAGAGACCCATCCTAGACCTGAGCAAACTAAATCCTTTCCTCAAGGTGCAAAAATTCAAAATGGAGACACCGGAAACCATCAGAACCTCTCTCCAACAGGGAGAATGGGTCACCTCCATAGATTTCAAGGATGCTTATTTCCACATACCGATACAGGAACAGTCCAGGAAATATCTAAGATTTCACGTAGAGGGTCGGACATACCAGTTCAAGGCTCTGCCCTTTGGTCTGTCCACAGCACCCTTGGAGTTCACTGTGGTAGTAAAGGAGGTGAAACT
Source organism: Sabellastarte sp. h YS-2021 (assembly GCA_964017235.1). NCBI lineage: Eukaryota > Metazoa > Annelida > Polychaeta > Sabellida > Sabellidae > Sabellastarte > Sabellastarte sp. h YS-2021. Next base: position 158,757,360 of record OZ024930.1, read on the forward strand.
GATGGCCATGCGCAAGGGTATAAGGATCCACCAATACCTAGACGACTGGTTGGTGAGAGCTTCATCCCACCAAATTTGTCTCCGCCATACTTAGGATCTAGTAAGAATATGTCAAAAACTGGGTTGGCTGGTGAACGTCAAGAAATCGGAGCTGGAGCCCAAACAGGTTTTCAATTTTGTAGGCTACCAGTTCGACCTAAGTGCCGGTCGGGTCAGACCGACACCGGGCCGTTGGCAGAACCTACAGGACAAGATATTAGAAATACTGTCTCTGCCTGCTTGTCCGGTCCGGCAGTTCATGTCTCTGATAGGGTTATTAACAGCTACAGAGAAGCAATTTCACCTAGGCCGACTACATATGAGACCCATACAATGGCATCTCAAAAACAAATGGAGGGTACCAGAATCACTGGAAAAGGTGATCCCAATTCCCAGGTCCCTGTACCCCCATTTACATTGGTGGCTAGAAGAGGGCAATGTCCTAACAGGCCAACCATTACACCCAATAAAGCATGCTCTGCAAATCTTTACAGACGCATCAAAAGAAGGGTGGGGCGCTCATTTAAACGAGCATATGGCAAAAGGAACCTGTTCCCTTCCAGAAAGCAAGCTGCATATCAATCATCTAGAACTCAAGGCAGTGTACTTAGCCTTAAAAGAGTTCCAAGACCTTTGCATAGACAAGACAGACAATACCACAGTGGTATCGTATATAAACAAGGAAGGAGGTATGAGGTCGGGTCCGCTTTGCGCCCTTTTGTGGAGAATCTTGACCTGGTGTACCAGGAATCAAGTGACTCTCAAGGCCCGACATATCCCAGGCCGCCTAAACGTGGTAGCGGACAAGCTATCCAGGCTAGGCCAGACCATCCAAACAGAGTGGTCTCTCCTTCCAGAGGTCTTCCAGGCTATATGCAGCCGGTGACACCGGCCTCAAATAGACTTATTTGCCACGAGGTTCAACAACAAGTTGCCTCTATTTGTGTCACCAGTACCGGACTCCCTGGCCACAGCAGTAGATGCACTCAATCTGCCATGGGAGGATCTGGATGCTTATGCCTTCCCACCAACGGCCATCTTGGGCAAAGTGGTGGACAATTTGCAAGACAACCCTTGCAGGAGAATCATTCTGATTGCTCCGAGGTGGCCCAACATGCCCTGGTTCTGGGATCTGGTAGCCATGTCCAGTCAAATCCCATTGAGCCTGCCCATCCTGCCAAACCTATTGACTCAGCCATTCAATCAGATCCCTCACAGAAATCTGATAAACCTGAATCTCCATGCATGGCTCCTAGAGCCTCAGCAATCAAGGAGCAGGGTTTCTCTGAGGCAGTGGCAGCAAGAATTGAGGCTCCTCAAAGGGGATCCACCAGGTCAGTCTATGAGGCAAAGTGGGCCCTTTTTACAAAGTGGTGTGTCACTAATCAGGTGGACTTCAGGGCACCCCCTGTAAATTCAGTCGCTGACTTCCTTATGTCCTTTTTCAGGACAGGAAGTTACAGCCCAGCACCATTGATGGTTACAGGTCAGCCATTGCTGATAAACTGGGAAACGCCCCTTTCATATCAGCAAGGATGAAAATCTCGCACGTCTCCTGGATAGTTTCCATAGAGACAGACCCAAAGGCAGGAGGGGCATACCCACCTGGAACCTTTCCCTGGTATTGCACCAGCTGACAAAGGATCCATTTGAATCCCTAAAAGGGGCCTCCTTGAAGCATTTGACCTTCAAAACGGTCTTCCTCTTAGCCCTTGGGTCGGGCAAACGTAGAAGTGAGATCCATGCTTGGCAAAATAGAAACATTAGGCACCAATCTGATTGGTCGAAAGTTTCCCTGTATCCATCGCCCAGCTTTCTCCAAGAATCAGCTGGCAAAAGAGGGTCCTGATAGTGTGGCCCCAGTGGTTATACCAGCCCTGGCCCCGACTCTGGATAGGTCCCTGAAGTCTGACAGGTCCCTATGTCCGGTCAGAGCTCTACGCTATTATCTGGACAAGACATCATACCTCAGGCAGAATAAAGAGTTGGTCTTCGTCTCCTTTAAGAAAGGTTTCGACAAGGAAATCTCTCCTGCCACCATCTCCTCTTGGATCAAGCAGACAGTGATCCTATGTTATGAGCTCCTATGTTATGAGCCCATTCCCTGCATCAGGTTAAGGCCCATGATGTCAGGTCTTTCGCGGCTTCCAAAGCCTTCCAATCAGGGGTGTCTTTAGAACAGATCTTGTCAGCCTGCCACTGGAAGTCGCATAATACCTTCATTCAATTCTATCTGAAGGATGTGGCATGGGCTAATTCAGAGCTTTATCACTTGGGCCCAGTAGTGGCTGCTCAGCAGATCCACAAGTAGCCCTAATGTTAGAGGAGATTGTAAATAGCTGTACATATATGTAAGTTTCAAAAAAGATCATCAAAAAAAAACAAACAAGAATTCAGAAGAATTGTACTGTGTCACCAGCTTTGGTTAAAGACTGAAGTGGATGAAATTCAAAAGGACAAAAATTGTGCTGGACATAAATAGTTGGCTGACTGGCAGTATTTTTGCAGATCCAGACAATCGTTGAGAAGTACTGAGCCATGGTGTGGCTCCAACTTGTTGAAAAATATAACCTAGATCCAATGTACAGGATATGACAAATGGACACAGGCAGACAGAGAGGCAAACACATGAAGTTATCACTTACTAAGTTTTTACTAGATGTCAGCACTAAGCAGGAAATTCAGGAAAAAGATAAAGTGTTGCCATGGGGTTTGGAATGCAAAGAACCCACAAAAAGATTTTTAAACCCAAGAAACATGAGAAAATGTTGACAAGGACCCACAAAATCACAATTTGAAAAACAATACAGAAAAAGTATTGCCATGGCAGCAGCTGTTACCAAAAACTTGCAAAAAAGCATCATCACTACTCTTGTAGTTCCCCTTGCATGAAATATATCCTGAAAATACTAGTTAAAATCTTTGCATGGGTTTTATTTATAAAGATCCCACCAATTTAAAAGTGAAAAACAACAGGAAAAGTGTTGGCAAATGTTGCCTAAAACCAAATCACAAGTTCCTCTTGTATTGAACATATTTTCAAAGTTTTGAATAATGTTAAATGCCCACAAAATAAAAGACCAAGAAACAGAAAAAGTGTTGCCATGAAAACACTTGTTGCAGAAATTGCCAAGAGAGCAATCACATATAAGTTCTCATGCCATTAAACCTGCACAGTTATATATACATGCAAAATTTTAATGAAATTTCTCAAGTTATCTTCAGTATACTCTATACTATACTATATACTAAATAAAAAACTGAAACTCAACATAATTCTTTTATACATTGGAGTTTAAAGTCATCTTAAAACAGGACACACCTTGAATACCAGTTACAACCACATGCCAAATTTGAATTGAATCCGTCAACCCATTTTTGAGATACTGTCTGGAAACGGAAAAACTTAAAATCAATATAAGTTTGTTACTAGTGGGAGTTTAAGTTCATCTTAAAATAGGGCATACCTTGAGGACCAGTTACATCCACATAACAATTTTGAATTTAATCCATCATGCCATGTTTGAGATACTGTGTGGAACGGAAGTGTGACAGCACTGACAATGTGTTATTACTGGGAGTTCAAGGTCGCCTTAATATATGGCACTTACTAGCTATGGCCAGTTACATATACATGCAAAATGTCAATGAAATTTCTTAAGGTATCTTCAGTATACTCTATGGAAAAATTAAAAACCTAAACCCAACATAAAACTTTTATAAATGGGAGTTTAAGGTCACCTTAAAATAGGACACGCCTTGAATACCAGTAACAACAACATACCAAATTTGAATAAATCCGTCAACCCATTTTTGAGATACTGTGTGGAAACAGAAAAACTTAAAATCAAGATAAGTATGTTACTAGTGGGAGTTTAAGATCACCTTAAAACAGGGCACACCTTGAGTACGAGTTACATCCACATGCCAAATATGAATTTAATCCATCATGCCCTTTTTGAGATACTGTCTGGAAAGGAAGTGTGACAACGACACTCACAATGTGTTATTACTGGGAGCTTAAGGTCACCTTAATGTGTGGTACTTATCTATGGCCAGTTACATATACATGCAAAATTTGAATGAAATTTCTTACATTATCTTCAGTATACTCTACAGTAAAATAAAAAACTTAAACTCAACATAATTCTTTTATACATAGGAGTTTAAGGTCACCTTAAAATAATACACACCGTGAATACCAGATACACCTACATGCCAAATTTGAATTTAATCCATCATGTCATTTTTGAGATACTGCCTGGAAAGGAAGTGTGACGACAACACTGACAATGTGCTATTACTGGGAGTTTAAGGTCATCTTAATGTATGGCACTTATCTATGGCCAGTTATACATGCAAAATTTGAATGAAATTTCTCAAGTTATCTTCAGCATACTCTATTAAAAATAAAAAAACTTAAACTCAACATAATTCTTTTATACATGGGAGTTTATGATCACATTAGAATAGGACACACTTTGAATACCAGTTACAACCACATGCTAAATTTGAATTGAATCCATCAACCCACTTTTGAGATACTGTGTGGAAACGGAAAAACTTAAAATCAATATAAGTATGTTACTAGTGGGAGTTTAAGATCACCTTAAAACAGGGCACACCTTGAGTACGAGTTACATTCACATGCCAAATATGAATTTAATCCATCATGCCATTTTTGAGATACTGTCTGGAAAGGAAGTGTGACGACAACACTCAAAATGTGTTATTACTCGGAGTTTAAGGTCACCTTAAAATATAGCATACCTTGAGGATCAGTTACATCCACATGCCAAATTTGAATTTAATCCCTCATGCCATTTTTGAGATACTGTCTGGAAAGGAAGTGTGATGGCGACACTGACAATGTGTTATTACTGGGAGTTTAAGGTCACTTTAATGTATGGCACTTATCTATGGCCAGATACATATACATGCAAAATTTGAAATTTCTCAAGTTATCTTCAGTATACTCTATTAAGAAATTAAAAAACTTAAACTCAACACAAGAGCACTCAGACAGTGCAGACCTCCGCCAAGGCAACTCAGTCCCCCAATGCTGTGTCTACTCCATAAAATAATTCATGGGCTTTGAAAACCTACCATTAGCATTGATATTGCATTTTTTTACGCTTTGTTCCTTGTTCCATTTCAGACATTTAATGAAAATTTCATCCAAATCCATCCATAACTTTTTGAGTTATCTTCCTTTAAAAAATACCTGGATCCAGAAGATCCAGACAATGATCCGGATCACACCCAAAATCTAATCACTTCTTCCTTGTCCCATTTTGGACATGTCCTGAAAATTTCATCGGAATCCGTCCATAACTTTTCAAATTATCTTCCTTTAAAGAATTCAGGGATCCACAAGATCCAGACGGTGATCTGGATCAATCCCAAAATCTAATCACTTCTTCCTTTACCAATTTCTCATATATCCTGAAAATTTCATCAAAATCCCTCCATAAGTTTTTGAGCTATCTTTCTTTAAAAGTTGAATTTCATGGATCCAGAACATCCAGACAGTGATCCGAATCACTCCCAAAATGTAATTACTTCTTCCTTTTACCATTTCTGACATATCCTGAAAATTTTATCAAAATCCGTCCATAAGTTTTTGAGTGATCTTATTCACAAACAAACAGACGGACAGACAAACCCAGGCGAAACCATAACCTCCTTGGCAGAGGGAATAATTCTTTTATATATGGGAGTTTATGGTAACCTTAAAATAGGACAGACATTAAATACCAGTTACAACCACATGCTAAATTTGAATTGAATCCACCAACCCACTTTTGAGAAACTGTCTGGAAACGGAAAAACTTAAAATCAATATAAGTATGTTACTAGTGGGAGTTTAAGATCACCTTAAAACAGGGCACACCTTGAGTACGAGTTACATCCACATGCCAAATATGAATTTAATCCATCATGCCATTTTTGAGATACTGTCTGGAAAGGAAGTGTAACAACGACACTCACAATGTGTTATTACTGGGAGTTTAAGGTCACCTTAATGTGTGGCACTTATCTATGGCCAGTTACTTATACATGCAAAATTTGAATAAAGTTTCTCAAGTTATCTTCAGTATACTTTACGGAAAAGTAAAAAACTTAAACTCAACATAATTCTTTTGTACATAGGAGTTTAAGGTCACCTTAAAATAATACACACCTTGAATACCAGTTACATCCACATGCCAAATTTGAATTTAATCCATCATGTCATTTTTGAGATACTGTCTGGAAATGAAGTGTGACGACGACACTAACAACGTGTTATTACTGGAGTTTAAGGTCACCTTAATGTATGGCACTTATCTATAGCCAGTTACATATACATGCAACATTTGAATGAAATTTCTCAAGTTTTTTTCGGTATACTCTATGGAAAAATAAAAAGCTTAAACTCAGCATAATTTTTTTATACATAGGAGTTTAAGGTCACCTTAAAATAGGACACACCTTAGATACCAGTTACAACCACATGCCAAATTTGAATTGAATCCGTCAACCTCTTTTCGAGATACTGTCTGAAAACGGAAAAAGTTAAAATCAATATAAGGATGTTACTAGTGGGAGTTTAAGGTCACCTTAAAACAGGGCACACCTTGAGCACCAGTTACATCCACATGCCAAATCTGAATTTCATCCATCATGCCATTTTTGAGATACTGTCTGGGAGGGAAGTGTGACAACGACACTGACCATACTTGTCCTCCAACATAGCTGCTAGTGACACAAAAGTAATGCAACCTTAAACTCATAAGTTTATGAAATATCAGGAATTTACTATAACCTTACAAAAGAAACTTTTTGGTGTAGACAGATGTACATGATGAATATCAAAGAATAAAGTCTGAATTAGCACATCAAATATCTTTTAAATACCAAAAAATTGTCCCAACCTTAAACTCAAAGTTAGTTTGCAGCTGTGAGGGAGTTTAAGGGAATTTTTCCTGTATGTTTTGTTCACGGTTTGTTACATTCACAACCTGAAAGATGCTTAGAATTGCACAGTGTTTGAAATACTGTTGAAAAATTGCCAAACTTAAAGTGAATATAATTCTGTTATTACTGGGAGTTTAAGGTCACCTTAATGTGAGGCACTTATCTATGGCCAGTTACATATACATGCAAAATTTGAATGAAGTTTCTTAAGTTATCTTTAGTATACTTTACGGAAAAGTAAAAAAACTTAAACTCAACATAACTTTTTAATACATGAGAGTTTAAGGTCTCCTTAAAATAGGGCACACCTTGAAAACCAGTTACAACCACATGCCAAATTTGAATTGAATCTGTCAACCCATCTTTGAGATACTGTCCGGAAACGAAAAACCTTCAACACAATATAAGTATCTTACTACTGTGAGTTTAAGGTCACCTTAAATAGGGCATACCTTGAGGAACAGTTACATCAACATGCCAAATTAGAATTTAATTCATCAAGCCATTTTTGAGATACTGTCTGGAAAGTAAGTGTGACAACGACACTGACCATGTATGTTTTCCATCATAGCTGCTATTGACACAAACTAATGCAACCTTAAACTCATAAGTTTATAAAATATCAGCAATTTACTATAACCCTACAAAAGAGACCATTTTTTGTGGAGATATATGTACATGATGAATATCAATGTGAAAAGTCCTAATTAGCATATAAAATATCTTCCAAACACCAAAAATATTGTCCCAACCTTAAACTCAAAGTTTGTTTCAACTGCTGTATATTGTAGCGAGTTTAAGGTAATCTTTTTCTGAAGGTTCTGTTCAAGGTTTGTTACATCCACAACCAAAATATACCTAGAATTGCACAATATTTGAAATACTGTTCAAAAATTACCAAACTTAAAGTGAATATAATTCTGTTATTACTGAGAGTTTAAGGTCACCTTATTGTATGGCACTTACCTATGGGCAGGTACATATACATGCAAAAGTTGAATGAAATCTCTGAAGTTATTTTCAGTATACTCCATGGAGAAAGAAAAAACGTAAACTGGACATAAGTTTTTTATACATTGGAGTTTAAGGTCACCTTAAAATAGGGCACACTTTCAAAACTAGTTACAACCACATGCCAAATTTGAATTGAATGCATCAAGCCATTTTTGAGATACTGTCCGGAAACGAAAAAACTTAAAATGAGTTTAAGTATCTTACTAGTGGGAGTTTAAGGTCACAAAACTATACAGCACACCCTCAGGACCAGTTACATCCACATGCCAAATTTGAATTAAATCCGACCAGCCATTTTTGAGATATGGTCCGGAATACAAAGTGTGACGATGACAGATGCCGACGACGACAACGCCATAAAATAGCATCAGAGATGCCCGTACCCCACAGCCTAGGGAAATATTTTCAACACCATGAGATACAGAAGTACTGTACCAGTACAAACTTCAGGATACTTTCAGAGCACTGTCAGTTATATAAAGGTCCAAACAATGTTTAAATGGAGAAATAATGTTTAAAAGAAACATAATGCATATAAAGATGAAGTACTAAAACAAGATAATTCAATAACAAGATAACAGCATTAATCAGCAAACTAAAATTCAACACTCTTTATCTACACCTGCATGGCCCAATTATGGTTTAGATGGTTTGAATATTATCATGCATACAGAAGTGGTAATACATTTAATGAATGCTTATGTGTGGTGTTGGAGCAAAATCTGTGGCTCACTTGATGAAATTCTATCTCTTACAATGGGAAGTTATGAAAGTAAAATTCTTAATAAATTCTAATATGACTTTAACAGTGCTAAATCTGCATCAAAAAAACAGACTCAAAGGTGCAACAAGATTTTATAGGTCAAGGTCACTACGGCAAGGTCAAAGGTCAAATCAAGGTCAGACCATGACGCTGCACACCTACACCCCCTAACCAATATTCCTACCAAGTATCAACTTTCTACACCTTACGGTTTCCGAGATATAGCCCGGACAAGATTTTATAGGTCTAGGTCACTACAGCAAGGTCAAAGGTCAAATCAAGGTCAGACCGTGATGTTGCACACCTACACCCCCTAACCAATGTCCCTACCAAATATTAACTTCCTACACCCTACGGTTTCTGAGATATAGCCCGGACAAGATTTTATAGGTCAAGGTCACTACGGCAAGGTCAAAGGTCAAATCAAGGTCACACCATGACGTTGCACACCTACACCCCCTAACCAATATGCCTACCAAGTATCAACTTCCTACACCTTATGGTTTCCGAGATATAGCCCGGACAAGATTTTCAAACTCAAGGTCACTACGGCAAGGTCAAAGGTCAAATCAAGGTCAGACCATGACGTTGCACACCTACACCCCCTAACCAATGTCCCTACCAAGTATCAACTTCCTACACCTTACGGTTTCTGAGATACAACCCGGACAAACTCTTTTCCTGCTGCCCGCCCGCCCGCCCATCCAGACACCATGGGTGAAAACAATACCCCAACAGCCCTTAAGGGCTGTGGGGTAAAAATTGGATGACGAAGCAATCCCTATATGCCACGCAGCATAAATGCTGGTGACACCAAAAAAAAAAAAAAAAAAAAAATGTGCTTTGCTTCCTTTGGGAGGTTTATTTCTCTATTGGGACTGAACTCATCCCTCTCTTCCCTGACCTCAGAGCAGGCCTGTCTGTGTAAAAGGGAGGGGGGGGGGGATAAGTTGGTATCTCCCGGGCGACCGGCTTCTGATAACCGACTCAGGTCTCGTGGGTCCACTAGCCTCAGTAATTATTCAGCAATTGTCCATTGGATAGGATGTATTAACGCAATAAAATTGCAAATTTAATAAGTAAATTAAATTTTTATAAGTTAATACCCTATCCAATGGACACACAAGGCCCTCCCATCCAGCCCCGCTATCAGCTTACTAGGGGTCTAATAGGTTTAGACAACGAAAAAGATGCTATGACGTCACACTGTCTAGACAGGAAGTACGATGCGCCACCTGGCGAGTGCACACCAGGGCCGGCCGGCCAGTATGCATGCATACAGGATGACTTTTTCTGTCGTTTGGCAGGCCGGTCTGCGCCGACCGGATTAGCAGTTGTCCATTGGATAGGGTATTAACTTATAAAAATTTAATTTACTTATTAAATTTGCAATTTTAAAGATAAGGTCACTATAACAAGGTCTAAGGTCAAACCAAGGCAATATCATTACACTGCACACCTACACCCCTAACTAATGTGCCTAACAAGTATCAACTTTCTACACCTTATGGTTTCTGAGATATAGCCTGGGACAAGATTTTAAAGGGCAAGGTCAAATCAAGGCCACACCTTGAAATATCAACTTCTTACACCTTATGTTTCCAAGATATAGCCAGGACAAGATTTTGAAGGTCACAGTCACTACAGAAAGGTCCAAGGTCAAATCAAGTTCAAACCAAGACTTTGCACACCTACACCACCAACCAATGTCCTTACTAAATGTCAACCTTCTACGCCTTAAGGAATCGGAGTATTTCCCGGACAAGATGTTTAAGGTCAAAGGTCAAATCAAGGTCACACCATGATGTTGCACACTTACAAACCCTAAGTAATGGCCCTGCCAAGTATCAGCTTCCTACACATTGTTTTCTGAGACAGGGCCCAGTTAGATTTTAAAGGTAACTACGGCAAGGTCAAATGTCAAATCAAGGTGACACCATGCTGTTGCACACTTTAAAATGCTATGCAATGTCCCTACCATGTATCAACTTCCTACACTTTATAGTTTTTGAGACAGGGCCTGGTTAGATTTTAAAGGTCACTACGGCAAGGTCAAAGCTCAAATCAAAAGTCACACCATGATGTTGCACACCTACACACCCCAACCTAGTATCAAGGAGGTCCTTACCAATTCGCCATCAACCTAGTCCCTACTAAGTAACGACTATCTACACCTTACGGTTTCTGAGATATGGCCCGGACAAGGTTTTTAAACTCAAGGTTATTACGCCAAGGTCAAAAGTCCAAATCAAGGTCACACCATGACGCTACACATGTTCACCCCCCAACCAATGTCAGTACCAAGTATCGACTTCCTATACCTTACGGTTTCAGAGATTCAGCCCAGGCAAACTCTTTCCTGCCGCCCGAACACTCGCCCGTCCATCCGTAGAGGACGGTTGAAAACAATACCTGCACAGCCTTTCAAGGTTGTGGGGTAAACATGGAAAAAATACACTATTTTTCTTTGAAAAGCAGTGGGAAATACTGGGAATTGAATCATTTTACACTAGTTTCATATGAAAAGTACTAATATCTCATTGGAAAGAGAACTACTTTGGTAATTCAATTGTTCAAGTAATCTATTACTTTAATTAGAATGCAACAGCCCCACCATATCATTGACTAATTGAAGTTTCCATTTATTGGTTAAACATAATTTATCACATGAGGTTGACTAGAATCTGGATAGGTTAAGAGAAGTAATGGGGAGATTATTCAAACTTCGAAATATAAGCCTATTAAGTCACCTTATCCATTGCCTTGGCAGATCATTATGTAATATTTTACTTTTGTTTATGTTCAATATTACCTTTTTACTGAGTTTTGTCCTTAATAAAACTAAATGTTAATACCCAAATTATACCCAAACAGAACAAGTACTTAAGTCTATTAGTTCTTTAGAAAGATTCCAAATTTGGCTGTGGCCAATGCATATGCTGCTCAGAGAAACAATTTTCTAGAAAGTGTATTTACATTTGAAACCCTCTGCAATGTCCACACCCACACAATGATGTATCCTGCAAACTCTACATGCTTACAACACAGCTAAATGGTAAATATGTGTCTTCATTAGTGGTATAAATGCTAGACCAGTTTTCTGGGCCAAACAAATCTGGTAATATGTTCATATGACTGGTTTGATGAAACTGTAGGTGTCTGAGCCATAATTCAAACTAAGAAATGCAACTGTTAGGTAAGTTTATAAACCCTATTTCTGCTGTCAATAGGAACTTTTTGTAAGATATTTATTGTTTTAAATATCAACCACAAAAGGATTAAAATGTATATAAAAGAACTGGCTTATTTATGGATGATCAATTATGATCAAAATTTGTTAATTTTATTGTAATTGAAATTTTTAACAATAAAAATACTTAAATAATCTAATATAATTGTTTACGCTGACAAGCCTTCAGCCATAGACATTGATTTCTAAACCATGTACTAGGTGGTGGACCAGTATCGCAGTACAGTCTTCACAAAAAATAGTCTAATTCTTACCCTGGCAACCAAAACTGGTGACTGTTCAATTCTGGCTGTTTAATCGGTTAATAAAGTAGGAGATTTATTAACCTGGAGAAATTGGGATTCCCAACAGTAGTTTTCACTTGTTTTGATTACTATTGAAATCAGAAAAATGGTATTTTTTCAACAAAAACTTACCTTCATTTAATGACTAATATCAGTCCTTGAAGTACTGGAACCTAATTATGCATAACAATGGTCTGGGGATTTTTAAATAACACAAAAACACAGCTATATGTTGGTTGTCTCTTTTATATGTTCAAATTACATAAATTAATACTGTATATCATTTGACTTATACCATGTATAAGAACATACAAAGTCCTTGATAGTTGGCTTGTTAGAAATATATAACAGATACCACTAATAAACCCAGAATATCTCTTTAATCCTGACACATTGAAAGTTTTTTCAACACAGATTTATTAATAGTTGTATTTTCTTTTTTTCAAAAAAAGACAAAAAAAACAATAACCAAAATATTGGTGATGACATTATATCTATAACAGTGTGCACCATAATAGATTTAGATATCGGCAAACTGGAAACATAAGTCACTCTTGTGTCCAAAAATACATAACCAACCACCTGTAACTTTCATACGTAAGTGATAAACAGTGAAACTGACCTTCCACATAAGACTTTTCCATAAACCAACAGACGCATGTCAAAAGACAGAAAATATCACAGAAAATCATGTACAGGGATGTTAACAAATAAAATGATAAAAATCATGTGTACAACTCACATGTACAATTGCTTGGTTCATACAGCCCCTGTGTATGAAAAGTTCTGCAAATTTAACATAATAGGAACCCCAACAAAAACCACTTTTTTTTTCAAATTTCTCTATGAAGAAATGCTAAATATATGTTTCTAGTTAATGTACAAATAATAAAAAATTAAAGTTAACAGTATTCAAACGATTTTCAACATACTAACTACATTTAAAATATGTTTTTATGTAAGCATAAAACCTGGGCCTCGGTATTTCACTGTCTTTTTAGAAACTGGTGTATGGTTGGCCACATAGTAACTTTAAAGCAAATACTAATACTGCAACAGGAGCTCCTTGCCTGAAGCAAAGTTACTCACAATATGTTCATTTTTTTAATATTTAATTATGTTTACGACAAACTAGGTAAAAATTTAAACATGATAATCCATTTGTACAGTTAATTAATAGAAATTTTTATCTGCATCTTTGACAAATCTATTTGTACTTACTGTTACACAGATTTTTTTCCTGTTGTACAAAAATAACTTGTAAAATAGAGAGCCTAAAAGCCATACTGTACAGAGTAACAGAACTATATATAAATATTCTTAAAACAACACAAACAATTGAAGGAGGCAGCAGTCTATCGGGTAGTGGTGTTAAACTGCATGAAATATGCGGCGGTGGGTTCGTTGGTATAGACTTCCCTGTCGAGGTAATCTTTGTGTGCATGCTGCTCGTTGCCCAGCCTCCTGTTCTCGCCGGCAAGCTGTTTCCTCATGTCGCGCTCACGCCTTTCCTTTTCTCGGTCCAACAGCATGCCAGCTCTGGCATGAGCATTTGCCTGACGTTCAAACTCATCACTGCGTCGCCTGTCCTCGTCTTCCAGGCGCTACAAAGAAAGCAGATATTGTTAAGTGAGGCTGTAAATAATACACAATACATATGTTAAAGAACAGAGCAACATATTATTCTGTGCACAAAGTAAGGAAGGGCAACGTTTCTCTTGTCTGATATTAAGAGCTCTGTATATATACCTCAAATGTGTTATATTCTGTAAATTTTAAAAGGAAATTACTGAAATTCTGAGAATTTTGTCAAGAATGTACGATTCCATGCTTTACAGTTAAAACATCTTTGTTGTAATAGAATTGTATCGAAAAGAGTTGAAGTAATAGTAACAGAATAAAAAATAATTGCGACTCATTCAAGTTCCTATGTTGATATTTTAAAGCATTACTTAAATTGTTACCTCTTTCAATCTCACTTTGGTTTTATACACAGTTTTTCTTATTGTCACGGATACAATATACTCTATATTCTATTTTCCAAAAAAAAAACTTATTTACATCACCTGCCATATTTGCTTTTGGTTAGTGGTACTCTTTTTTGTTTTACCAACATAAATGAAAAACTTTATGATGAAAGATGTTCCTTTTACCATTCAACTATGCACTATTTTATTTCTGCAGTTTATTATCCATAGCGAGTCATATTTAACCTGTATCAGGGGATATACAGAGCAGGATATATATTTTTTGTATACAACAGCACCTCCCTACCATGGAAAATTTGTGTAAACAGTTCAAGTTTTTCAGTAATATCTCGGAAACTGTGTAACCTACAAATAGTTATCATGTATCACTACTAAAAAGGTCTTTTTACACAGCTTCTGCTTGTTTTCTTGCATAAAAATCCATCCAGAAATGGCTTGGAAATCAAAAGTTAAAAATTGAAGTTTTGTATTCACTGTGTGGTGCCTTTGTATATATGACAGCCTTTTTCCCATTCTCTCCTAATATCCATTTATTTAAGTCATAAATCACATAAAAGGGTGGATAATAAAAGTAAAACATCCCTCATTAAACATTTACAGAAAAAATATATCATTCATGAAGAGTAACAAAATTGTAATTTTCATTTGTGACATATATTTTTTTTTGTATATGTCGTTCATGAAATGTTCCTATTTACATTATTTCTGGAAGGAGTAGTTATTTCTGTACCTGAGTAATATTTAACCATTACTAACAACAACTATGTTCATCCTATTCTTTTACTGTAACATATAAAATCTTATACTCTTGAAACAGTTCAGAGCTTTTCTGAGGTATATTTTTCACCAGAAACTGAACTTCATATTTACCTTATTTAAGATACACCAGACACAATAATTATCTTAACTGCTATTTTCATCCAAAATGTGATCACTGAAATAATGGTTGTCATATCTATACAATATTTCAGCACAATGTTTTCCCAAGTGGGTGTCGTAAACTTACCATTCTCTCCTTCCTTTGTAGCTCCTGTTGTCTGCGTATATCAGCCAGTTGTTCAGGACTCATACCCTTCCATCTGTCAGTAATTACACGGTTTGGACCAAATGCACTCTGTGCCACAGCAGGATTTTCTGTGAGGATATCTCCATAAACATGATTGGCTATTTCTGTGTTATTGTCATCTAATTCTTGCTGCTTCTTCAGATTTTGTCTAGCATCATTTTCTCTTGCCTGAAAAATATTATTCACTATTCAGGATATTACATAATGACTCATTTGGATTAAGATTTATGTCATAACAAGGCATGGCTTCAGGTACATCAATACATACGCACAATTTCTTTCACTTTTACAATTTCAATTAAAATTTTTAAACTTATAAAATGCAGACCTTTAGGTACATCAAGTCACATAAATAATTTCTTTCATTTGAGACAAAAACATGTCCAGTTTCTTTATATATTATCAAAAACAAATGGTAAAAGTTGCAGCTTGAATAAAAATGATGTGACACTGCCATAAGAAAAATTGAAAGAAAAATTCAAGAAAACTATTAGACCGCTATTCCAGCCAGATATGTCTTATTAATTCAAATTTAGTCTGAAAAATACTAACCAAAGCTTTGTTATAATCTTTGACTGCTACATTTATTGCATTTCTACAGTCTTCTTCTGCATGCTGTAGTTCCATTGCTCTTTGATCAAGCTCTTTCATCTTTAGATCATACAGCCTGTCAGCAGTGGCTTGGTTATCTTCCGCCTGTTTCTTTTCTCTTGCTTGTTGTGTGGTCCACTCTCTCAACTGTTCCTGTTGGAATTTGTTTCTTGCTTTACTATTTAGGTCTTCCCCATCAAATTTCTGTAAACTTGATATTCCACATCGTGGATCATCATCACTAACTCGAGCAGGTTTATCTTTTTTCAGATAATCTGGATCATACAGATCCCATTCTCTTCTCTGGGATGGCTGCTGGTGTAGCATTCGAAACTCATTTAACGCACCATTAAGCTGTCTCATATCATGGTCCTGTCGACGCTGAAGTAATTCTGCAATTTTGTCATTTCTCACAGCATCAGCAGCTAAAAAAGATTGAACAGATCATTAGCCAAACAAAATTCTGAAGAAAATTATCAGACATTTAAGCGTTTAATCTCTGCACTAAATACAAATCAAAATTCTGCTGTAGCTCTTGACCCATGGTACCAAGAAAAGGACTGAACCAATCAGCAATTTTGAATCTTATTTTGTGGGATTTTGAAGAAAATAAATCATCTTTGGAAGACTAAATTCAGTCACATACACTAAACTGATGAAGTCAAGCTAAGTAAGAATTGCACATTTATTACTTCATGGTGTTTGTAAAAGTTCAACCCTGCCACTGTCAAGCCAGTTAGGAATTAACTAAATAATCCAATTAACCAAATCAGGTGAGTCACCAGAGCTTGATATTATAACAACAGTAACAGAGATAGTAACCAGATATTAAGTTTGGGCTAACTGTTACATACAGAAGTCGTCTGAATCAGACTAGTACTCAACATTGAGTGTGGCGTGCTTAAATCTTGCCTCTAAAATCCTTGTAAGTGGACACAAATCTATATGAAAACATCATATTTTGTCAGATTTTTAGCCATTGATTTGAGGTTTTACAGAGGTATATCAAAAATCTCATCCATACTGAGAACTCTCGCAGATTTTGAAACCTGGTTGATTGTTGCTTCTGTGGTAGTTTTAACTGCATAAAAACCCGAATTTGGTCACATTTTTAAAAAAAAATTTCCATATATTTCCAATTGTGTTGGAGTTTATTTTACATATGACCTTAGTTTGCTCATTTTCCCACAGGTCGGAAAACTACCAGGCATTATATCATTAGTGATTAATTCAAAACACAGCTTTGTATTAAGCTCATGCTTTACCTTTGACAAATGTGATTTTCAAGCTTTCCTACATGCAGGAAACTCTGAAAAAATGCAACCTTTTGGTGGTGGATCACGTTGAATAGAACATAAAGATTTTTAGTTTAAAATCCTTTTAACGTCACTCAGAATCATCTTTGTATTCTCAATAATACACAACAGTTAGTGATTATCAATAGTGCCATACATCATTCAACAATTGTATCTCAGTCATAATCACATACAGTATTGTTAGCAACAGCACACTGGCAAAGCAGCTAAGTCTTGCAGGTTTAAAGAAGTGCAAAATTTAAGTGTATGATCAGGACCAGTAAAATTAAGGTCAAGAGAAGTAAAATTTCTTCTAGTAAACTTGTCCTATTGAATGAGAGGGTTAAGTTAACCTAGAACCCTGGCCACACTACCAATTTCATCAATTAGAAGTACTAAGTTATACTTAGTTGTCTGAATAACAAGTTTGGTAGTGTAGCACATGGAAATGGTTGAGAATTTTCTGCTTCTGCAGTTTTGCTATCTATTATGGGCCAATCTAATTAATGGAAATGCATGTTTTCATGCAATGTATACAGAATAAATAACAACCCCCTCGTCAGTAATGTCTTCTGTATGGGTGCATGGGTCCCTGTTTATCAGCCACTTTGGTTTAAATAAATAACCACAGCACGGAGGTTTACTGTTAGAATACAAGCAGCATCACACAACTATTGAGGGATGTGAATTGTTAAGATTTCCTATCCATAATGAATGGACTAACAGTCTTTCACATCTTATGCATTTTAGCCATTTTATGAGTTGTAACAAGTTGGTTCTTCCAAAATGAGAAAACAAACCATATTTTCCAGCTTGCTTACAGGTTCAGTATGAAATATTTTATGGACATAGTTACTTTCACTTATTTTTGGAGAGACATTCTGCACTTCAGCCCAAAAAGTTAGCAATGTATTTAAATATATCATTATTGATGTCACTATGCATTTGTTTTCTGAACGTAATTTTATGGGTATGTTCAGACACAAAACCATTTCATCCAAACCCAAGCCAAATTAAAACATTTACAGATGAGCTCCCTATATACCACAACTCAGAGAAACTATGTTAATAATGTCACATGAGTGCTCATGAAAACTGTTATGACTAATTGGCAGTAATTGCAATCACCCTTAAAATGGGCTTCAATCAGCCCCACCAGTAATTGATTTGGCAACAGAGATGGCTTCATAATTTGGCTTTCATAACTATACAACTTATGTACAATTGTTTTTACTTAAGAGTCCTTTGATCTACTTTGCTATACTTTAGGCTTTAGGGAAAGTATAAATGTAAAGGTATACGAGCATCTCGTGACCACGGCAGCTCGTGACCAACAACTCGTACCCACAACTCGTTCCAAAGAGTACGAGAATTTGAAGTATTTGATCTCTAACTGAACAGACGTTGTTACATTCTTACGTTCTTCGAGCAGAAATAATGTTTATTCTTATAAAATATTTGTGTACGAGTTGTGGGTACGAGTTGTTGGTCACAAGTTGCATGTAAATCAATGTAAATAAGTGTATAAGTGTAAATTGTGCTTTTAATATACCTTAAATGAAAACAGGTTACGTTTATGATAACAACGGTACCAAACATATATACAATAATAAGAGGTGAAATTTCACATGGGGTGAGATAGATAGAGTTTCTGTCCTGTCGCCAATTACTATTGATACTGTATACTGATAACAAGGTCCATCAGTATATCAAAAGCAATTGGCAATGGGACAGAAATACGGTCTAGGGATGAGATGTTTTTGGAAAATATTGGGTAAGGCGTCCTGATACCAGCCAAGTAGTGCACTATGTATCGGGCCGTTTATGTGTGAGGGTTGCCAGCTGTGATTCCACTGTAACTGTGTCAGATATGCAGGTGAAGATAAATGGAACTGTGAAAAATGTAAGATGTAAAAAAATGTAAAATATGCTGTGTATATGTGTTCAGTTTTAAGTGTCTTTGTGTTTTGGCTTTTGTACTTGTAGTGCTTTTACTGTATTGCTGTTGAAATAAATGGATGTTATAATGAGAGATTTTTTTTGAGAAATAAACCTGCATGGCGTGAAAAACATAAGGGTATACTTACTTATAGGAAGTGAGCAAAACTAAAACTAGATAAAACCTTTTGTTATGTGCCATTTGCCTTCATATGACCTCTAAATGTTATAATTTGAGTAGAAAAGGTGTTGAAACGGCACACATATTGAGTGCGCCACGTCGAAACGGCGCATGGAGCTGAAACAGCCCGTAACACACTATATGGTCAGTACTAGGGCTGCGAACGAGTACTCGAGCCTCGGTGTACGAGGCGGTCGTGGCTTGTACTCGAGTCCATTTTAAAAACTCGGTTACTCGCGAGGTATTGTATTATCGCCCACGTAATCAAACGCTTGTGTAAAATATGCTATATTTCAGCATTTCCGTCACATAATATCAATTAAAGTTGTTATTTTCGCTTGAAAACATACAATTTACTCCATATTCTATAATATATGGTCAAATAGAAGACGTTTTTCTTCAAAAGTTTCGTTTCCGGAACCGACTATTTGTTTACAGAAGACTTCTAATGGTAGATACTAAATCTCGCGGTTACTCGAATTCGGGCCGGTTGTCAGAGGGCGAGTACTCGATGCCGTTTTTCAGCACCCGTCACAGCCCTAGTCAGTACACGGGTGGACACAAAGATAAACGGACACGAAGATAAACGGTCTTCAGAGTTTGGCTTATCTTAGTTTATTAAATAATTAAATTTCACAAAATAAATAACAAATGTCTTGGTAAGATTAATTGAAGCATATTCTGTTACTTTGTTCATGCAATTTTGTTGCTGAGACCACTTTTATTTGAAAAATTCTGAGGACCGTTTATCTTCGTGTCCGTTTATCTTTGTGTCCACCCGTGTATAGTTTTTGGCAGAGGATATTTACACCACCGCTGTGTACGCAATGCCGAAAAGTCGTCTTATGTACACCACCGCTGTGTACATAAGCTAGATATGGTTTCTTATGTGCACCACCGTTGTGTATATTAGCCAGATAATGTCTCTTATGTACACCACCGCTGTGTACATAAGCTAGATAGAGTTTTTTATGTACACCACCGCTCTATGCAAGCTATTTGGGATATTTTCTGTACTTTTTAACATCGTGGTGTACATAAGCTACATATGTTTCCTTATGTGCACCACCGCTGTGTACATAAGCTAGATATGGTTTCTTATCTACACCACCGTTGTGTATATTAGGCAGATAATGTCTCTTATGTACACCACCGTTGTGTATATTAGCCAGATAATGTCCCTTATGTACACCACCGCTGTTTATGTAAGCTAGATTGAATATCTTGTGTACATATGCAAGATATTTGGGATATTTTGCGTACCACTAAAATGTAGGTAAGCTAATGTACATGGTCTTCTACACCACCTTATTGTGCATGCTATGTCAGTCCCCCTAGAAATGGGATGATTAGTCTTCCCCACTATTGTACTGTGGAAACTAAATTAAATTTCTTATACACACCTTGTTGTGTGCCCAGCCAGGTAAAATTTGTTACATAATTAGCCTTTTGATCCCCACAGGTCAAATAGTTGTGGCTTAACTTGGGTTGGATGACACTTAGATGACAAAGACAGTGAAGATGTGATTTTCGACAGCCGTGGTGTACATAAAGAACTGAAATACCCTTATGTACACAGCCGTGGTGTAAATAACCAGTTCGATAGTTTTTAGTTCGAAATGTTCATGTTAATAAAAAAAAAAAGATGAAGCACCCTCGGTAAAGATATAAAACCAATCACACTCACCAAATCCCTCTGAACGCCTCCTCTCGAATTCTTCCATCTGTTTCCTATCCTTGGTCTGTTGATCAAGGGCCTGCTGATCTATCCCTATAATTCTTGTTTTGGCATTGAAAATTCGACTTTTTCGCTGCTCCTCTAAATTTCGTCGCCGCTCAATAGCCGCGGCTTCTTTATAGTCTACAGGGAGATCCAGTTTATACATTTTGCTAACTTGGTGAATTGCTTTCAACACTAATACTATGTGTACCCTGCTGCTTGAAATATATTTCTGATGGTTGGACGATAGAATTCTCCTTCTTGTTGAAGTGTGTTGCTATGGAAGTGAAGGCAAATATGTAACATTTCTTACATCGATTTCGATTGGCTAAATATGGTGCACGCTATCATTCAAAAGTTCTATACAGTTATCGATATCATCTTCCAAAACGTAAATATACTTGAATTTTACACATATTGCACAAGTATTCTAATAATAAAATAACACACAATATAAAGCAATGTCTTTGTCATTATTTTTCAGTGAATTAACATTTTAACAAATACTTCAACATGGTTATTTTACTTTTGGTATAAACATAATAGAATGCAAATACATGATACATATCCATTTAAATGTTTATAATGTTTGAAAAATATGGTTTTGCAAAGTTTACTTATGTTATATCCTAATGGTTTTGAGTTTGGTATGAATGTTGTTGTTTGAAACAACAGGCTGTCATGTTATTTTGTAAACAGATCAAATTGTAGTGCATTGTGTATTTATACTCAGTGCAATATCTCCATGTGCTACAGGACTCAAAGCGATATTTAAGCAAAATGTATCCCTATTTGAGGAGTCACAAAGACAATAATTTAAATATCATTTCTGAATGTTAGTAATTCAGTGTTTATACACCTAGAAAGCTATTGTAAACATTTGATAATAAAAGAAATTGTCAAACACAACCTAAAATAGTAATATATTAGTACTATATAGATTTGCAGTATATTTGCGATTTTTCCGTTCAACAGTCTTTCACTCACAAAACTTGAATGTGCATACATGGCTGAAAATTTACACCAAACAATGCTCAATTAAATATATAGAAAAAGTAAAAATTTAATCAATTTAATACAATCTTTATTAAATTTGCCAGTTCTAATTCTAATAGTACTTTTATAAAGCTTAATCTATTGACAGACTCTAAGATGCAGAATGCCAGAAATCAGAGATTGTAATCGTTAAATCAGAGACATTGCAGGGGTCGGCACCAGAGAGAAAGACGGAAACAAGAACCAGAAAGAAACTAGGGTTGGTAAGGTTTTGCAAAGAGATAAGTTTTCAGCTTCTTCCTGAATAAAGAGAGAGATTTAGCTGAGCATACAAGATCAGAGATATCTTTCTAAACCCCTGGAGCATCAGATGCAAAGCTGAGGCCAAAATGCTTTTTAGACTTGTATACTGATGAAAAAAAAAATGGGACCTCGAGCAGCACACTATCAGATTGACTTCTACACATTCTGTACGAATGCACTGTATCTGGGTTTAAGGAAAGGTTCAAAGTATTTTGAATAGCCACTATGTAGAAACTTGTACACCAGAAGGGCCTCCTTGAAGATAGAGTGATGCATGATAGGCAACCAATGAAGACTCTTTCCTACAGGAGTGATATGTGAGTATACTTGGTGGTATTAGCCACAATTCTAGCAAGGCTGTTCTGAACACATTGGAGCCTATGAAGGTGAAAAGCAGAGAGACTTCTAAACAAGGAATTATAGTAGACTAGTCAACTTCCAACCAAGGCATTTGCGGCCAAAAGAGAAGCTACCATCTGAGTCACTTTAAATCCCTGATATGAAGAAAACAAGCCTTGCAGATATTCTTGACATGGCGAGAGGACAAATCAGAATCAAATAAGACACAAAGGTTCCTAATTGCATCAGCAGGTGAGAGGAGGTTACCAAATATATTAACCGGGAAAAAATTGCCAAGTTTTCTATGGACAGTTTTGAACCAAACAAAATAAATTCTGTCTTGTTGGGATTTAGCTTGAGCTTGTTTGCGGAGCCACTTTTTGACATCATCTAAGCAGTTTTTCAGCCTGTCAAAGGCCTGCATGGCATGCTCATGTGTAAGGTGAAAGTATAACTGTGTGTCATCTGCATAAAAGTGGAAACATATGCCAGGATGATTTTGAATAACTTTGCTGAGGGGAGTAGTATACAATGAGAACAGGATCGGCCACAAGACAGAGCCCTGGGGCATACCATAAAATAGCCTTTTAGCATCAAATAAAACAGAACCAATCTTGATGCACTGATAGCCGTCACAGATTTACGACTTGAACCAGTCCAGAACCACACCTCCAACACCAAACTAGGAACTCAGACATTCAATGAGTGTACTATGATCAATAGTGTCGAGTGCTGCATGCTCATTGGTCCAAGAGAACAACAGCAGTAGCTTCACCTCTATAGCAAGAGCAAGATGGACTTCATTTTTAATAGACAGCAGTGTGGTTTCGGTCGAGTGACTGTGTAGTGACTGAGCACTAGTTGTTGAAATACAACTAGTGTTCAGTTGAAACAAAATGAACTGAATATAATAACAATAATAAAAACCTACATTGATTAATATAATGAGTATATAAAGATAAACAAAAGGTTCTTAGTGGCCTATAATGGTTAGCAAGTTTGGCATCTAATCATAAGCTATCACCTCTGTAGGTTCAAGTCCCACGACTTTAATGATAAACAAATATAGAATTTAAATTTTGTACATCTATTTTGAATGTTAATTTGGAAACAAAACATTATTTATTCTACTATTTCTTATGCACAATTAACCAATTTTTTTTCTCTTTGGGGTATAGAAGCATAAACTCTTTTTCTCATATGGGAGCAGAAGCTATGCAGTCAGACCTCGACATGAATTAGAGCCAACTCTCTTTGAAATTGTCACACCTGATGTTGCAAATTTACACCCCAATCAATGTCCCCACCAAATATGAACTTCCCATACCTCATGGTTTCTGAAACACAGTACAGACAAGATTTTTCCTGGCCCTTATCCAGTTAGCCTCTAATTAAACAGGATGCTTCATATGGTTACACATTTATGGACAACTCAGTGAGCCTGTAATTAAAGAAAAGCCACAATAAACTGAGTGGAAGAGGACCCAGTGAGCCTATAATTACAAAAGGTGCATAATACAGTAACAGGAGGATGACAAAGAGAGCTTGTAGTTACGGAGGAGACATAATATAATGGCAAGAGGATGACCCAGCCTGTAATAAAACAGTTGTCCTCAGTGGTCTAGTGCTTAGCAAGTTTGTCATCTAATCACAGGTTGTCACCCCTGTTTGGGTTCAATTCCCACAAGTGACAAAGCTGGAGACCTGTCCCAATATGACCCTGGCTGTTGAAAGCATAATATAGCAAGAGGAGTAGGACCCTGTGAACCTGTGATTACAGAGGAAGCATAGTACAATCAAAGGATTTTGACACAATATGTCTTCATTGTATATTATATCAAAAAAAAATATATATATATTGACTGATTCATCATTGTGATTCCAAAAGTACTTTTATAGCATGTAATCTCCTATCTATTGACAGACTTTTAGGCACATAATTTCAGAAGTCAGAAATCATAATCATTAAATCAGAAACACTGCCGGGGTCAGTGCCACGGAGAAGGTCAAAGACAAACCAGAAAAATTAGGATGGTAAGCTTTTGCAAAGAGATAGGTTTCAACTTCTTCCTAAATGAAGAGAGCGATTTGGCTGAGCTTATTTTTGATGTTCCTAAAGCTGTTAATGGCAGATGTGACCTAGGCTAACACACTTATGAACATGGAGTATCTTGGCTGGGTTAGATCCCAGGTATAGGCACATACATAGCGACACATATTACCAATTAAATTGGTGTTCTTCTCTCTTTGCAGTCTCTCACCGGTTTTAGGCTAAAAAGGATTGGTAAATAGTCATCTCTGAGACTGTCTTTCAGTTTTGGGGAATGTCTGTCACTTGACCTTTGGCTGTATTTGTGCAGTCAGGATGGATCAAATAGCACTTCGAGTTCATTTTTTTTCTATTTATAAACAAAGAGTTCAGATTATTTATCAAATTACATTATTTTACAGTGAACTTTATAAAATATTTTCGGGATATATCGCGCCTTTTGTTGATGTTAGTGAGGCATGCGCAGTGGGAAGCTTGTATGATATTATAATATCGCACAATAAATCTAATATTTTGTTATTTGAACTCTTGGAAAACACGAATTTCTTGTTAGTTTCATGAATATCGATCATGCCTGGACGATTGAAATACATTGACATTGAAAATTTTAAATCCTACAAGGGTAAACAAAGAATAGGTCCGTTTAAAAATTTCACCGCCATTATTGGCCCAAATGGATCTGGTAAGTTTCTTTAAATTCTAACTTCTAAGCAGTGCTTAATGCTACATTACCTACTTGTAGATCCATGAGCCATGGTTCGACCAATTTTAAACTTGCACATGACATAGAAATGTAAAAAACACAGAATATACGTAGTGTATTCCATAGACGTGGTTACCTCGGCTCTACTTGCCTGTACTGCTCAGCCAGTGAATTTCGTCACCTGTCATTTAAACCCTCAAACATCAGCAATATTTTTGTTTAAACACATGTAACCACAGCTTGCAATATTAACGTTTAATTCAGCATGCAATGAAAATTATGCATAAAATGTTTTTCGAAGTCTCTTCGGAACCGCCGATAACGGTTCGCAATAAATTACATTTAAGAACCGGCAACGACGGTGATCACTTCTAGTGTTTTTGGAACCGTCGCATTTTAATTATTACAGCCAAGGCATGTTTAGATCATTCGTCTTGTAGGTGGCATCTGACAGTAGAACTTCAGGAAATCGGGAAAACATGCTTCTCATCTCTGCATCCTGTATAAATATCCCAGCTAAAATGTCCTTCACCACAACAAACTGAGCATCAAGACTTGGGAATTGTCCTTTGATCCAGTCTGCCAAGTCCTCAGCATCCGATGATCCTTCAGCAATTTGGTTTCCAGCAGCTTTAAACCGACTTGCCATGTTGTGAATATCCTTCATGGCCATTTTCTTTCCAGTCTTTTGGGTATAGGAATCCCTTAAGTACTTTCTGTTGGGTTTTAGCTTTAAGTGTTCAGCAATCTCAGATTCAACTGATTTACTAAGCTTCCTGTTTTTAATATGGGGTCTCCAAGCAGTTTCAGAGATTGGGTGATTATGTGTTGGGTAGAAATGTGAAAGTTCCAATTGTTGTCCATCAGCTGTGGCCCGAAATCAAAAATGGAACTTACAACCAATTTTACAAGTGGTGCCATTCTGGTGCACACCAGTTGATTTAGACTTAAATGCCTTACCACCATGACGACAGGCAAATTTCACTAGTGAATATTTCAAATTTGAATTCAACTTAACAGAGAAATAACATTTTTTGGAAGTTGCACAATCAACCTTTTTACAGTCTGTTATAGTCAAAACCACAAAATTTTCTGCCTCATACTTCTCAATGGCATCCTTAACAGATTCAAAACTTTCATATTGCTGACCTACTGCCAGACCCAAAGCCATCATAAAAATAAAAAAACTTTTTCAAATTAGCCAAAGTATGTATATAGTATGATAGTAACTGTATAATGAATAACAAGGGAAAGAAACCTGGTATTTATAGGGTAATCCTACCATATTGATGTGGCTTCCCATTGAACATAGACACATAAATACCTGTTGTGGCTTCCCATTTGTAGTGTACTCCCTCCATACAGCTGTGGCTTCCCATTGGACATGGAAACATAATTACCTGGTGTGGCTTCTTATTTACAGTGTAATCTCACTACACTGATGTGGCTTCCCATTGGACATGGAAATAATTAGAATAATAGAACAGTCACACAGAACAGTCAAAAGTGGTCTAATACATTGTATAATAAATATACTTTTATGTGTACCTCTTATATATATATTTTATTTATTTGGCGGTTCTTAAAGCAAATAAATTGTGAACCATCTTTTATTTGCGGTTCCGAAAGTTAATAATTTCCGAACCGTCTACGACTGTTCTGAAGCCACAGCGAATGTTTTAATGTTGTCATGAAATGCAGATGATGAAATTCACTAGTTGACGAATTTGGTGTTGAGAGGTTTTGCTCATTTTGCTGTTAATTTAGAAGATTTGTGGTAAAAATGGGAGACGTTCGCATGAATTTCTTAGAACCATATCTATCTACCTAATATCCAAAAACTAATTGATAAACACAAGACAAGAACCCTAACTTCTTTGAAGCCAATTCCAGTAGAACCCCGATTATCCGGCCTTTTATTATCCGAATCTCCGGATTAATCGAACCGAAATTGTGTCTCCCTACATATAATGCACCGTCTAGCGCGAGCGATAATACAGGATTTTACACAGTCTAGGAAATGATTTATTCTAGTGCTTTATAAAGCATACCATTCACAGAAATGCCTAACTTCTTTGATCTTTATCACCATTGTTACAATAGGGGAGGGATTAATTCAATTACACAACCCCGCTACACAACTTCTTTGATAATGCGTAATCAGTGAAAGCGTGTTCGATTGGGTTTCACAATTTATAATCTCCAGGAGTAGATTCACAGACTGACAACATGTATAAAAGAAAAGACGTTAACAATGCATTATTATCCAAACATACATTCTAATTCTAATTGGACTTTTATAGCGCTTAATCTCCCCAATAGGAAGGGGACTCTAAGGCGCAACAAAACAAAAACAGTCAACCAATCTCAATGTCCAGGGACAGAAAAAAGTTCAGCACCACGGAGATCGCCAGGGTGAGTGAAACTAAGGAGGGTATGCCTTGGTGAAGGCATGTTCGCTTGGGGTTTTACAATAAATAATCTCCCGGAGTTTTTTAATTGACAAAATGCGGGACGATTTTAGTCTAATATTAAAACGTCAACAATGCAAGTACCAACCGAACACACCCAGCTCAAGTCCGCATGATATTTTAAATAAAAATAATAATATCCATGGATATGGAGCAAATAAACGACAATTGAAGGGTCACTTATATTGTATGACACAAATATATTAAATTATTTTATCAATGACCACCAATGTCTATGTTTATTGCATAAAAACAGCATTTCTTCAATTATCGCCCACTCGGTAACCCCTAGACAGTGAATTTCGAGTTCCTTCATCTATCCGAACCCCTAGATTATCCGACCGGATTGTATGTCTCCCATGGGGTTCGGATAATCGAGGTTCTACTGTATTAGGATTAAGCCCTTACAGTGCATCATGTAATTCCTACCACACAAGATGACCTAATCCTACCTAGTCAAAATAATTGCAGTCAGTGTGGAATTAATTGGATGTACCAGTTGGAAGTCACAAATTTAATATCCTATCTCAGTATAATTTAACATTATCACATACTATTAGATCCACAATTACAAACTGAAAACAATGGTACCTCAATGATCATAATCCATCCATAAATAAAGATTTTTTGTCCATCTAAACTTTAAGGAAATAATAAATGTTTACCGCAAATCCTTCAGTGAGTGTTACCGCGAAACCTCTTGTAATCACAAACTTCACTGGCTGAGCAGTAGAGCCGTGGCACTACCCCGATTTACGTGTGACTCGCTGCCACGGGAAGTTGCTAACGGAAACTCGCTGACAAAAAACATGTTCGTGTAGAATATATACAGTTTTAAAGTTCTGTCTCCTCACATTATCTAATTTACTCTATTTGCTCTCAATGGATACATAGGAAATGTGCTAAGTAAAGTACAACTAAAACAATTAGGACATGAAGACAAACAATGGTCTTGTGAAAAATGTAAAGAATTATTTCAATTTAATCATTTAGACGACAATGAATTCATATTTACAGTTTTCTGGGACTTATTAATGTTGATATTAGCACAGTATACAGGAAATTTAACAGTATCAACTTTTCACTGCATCATAGTGATTTAAATGTAGAAGAAAATTATAGTGATTTTTTTCAAAGACATTGATCCTGATCCATTACTTGCTTAATGACATTAATATTGATACCAAGTATGTGACGGAAGATGACCTAGTTACTTGGAAGAGTGAAAAAAATGACTTTCTGTCATTGACTTTAATGCAAGAAGTAAAAAAAAAAAACTTAGATAAAATTGTTTCTTTTGTCCAGAAGTGCAACAAAAAGTTTGATATCATAGCAATATCAGAAAACTGGTTGAAACAAAGTGACACAAATGATTTTGGAATGAAAGGGTATCAGGTAAATCACTTAGTTAGAAAAAGCAGGGGTGGTGGTGGTTTTTCTATTTACGTAATTTTCGGCACTGATATGTCAATGTTTGAATATAATAGGTTAAATATGGTTTATTTTTTTACTTTTTTAATCAGGCAAGTCAAACCTTATGGATGCCATCAGTTTTGTACTGGGAGAGAAAACATCAAACCTGCGAGTGAAGAAATTGAGTGTAAGTAAATAATTAGGCCGTTGTGTTTCCATGATGTGCTCATGCATATGAAAATCAAAATTCTTAATAAAAAAATGTTTTCAGCTACATGTTAGCCTCTTAAAATGACAACATTTCTAATTTTGATATTTCAGTCTTTTCAGATAGTCGTATATTCAATTTTAGTCAATGTATAATTATTATTATCTTGTGGCTCTATGACATAAATTCTGTTTTTGACAGGATTGAACAGAATATCCATTGTCATTTTATCTACCATCTATCAGCTACATGACTTGCATTTTGTGCATTGAACTAAATTTACCAGAATCTTATTAAAAGAGCAATCTGTATTTTTATAGAATCTTACAAAGCTGTGCAATAATTGTCAGGGGATCTGACTGTAGGGACCAACCTTTGAAAGTCAGTTGGTATTTATTATCCTCCCAACTCTAAGTCATATGTTTTATGTATTGACAGGATCTGATTCATGGAGCACCCATTGGAAAGCCAGCATCTAGCCGAGCAGTGGTGTGTGCAGTGTATGAAGATGGGGATGGCTCAGAGAAAAACTTCAGTCGGGTCATTCATGGAAGCAGCTCTGAGTACAGAATCAATGACAAAGTAAAGAAACATAATCTTCAGTCCTTTTCCTGTGGTCATTTATCATAATCTACTGTTGGAGTGGCTCAATGTACAAAACAAAAACAAAAAAAGAAATTAAAAAAAAAGTAAAGAAACATAACTTAATTTAAACATTCATATATGAGGTGTTTTTACCCCACAGCCTTAAGGGCTATCAGGGTACTGTTTTAACCCATGGTGTCCAGATGGGCCGGCGGCAGGAAAAAGTTTGTTGGGGCTGTACCTCAGAAACCGTAAGGTGTAGTAAGTTGATACTTGGTAGGGACATTGTTTAGGTGTAGGTGCGCAACATCATGGTGTGACCTTGATTTGACCTTGCTGCAGTGACCTTGAGTTTGAAAATCTTTTCCGGGCTATATCTCGGCAACCGTAATGTGTCGGAAGTTGATACTTGGTAGTAGGGCTGCAACGATTCTTCGGTTACTCTGAAATGAAGTGATTCAGTTTAGTACTCAAGTCAAGAAAAGTGAACCAGGTATTCGAAAACAACTAAACACAGATGTAAAATCTACTACAAAATTATTTTTTTCTATAAATATGTAAGTATATTTATATATTTTCCTAATTTAATGTGTTTCCGTTTCAGTTTTTCATATTTTAAGCATTTGCAAACTTTAATTGTTTGTTTGGCAATGTTTTTATAAGACAGCATTTTAATATAATGTATTTCGAAGACGCCTCAAATCTCGCAATATAAAAATGGTTAAAGTTTCCTGTATTTTGCATTATAAATGCGTCTTTTTTCCAAAATTCGATGAATTATCAAAATTATTTCCTGTTGTGTGCCTTTTAACCATTTTATAAGGTATAATGTCATATTATGATACAGTTTATTTCATGGGCGATAATCAAGCGATTAACCGAGTCTGAGTCGGTTCTTCCAAAACGAGTAATCGAGGCACATTTTCGGGTTTGCTTGCAGCCCTACTTGGTGGGGACATTGGTTAGAGCGTGTAGGTGTGCAACGTCATGGTGTAACCTTGATTTGACCTTGCCATAGTGACCCTGACCTATAAATCTTCTCTGGGCTATATCTCGGAAGCCGTAAGGTGTAGGAAGTGGATACTTGATCCTAGTGCTGGGACAATGTTTGCAAACTTCGGTATTATCGCTCGCTGGCTCACTGCTGATCAATGACTGGTAAAATTTAAGTACAACCGATGTTTGCTAAATTCATTTCTTTGTAGCCTTTTGGTCACAATAAAACACCAACCGTATTAATATATTTAAAAATCTGAAATATTCCTCAGTTAAAATGACAAAACTAGCCGTGAATGCAATAAATAGACCGTAAATAGAAGCACCTTGGGGTTTTCCCACTGTTGTCAAGGTAATCATAAAATTAGCCAATCACAAGTGGAGATACGTCAAGCATGGTCTGTTAGTGAGGGAGACGTCTGTGAATGGCTTTTAGATTATATTTTGGTTATATTTGAGGTAATTTGTGTGCATTTTACTTGTTATTATTTAATATTTGATTTTTCTGTCTGGTTTACAATTTCAACTCCATGATCGGAAATGTTCGAAGTTTGCTCACAAATTTCCGATACGAACATTGACCGGTAAAGTCATAGCGATCTCCCAGCACTACTTGATACGGACATTGGTTAGAGGGTGTAGGTGTGCAACGTCATGGTGTGACCTTGATTTGACCTTGCCGTACTGACCTTGAATGTAAAATCTTGCCCGGGCTATAGCTCAGAAACCGTAAGCCATTACGGTGTAGGACTTTGCTACTTGGTAGGGACATTGGTTAGGGGGTGTAGGTGGCTAACCTAATATTCAGTTAATTGTTTCAACCTTATAATATGGATTCATGAAATTACAAGTTCAGTAGACAGCTACAAAATTCCTCTTGCTTATCATCTGTGAGAAATACGAACATGTCAACCAACAAACACATTTCTACGTGTTACAATAAATCTGCAAAAATGGTGATTATGCTTAATGATTGAAAATTTTAGCCATTTTGTATAATGAAAGAAGTGACCAGCATCACTTTTCCTCAGACCTGAGCTTTTGAATAATTTTAGTGGAAGAACATCTTTAACCGGATCATTCTTTTTTTAGATAATTAAACTTTATATTCCCCAGTTTAATAACATTTTAGTTTATTTTATGTTGTTACTTGAGAGCAAATCCTTAAATCTCCATGATATTAACATTGCATCCTTTCCCTCTTTTTGTTTATTATCAATATTTCTGTTATTAATGCCATTTATATTAGTGTAAAATATTGTCGAGTAGGGTCTGTAGCTGATTTTCCATTTCCCTAGTATGAAACTGTACCGATCCTGGGATACTGAAAAAAATTGTGTTCCACCATATCCCTAATTGAATAGGCCTGTTACAAGATATAAAATTCTTGAAAACACAACATTGCAGTTATTCCAAATGAAATCACTATAAAAGCCGTAAAATATACAAAAATATGAGATAAAAGTTTATAGTTTCCTCAGATTTGGGGTTTGTTTCTAATATTTTACATTTTCCCAAAATGTTATGTACTGATATTCGAAATGCAGGTTGTAAAGTGTCGTCACAGTATTCAAGTGAAGTGGTCTCGATACCAAGATACTGGTGTTACCAACCCTGCCCTAGTAACTGATAAGCATTTTTAAACAGTCAGGCAAGTAACAGAGTTATGATTCATCAAATGCATCCAGGGATGTTTGTTCATTCAGCTGCTTTATTCCGAACAAAAAGGTTTCAGTTCATTTTAATTGTAACCTTTTGTTTCAGCACCAAAATCCTTTGATTCTGAAACCTTTAAAAGTGATTGTTCTTTAATCTGCAGGTTGTCAGAACAGATGAGTATGCAAGTGAGATGGAAAAAATAGGAATTTTGATGAAATCCAAAAATTTCTTAGTATTCCAAGGACAAGTGGAGTCTATTGCTATGAAAAATGCCAAAGAGAGAACTGCAATGTTTGAAGATATGAGTCGGTAAGGATATTTCAATGTTAGCATTTGTTTTAGTCCATGTTAATATTTGTATCCCCGGACGAAAGTCAGTATGGTCACGCCGCCACCGCAGAGATTTCCATTTCGGACGCGATAACTTAAAAATTATTTTAGTTAGACCTCTCAAATTTGGTATGTGGGTATATATGGGCAATGTCACAAACGCTATTGTTTTGTGACCTTGACCTTCAATTTCAAGGTCACTGGTGGCCTCTTAAAGGTCAGATTTTGGCCATTTTTTCACATTTTGGCCCAGTTCTCATATACAGAAAGTTAGATCATCCCATGGGTGGTATATATAATACATATATATGTCCTCTGTAAGCATGCAGAAATTTGACCTTGAAGCTCTTCATTGAAGGTCATCCACAGACCGCCAAAGTACCTCACCGAGGCCATTTTTGGCCTATTTGGAGATATTTTCACACTAAATGCTGACTATATTACATGGACACTATTGAAAATGGCTTTGGAGGTTGAGTACATGATGGAGTAGCAGCATCCAGGCTTACTGGTTACAGAGAAAATCTGCTGATTGCACAGTTATGGTCAGGAAGAAGGCAGTTGTTTCATTTTAGCCTACCCCTGCTGAGACGTGGTCTAATTCACCCAGTTCTGCCAGCTCCTATGAGTTTTCGCAGAACTGTGGAGCCACCAGGAACCAGTTACAGAGCATTGCTTCACCTATAACCGGTTAGGCCCTGGTACTGGGCAGGTCCACAGGACTGGCTAACAAACCAGCAGAAGCCTTTTAAGGGTCCAAGTGGCCGTCTTAGACCAACCAGTTACTGCCCGAGGAAATTGGTTACAGAAATTCTTATACCAGTCATTGGTCCCGGTGAGATGACTGTCTCAACCTACCAGACCTGCCAGCCAGCCTAGTGTCAGGACCTAGCTGGTCGAAAGGGACTATAGATAAGGCTTTCCAAACAAGATTTGTCCAACTACCTGTCAGCCTTATCTTATCAGACCCCACACCAGCCAGTTACTGGTCCCATTGAGATGCCAAACTCAACCGGACTGGTCAGCCTACTGCCAGCAAGAAGTCTGCTGTATTAGTTACTGTGGAGGTTCATCAAGTTTTTGTTATGGGTTCCAGTGAGATACAGTGATCTACCCTCCCAGACTGGCCACCCAGCTTGCCTTTTACCCAGCCTTTGACCAGTGTCAGCTGACACCAGGGGCCTGAGTTTGCAACCTCAGCCTTCCCCTCAAGATTATAACCCATTTGCCGGTTTTTACAACTCAAGCAATGGTAAATTTATCTGTTAATCAGACCAGGGGTCACAGTTCTCATAAATGGCTATTAGTGTTTTCCATAGTGGGGTTGTGTGGAAATGACCTAAGGTCGGAGATCCCTTTTGGATGGTTTCTTAGTGTGTGGATCAGTGAACCTTTCACCAGTGTTGACACTGTTTTTTGGCCCCAACCTGCCTGGTCAAACTTGGGCTGCCCTATGGGCCAGTCCCAAGTTATAAGAATCTCCCAGGAAGGCTGTACCCTCCCCTTCTGGAAACGACCAGTTTGACCAGGTTGCCAGGCAGAAAAGTAGCTCAGTACCCTGAAGAATTCAGATGGAATATCGGGAACCACATTAACCTCACGTCAGCCAGAGGAGTGGATAACCTCAAAGGTGCCTACACCCTCACTCCATTCAACCAACAAGGAAGTACCAGAGCTTTCTCATCCAGGGCCTTCCCTGCCAATTTAAGCACTCCCATTTGGTCTGTTTTCACAGTACACAGGTGCTCCAGGAAACAGGTGACTCAAGCCCGACACATTCACGCTTCAACCATGTCCCGTCCGGGGATACAATGCGTCGAGATGCAGTATCTAGTTACACGTTAATGTTTTGCATATATAGATGCATGAAAGTGCTTTCACAATAAATGAATCAAGTAGAAACACATCTTTTACTTTATTTCATGTTTGAGCTTTGTTTTCTCAAACATTTTGCATGAAAAAATTAATGATTTGTTAACTAATTGTGAGGCAAGTGTTTTTGCATCTGGGATGGAGTCATTGGAGTGTCAACATTATATTGAAATACTAGAATGTTACAACCAACATTTTGAACGTTTGCACTTAAATTAGCATTGTAACTTAAATTACAGAAGAAAATAGTAAAATGTTTAAAAAAAAATCCTTGTACAGTTTTGAATGAAGTGGGCAGTACTATTTGAAGCTTTTTTTTCTCTCACTCTTCTTCAATTTTTGTGATTATATCAAAAGAAAAAATGAAGTTTTGAGGAAATTAAGTTTCTGTCAGCAGCCAATTTCAGAAATCCTGGAGATTAACGTTTTTACCCCACAGCCCTTAAGGGCTGTCAGGGTATTGTTTTCACCCATGATGTCGGGATGGGCGGGTGGGCGGCGGGAAAAGTTTGTCCGGACTGTATCTCAGAAGCTATAAGGTGTAGGAAGTTGATGCTTGGTAGGGATATTGGTTAGGGGGTGTAGGTGTGCAACGTCATGGTCTGACCTTGATTTGACCTTTGACCTTGCTGTAGTGACCTTGACCTATAAAATCTTGTCCGGGCTATATCTCAGAAACCATAAGGTGTAGGAAGTTGATACTTGGTAGGGACATTGGTTAGGGGGTGTAGGTGTGCAACATCATGATGTGACCTTGATTTGACCTTGCTGTAGTGACCTTGACCTATAAAATCTTGTCCGGGCTATATCTCGGAAGCCGTAAGGTGAAGGAGGTTGATACTTGGTAGGGACATTGGTTAGGAGGTGTAGGTGTGCATCGTCATGGTGTGACTTTGATTTGACCTTTGACCTTGCTGTAGTGACCTTGACTTATAAAATCTTGTCTGGGCTATTTCTTCGATTCCATAAGGTGTAGAACGTTGACACTTGGTAGGGACATTGGTTAGGGGGTGTATGTAAATGTATGTGTGCATCATGGTGTGACCTTTTTGCTCTGCCAAAGTGTGTTCAGCTGCCATATTTGAGACATCTTTCTCTTATGACAAGGATATATGGATTTCTGCAACTGATTATTATATGCACTTTTACATAATTATGCTATTTCCATTGACAGCTATTCTCCAATTAATTAATTTTACAGCGTCATATTTTTATGTCGTCACTCTGCGGCATGGGCGTATGCGTCCGCGTACGCGTGAACATCTTCTCCAAAACTACAAGGCCTAGAGACGTGCTGTTTTTTTTTAAAAGATACCTTATCTATCGAGGATGAAAAGTTGTTCAAGGCATGCAAATCTGTCTGTTCGTCTGTTTGCTAGAGACCTTATAAGGGAGGTACCCCCACCAAAAGTGTGAAAATTTCAACACTTTATCACAAGACCCTATCTCACTCGGAGACCCTATCTCACCCTTAATCAGTTGTAACTTGAAAAATATTGCATTTGGAGTATTTTGTTAAAATATGTTGTTCACCTACTTTGGGGTCAGCTATAACATAGTGAAATTACAGACCTATAACTCATGGCATAGCTGAGCAATAGCTATTTTCAGGTTCTCACTATTGAGTAAATCAGTTGTAACTTGAAAACTATTGGATTTACAGTATTTTGCTTAAATATGTTGTTCACCTACTTTTGGGTCAGCTATAACATAGTAAAAATTCAGACATGTAGCTCATTGCATAGCTGAGTAATAGCTACTTTGAGGTTATCACTATTGAATAAATCAGTTGTAACTTGAAAACTATTGCATTTAGAGTATTTTGTTTAAATATGTTATTCACGTAATTTTTGGTCAGCTATAACATAGTGAAATTGCAGACCTGTATGTCATGGCATAGCTGAGCAATAGCTACTTTCAGGTTCTCACTGTTGAGTAAATCATTGTATCCACTGGATAGCCGCAGTGTGTAGAGAGATTTCACCATTACTGCTCTAACGAAAAAAAAATATTATAGCTAGCCTTCTCAAGTTTGCAGGATATATTAATAACCATAAAATGTTGCCTGGGAATATTTTTGGCCTCATTTTGGAAAACAAGATGGCCGCCACAGATGTTTCTTTGTCAGTCATGAAAAGTGCTTATATCTCTCTTATTATTGGCCCTAGAGGTTTGGGATGGTAAACCAACCTGTAGGAAATCATGGGCTGTGAATCTTTTGGTGTGGTCAGATTTGACCTTTGACCCCTCCTTCAGGGTCAAACAAGGATAGCCAAACTTGAAAGTGCTTATAACTCACTTATTATTGGTCCTAGAGGTTTGGGATGGTAAACAGACATACAGGAAATCATGGGCTGGGAATCTGTTGATTTGGTCTGATTTGACCTTGGACCCCTCCTTCAAGGTCAAACGAGGATACCCAAACTAAAAAGTGCTTTTAACTCACTTATTATTGGTCCTAGAGGTTTGGAATGGAAAACCTACCTATAGAATATCATGGGCTCGGAATCTTTTGGTGTTGTCGGATTTGACCTTGGACCCTGCCTTCAAGGTCAAACGAGGATAGCCAAACTTAAAAGTGCCTATAACTCGCTGATTAATGGTCCTAAAAGTTTGGGATGGTAAACCAACATATAGGAAATCATGGGCTGGGATTCTTTTGGTGTGGTCAGATTTGATCTTAGACTCTTCCTTCAAGGTCAATTGAGGATAGCCAAACTTAAAAGTGCTTATAACTCGCTTATTATTGGTCCTAGAGGTTTGGGATGGTAAACCAACCTACAGGAAATCATGGACTGGGAATCTTTTGGTGTGGTCGGATTTGACCACCTCCTCCTTCAAGGTCAAACAAGGATAGCGAAACTTAAAAGTGTGTATAACTCGCTTATTATTGGTCCTAGAGGTTTGGGATGGTAAACCATCCTATAGGAAATCATGGGCTGGGAATCTTTTGGTGTGGTCAGATTTGACCTTGGCTTGGACCCTGCCTTCAAGGTCAAACGAGGATAGCCAAACTTAAAAGTGCTTATAACTCGCTTATTAATGGTCCTAGAAGTTTGGGATGGTAAACCAACATATAGGAAATCATGGGCTGGGATTCTTTTGGTGTGGTCAGATTTGACCTTTGGACCCCTCCTTCTAGGTCAAATGAGGACAGCCAAACTTAAAAGTGCTTATAACTCGCTTATTATTGGTCCTAGAGGTTTGGGATGGTAAACCAACCTATAGGAAATCATGGGCTGGGAATGTTTTTGTGTGGTTGGATTTGACCTTGGACCCCTTCTTCAAGGTGGAACGAGGATATTGCATTTGCAGTATTTCTTTAAATACGTTTTAGCCTACTTTTTACACTTAAACAGTCACCTTGTTACTTTCCTTCATAATACCATTTGCAAGGCACAACTTTTTTGTCCTTTTCTTCTGTCAGCTTCGGAATTTCTTTCAAACATGCTGTTCAATTACCATTTACTGTACTTCTGTACAGCACTTTCCCTGATAATTATGCTTTCCTCTCATTATCACCTTCACAAATCAAAAACACTCAGTCAGCTGACACAGTGCCCGTGAACGGGCACTCTCCTCATGTTTAGTTTACTGATTAATGCTATCATCTTGCTATTGAATTGTCTTGTTTTAGTACTTTATCTTTACGTACATTTTCTTTCTCTTAGATGTTATTTTCTTTACTTAAACATTATTTGGACCTTTATATAAGTGACACTGCGCTGAAGGTATTTTGGTCTTTGTACTGTTTCACTACTTCTATATGTCATGGTGTTGAAAAGTATTTCCCCAGGCTTTGGGGTACGGGCATCTCTGGTGCAATTTTTGGGATCTCTCTGAATCAAAATGGTTTTATATTCATGGGATTCTGACATTTAAAATTTGGTACCATCTTTGGTAGGAGTCACTCATCGATATTGGAATATTGAGCAAAAGTCTAGGTAACTTTTTAATATCAATCTGACATGCTACGTTGAAGTGGATTGATTTTTAAGTTAAGTTACTATTAAACAAAGCCAATTCCTGCAGCTATGGTGACAAACATAAATAAAACTTAAAAGTGTGACGCATGCATCATATTAATTAATGAAAACTGCATAAAATAATTTAAATCTCATGGGCGTTTAAAAAGTGTGACGCATGCATCATATTAATTAATGAAAACTGCATAAAATAATTTAAATCTCATGGGCGTTTAGAGTAAGAAATCTAAAATTTGCCACATATCTGAAATTCGCCACATGTGAAAATACTAATAAAATAAATGAATTGTGGTGAGATTTGTTGACTGTATAGTAAATTAAGGCTTTTTGAACTGAAAAAAAAATTGTTGGACAAAAACAGCATTTTCTTCATAAAATTAACTAAGGTTTTAGAGGTGGCGAATTTTAGATTCCTGGTGAATTTTAGATTTCTTACTCTATATATTTATAGAAACAAAATACTTAAATTGAATAATTGTTCATATGAAAAACAAGCAATCAGTGCCCATGAATGGGGTTAAACTTTGGCGCAAGTTTGAAGTAGTGTATGGAGGTCAAGAATTGTCCCTGTATGTAATTAGTTAGCCTTGTCTAATTACTACTTCATCATTTCAGGTCAGGAGAGTTAAAGGATCAGTATGACAAAGCCAAGACAGAGATGCTAAAGGCTGAAGAGGACACACAGTTCAACTACCACAAGAAGCGAGGGATTGCAGCAGAGAGAAAGGAGGCCAAACTAGAGAAAGACGAGGCAGAGAGGTACCAGAGACTGAAGAATGATCAGGTACAGGATAGGAAGTAAACAGTTACAGTATGAAAATAAACGGCCAGAAAAAAAGGATAATTTCATTTAATTAAAAATTGACTTAAGGTAAATGTGAAACCAAAGTTAATACTAAGGTTAATACTAGGGAAGATAATAATATTGAGGTACATGAAATACCAGAATCATAGTAGCGTCTGGAATTGCCCCAAATTTTGGGTTGAGTAATAGCCAGGCCTGGGGTCAAGTACATGAAGCCAAGTACAAGTACTAATAGCTGACTTTCCAGGTTGGGGTATATATCAATCAAGTAAGGATATTAGTAGTAGTGCTGTCACTTGCCACTGCATATTAACATCAAATATTGCCCCTAAACTTCATTACCTCACCTCAACATGAAACTGTTCAGTTGAAATGTGTAATAATATTGTTTTCTCACCTGTATGCACTATTTTTGTGTTGTAATTGTCTTTTTATTTTGGTTGTTTATGTGTTGTTAAATGCAGGAACCCTTTTGTAAATCATCAGTTTATTCAAATAATAAAACTGTTGTGCTTTTAAACTTTATTTGAAAGCTTTATGTCGATTATATTTACTTTTAGCAAAAAAAAAAAAAAAAAAGCAATTCCAATACAATATTCAAGCAATGGTTTAATGCTTTCCTCAAAGTTCCTGTGACTAGATTTGTATGGACTGGGTTTTCAAGAGGCTGAAAATATATTGTAAATTGCTGAATAATCCTTCGCTTTTAAAAGATCTTCTATCATTATTATATAAATGTGCTAATATCAATGTAATTGGAATTGAAAAAATGCATCCGACTATCGCTGAAAATAGACATAACAAATGATAGTATCGGAAGTAGCGGGTGTCGTGATAACACTAATTAGTAGGGCCAAAAATTTTAAGAACTAGGAAGGTTCAAAAGAGGCATCTTATGAAGTACCCACTTCTGTAACTATAGCAGTAAATGTACACAAGACAATTGCCATCAACCATTCCCATTTAGTAACAATGCCATGTCTGACCACTAGCAGTCGACAGCTCTGTATGGGTATAATGCTTTCGGTCAAAAAACACTGGTATATTAAAATGCATTGTTTAGAATATTATATATAAGGATGTTATAGGTGAAAAGGTACCATTGTGGTGTGTATTCTGGCAACTACATGTAATGGTGTCTTCAAACTCTTCTACCCCAGTATTTCTTTTGGTCTAGTTGAATACTGCTCCATTGGTGGCAAAGGGGTAATTTCAAAAGTCCTTCAATCCATTTTAATTGTTTCAATTGTTGTTTTGAAACCAAAGTTTACATTAAATATGCAACATCTTACAAATAAGAATCAAATTTGTAATTGAAATACATTGTTGAGTTTTGGGAGTATTCATATGAGCTACCGGTATACTAAAGGAACTATTGTAAGTTATAGCAAATTTTATTAAAGTTTCTGAAAATAGGGAACAAAATATTTGATCATGGATTTCCTATTTTACCTAACTCCATTAATGCTTGTATTTTGGAAAAGTCCTGAAGAATTTGTTTACATATTTCAGGCAGAGAAACAGTTGGAGGTGCAGCTGTTCAAGCTGTTTTACAATGAGAGGGACATAGACGGCTTGCAGGAAGACTTGGCTGGGAGAATGCAGGCCCTAGACAAGGAGAAGAAAAAGAAGGAGAAGATTGAAGACAATATACGTGACAAAAAGAAAGAACATGGAGCCAAAAGTAGGGAGCTCACCAAGATAGACCAGCAGATCAAAGAGACAGTAAGTACAAGTCCAGCAGTAGATAAGAAATGCAGGGTTCCCACTGCACAGGGAAAACAGGGAAAATTGTGAAAAGTAATTCCAGACAGGGAAAACACAGGGAATTTGAAAATTTTGGGAAAACACAGGGAAAACACAGGGAATTTGAAAATTTCAGAATGATTTTGAAGAGTAAGAGCCATTTGCATTCACGTGCCGCGGGTCGCGACTCGCAGGTCACATTTGATGTTTTGGCTTGATTGTGTTATTTTATTTATAAAATCCACAGGGAAAAATATAAACTTCACAGGGAAAACACAGGGAATTTAAATTGGAAAAGGGAGTGGAAACCATGAAATGGTATTTATGGCTGCTTCATACCAATTGTACGCAGATATCGCCATCAGCACTGAAAATGCAGTACGTGTCATATTGTTTGTCTGTCATTTAGCCCTGACTAAAACTGACAGTTAGTTGTGTAATTGTCCCAGGAACAAAGTTCTAGGAGTTTTACCTGTTTTACCTTTGAAATCCTGAATTAAAGAAACTTCATCATATGATTTAAAATAAATCTGTTACTTGTAAGAGTGTTCAGACCAAAAAGATTGGTTGATGGGAGCAAAGACAGTACAGAGTCTGATAAGTTGCTATAAATTACATTATAAAGACCGGAAGTGCGCAGACTACAAAAAACAATGCAGTGCGCATATTTCTGCGTACAATTATCTGAGGCAATAATTGGACGATCGTCGATAATACAGGATCAAACGATACAGACAAAATATAGTGCGACAACTAGGTGTGTTTTGAAGCATATTTACAATAATATTTATGGATTAATAAATGAAACCGGTGTTTATAATAGAAATAAAGTCCTCAGTTTTGTGATTTATAACCCCCGATAATTCACAAATTTCCGCCGGAAATTTGTGAATTATCGGGGGTTATAAATCACAGAACTGAGGACTTTATTTCTACAGCAACATTGTTGGTAAAGGAATTGTAAAACCATATTAAACATGTACGTGGAATAACTCTAAAATCATAGTTAGGGTTTAATGTCTCTGTCAAATCAGATAGTCTGTGAATATAAGCTAGAGTACACTAGATCATTGAAGAATTGTCAGAATGAGAATAAATCAGATGTGTTAGGTAAGTTTAAAGTTATGCGGAATGCTCATGAATGGCTGGAGTTGGTAACTGGTAGAGAAATCACGACTAGCTGACTAATCAACGATGGTTAGTATTATGGTATATATATCTATCATATACAATCACTCAGTGTAATAAAATATGGCAAAAGGTCTGAATCTGTGAAATGCTTGCATAATGTCACATAAAGTAAGTTAAAATCAAACTATAGTCATGTTATCTGTATTGTTTATGCATTCACATAAAACTGGATGTACCCAATACCTCTTATATCGCCCATTTCTTTCCTGAAGTAAATGAACCAGAAGTTGGAGGGAAACAGCAAATTTATTAAATTTTATAGATTTTGGACATATATTTTCATTCTATTTCACACTTTCACTCTATTTCACATATTTAACATTTTCATTGCCCTTTAGAAGATGAAACCTATGATTTTGGGTAGGTTTTTAGTCGAATCTTTGATTCGAGTTATGTACTGAGTTGCGGTTGCGATTTTAAAAGGGCCGTTTAAGCCCTTAAATATCAAATTCTTCATAATATTTGTTCACATATCGGTACATTAAGGTCTATACTATACACTCTGCCATTTTGAAGATTTTTAATGCTTTTATTCAGTTATATTTTATAAAGTAAAAAGCTTGTCTAGCACTTCGTCTGGCTTTCTCCAAGGACCCGTATGTCCTAGAAACTATTGTGTTTGCCATTGTAATGGCCTACTCGAAAGAGTCTTTTTTAACGGTTTCGTCTGCTGCTTTCTAGAGGTGAAACCCCGATTAATTTATTTGTCTGCAGGGTTTACCACGCAGTCACT
Source organism: Sabellastarte sp. h YS-2021 (assembly GCA_964017235.1). Classification (NCBI taxonomy): domain Eukaryota; kingdom Metazoa; phylum Annelida; class Polychaeta; order Sabellida; family Sabellidae; genus Sabellastarte; species Sabellastarte sp. h YS-2021. The sequence continues at coordinate 158,800,835 of OZ024930.1, forward strand.
GTTAATGTAAAATTGCTGTCTGCGCATCTACGTGTACTCCATTATTTGTCAAACAAATAAACCGCAAAGAAATTAATGAATGAAGTGACGTCACGGTAGTACTATACATTTTTCGTTTAGCCAATCAAAATCGAGATCACCTCTGGCAGAGACAATGAAAATTCAAACTCCGTATATCTACATTCAACCACTAGAAGGCGCTTTTGTATGTCCTAGAAGGTATCATGATGGGGTTTCTAAACGTGAGGCTACGATGGGGTTTCTAACAACATTTTACAAATATATAATCCAGCAATATTTCTGTCTTCTCGCAATATTTAAAACAAATAAAATATCAAATGCTGGTAGTTGTACACCCACACAGTGATGAAAACATGAGGCTACAATGGTGTTTCTAACAATATCTTACAAATATATAATCCAGCAATATTTTACTGTCGCCGCACCTCACTTTGTCTTCTCGCAATATATAAAACAAATAAAATATCAAATGCTGGTACTTGTACACCCACAGAGTGATGAAAACGTGAGGCTACGATGGGGTTTCTGACATTTTACAAATACCGTATATAATCCAGCAATATTTTACTGTCACCGCACCTCACTCTGTCTTCTCGCAATATTTAAAACAAATAAAATATCAAATGCTGGTAGTTGTACACCCACAGAGTGATGAAAACGTGAGGCTACAATGGTGTTTCTAACAATATTTTACAAATACTAGTATATAATCCAGCAATATTTTACTGTCACGCACCTCACTCTGTCTTCTCGCAATATTTAAAACAAAATATCAAATGCTGGTAGTTGTACACCCACAGAGTGATGAAAACGTGAGGCTACGATGGGGTTTCTGACATTTTACAAATATATAATCCAGCAATATTTTACTGTCACCGCACCTCACTCTGTCTTCTCGCAGTATTTAAAACAAATAAAATATCAAATGCTGGTAGTTGTACACCCACAGAGTGATGAAAACGTGAGGCTACAATGGTGTTTCTAACAATATTTTACAAATATATAATCCAGCAATATTTTACTGTCGCCGCACCTCACTCTGTCTTCTCGCAATATTTAAAATAAAATATCAAATGCTGGTAGTTGTACACCCACAGAGTGATGAAAACGTGAGGCTACAATGGTGTTTCTAACAATATTTTACAAATATATAATCCAGCAATATTTTACTGTCGCCGCACCTCACTCTGTCTTCTCGCAATATTTAAAATAAAATATCAAATGCTGGTAGTTGTACACCCACAGAGTGATGAAAACGTGAGGCTACGATGGGGTTTCTGACATTTTCCAATTTATAATCCAGCAATATTTTACTGTCACCGCACCTCACTCTGTCTTCTCGCAATATTTAAAATAAAATATCAAATGCTGGTAGTTGTACACCCACAGAGTGCTGAAAACGTGAGGCTACGATGGGGTTTCTGACATTTTACAATTATATAATCCAGCAATATTTTACTGTCACCGCACCTCACTCTGTCTTCGCGCAATATTTAAAACAAATAAAATATCAAATGCTGGTAGTTGTACACCCACAGAGTGATGAAAACGTGAGGCTACGATGGGGTTTCTAACAATATTTTACAAATATATAATCCAGCAATATTTTACTGTCGCCGCACCTCACTGTCTTCTCGCAATATTTAAAACAAATAAAATATCAAATGCTGGTAGTTGTACACCCACAGAGTGATGAAAACGTGAGGCTACGATGGGGTTTCTAACAACATTTTACAAATATATAATCCAGCAATATTTTACTGTCACCGCACCTCACTCTGTTTAGCGGGCGATAATACCAAGTTTACAGATTTCAACACCCACTGCTGTCCTAAGATTCGACTCCGTGGTTGGCAGAAGGCCAGCCACTTCACCCTAGTTTTTATAAATTTGACAGTTATTTTGTACTGGCATGAATAGTACTTGGTAACTAGCGGGCATGAAATATTTGGAGTTGTGACATCCCCTATAACTGATGAATCTACATGCTAGTACATCAAGAAGCTTTGTCAGTAAAATATGTAAGATATTAAACTGAAAGTGAAAAAAGTTAATTTCAGTTCTAAATTAGAATTGGTTTGTTTATTCAGATGAAGGAGTTAGACCTTAAAACATTAAATAAATTTTGCTGTTTTACACTTTTTAAAAAATTTTGTGTGTGAACATTGAAAGAGGGAGCAGCAAAGTTAATCATTTTATAAAACTTAATTTAGTCTTAAGTAGAAACGTATGATAAGCCAAGGAGTTATGAAAAATATGAAAATTAAGTAGAGATATTGAACAACAATTCATCTTGCTAGTTAGACATCTCTGTAATATTTTTTTTTTCTTACAGGAAGTAGAGTTGACAAAGAAAAGACCACTCTATATCAAAGCAAAGGAGAAAACTTCCCATGTTGTCAAGAAGCTAGAGTCTGCAAAGTAAGAAACAGGAATGATTTCTGCATGATATAAGTAAAATCAGCCTGGTTTACATCTGAGAATATTTATGTATGATGCTGTCTTTTGTTTATGACACATAGTGATTTAATATATATATCCATCATACATCTTTATAAAAGTATATCACACCCTGTGTATGATTTCTGATTTTCAAATATTCTTTGAACTGTTTGTTATGGTACCTGTGTTTGTTAATTGCAGGAAATCTTTGAAAACAGCAAAGAAGGCGAATGATTCCCACCAGAAAGAGGTTTGTGTGCTCACCGTGTTGATTAAATAGAGATATCAGTTAGTGTTGGTATCGAATAATAATATGTATATTGATATCAAACCATATTTTTACTTCTGTATCGATCGATATTGAAATATTGGGTCATGTGTTTTTTCCGAGAAAGAACTTCCAAACGCTTTCACGAGTTTTAGAAGTTTCCCGAAACGTAAACAAATATGGCGTTTCCGGTTTACGGTAAGTGAAATTTGACAAAAAATTATAGGAAAACCAATATATATCTCAAGTTTATGATTTATTTACATAGAAAACAGCTTAATTGCGTCTATTTAGTAGTATGTTCCGATATTGATATTGTACCCTACGTTATCGATATCAGTATATTTAGCATGGATCGATAAATATTTCAATATCGATAAACAATACCAGCACTAATATCAGTGATAATCTAAACCATTATCATGCAAGGCAGACCTCTTGACAAATTTGGGAAAGGATTTTTGTTGAAAGTACAAGTAAAGATTTTTGTGTTACTTTGAAGGACATTGTTTTGTCTTGATTTTGATAATTACTTCTGTACAAATATAATATTCTGGAAGAATAAAGGATAATTACTTGATAAGGAAACTGCTATCTTTTAGTGGCTCTAGCCTCATCTGGTATGGTAAATACAAGAAAAAGTTTCTTATTCTTCTAATTTTGCAGATTGATGACCTTGAGAGAGAGCTTGAAGAAGTGGAGAGAGCCAGAATGGAATGGGAAGATCAGATGGAGGAAGAGTCCCAGACTCAGGGGAAAGATTTTAACCTGGAGGAATATCAGGTAATGTAGACAGGTAAAATCAGCAGGTAAATAAACAGGTGAATGGACAAGTTAATATGCAAGTAAAATAGAAAAACAAGTGAGGATAAGTCTGAGACTCAGAAAAGGATTCAACCCAGAGGAAAATTGGGTACTGTTGATGGGTGAAGTATACAGGTAAATACACAGGTAAATATACAGGTGCAAAATGACAGGAGAATAAGGTATTTTGGACAGGTGAAATAAGCTTGTAAATAAATTTGTAAAATATACCACTATGTGTAATCCAGATGAATCTAGGACTTAGTTAAAAGAATTCAACCCAAAGAAGGATGGAGTACTGTGGAGAGGTGAAATAAACATGAAAATGTACAGGTGAATGAAGAGGTAAATATACAATTAAAATAGAGTTAAAAGTGGAGGAAGATTGGGTAATGTAAGGTGGAATACACAGATAAATTAGAAAAGAATAAGGAAACAAGAAATAAAATTCCCAGACTTTGGGAAAAAAGTACTCTTACTGTAACTTAATGGGGGTAATATAGGCAGGTGCAATAGGCAGGTAAATGTAAAGGTAACAGAAAGAGGAAGGTGCAGGTACATACACAAATACTTAAATTCAAGCTTATGGAAATCAACATATTGTGGGCTTGGAAAATTAGCATGTAAACATGGATAAAAAACAGATGAGTAACCCAGAATGATTAAGAAAGGGTCCAAGGTGAAAGGAAAAGATGTTTATCGGGTCTAAATTTGGGTATGCTAGACAATAACCATGTAGTGCACAGATAAAATATTGGTGGTGAGCAAGTACAACAAAAAGGGGAAATTGAAGTTTCCAGAGGAAAGGAAGAACATAGCCTGATGAGTTCAACCTGATATTTTAGTGATTTTGACTGTTTAAATAAATATTTTACATGTTCTTCTGTAGGTTAAGGAGTACCACCGACTGAAGGAGGAGGCGGGAACACGTGCGGCAAACTTACAGCAGGAGATGGATGGGATTCTCAGAGAACAGAAAGCGGAGCAAGACAGGTTTGACAATGAGCAGAGGAGAAAGAATGAAGTGCTCGCCAAGTTAAAGCAGAAAGAACATGAAATGGAGGAAAACAAGAAGAGGATTGACAAACTCAATGATTATATCAGGTGAGAATAGGTCAGGTAGATCACTGTATCTGGTGAGAATTGGTGAAGCATTGTAGCAGGTTATAATTGTTGAGGTGAGTGATTGTTTCAGGTGAAAATGGCTGAGATGAATGACTGTATCAGGTGAGAATTAGTGAGATGGATGACTATGTCAGGCGAGAATTGGGGAGGTGAATAATTATATTAGATGAAAATTGGTCAAGTGAATGAAAATGTGAGATGAGAATTTGTGTTGTGAATATCAGATGAAGACTGTTGAGTAAAAAGTAGTGAATATTCAGCAATTGTGTTAGTTGAGACTTTAAAAAGGTGAATGATTTTCTCAAGAAATATTGAAATAAAGCAAGTTAACATGTGAAATCATAATACAGGGTCTGTATGGTGAGTAAAGTGAATGGTATCGGGTTATAAAGCTGATTTTAACATGACCCGGTTGTGTCCTCAATTCATCCTCGTGTGGTTAAAGAAGCCATCTGAAATTCTGCACTTCCAAGCTCTTCCATCATATACCAAACGAATAATTTTCTGCTGTTCCAGTTTATATGTTTACAGACAGATATGCTATAATAATATTCAAATAATATGTTATTTAATAAATAAACATTGCTGTAGATGTCATGTCAGAATAGGCATGTATCATTCAAATGGTGCATCTATGCAGAATTTTAAATGGTTAAAGGACAGTAAGAAGTCAGGCTTTGCCTTTGTTCTGTGGGCCCTTTAATCCTTCTAAAATTCAACATAGATGCATGCATTTTCATGCTGTATCCCCATAATAAAGTATGCAAACAGACCTAAAATTAAACGATTATATTAGATAAGAAATGCTAATCTGAAGGATTTTATTAGGTAAGAAGGAAAAGGCTTCATTGTTGTATCAAGTAATAATAAATTAATACTGGATAAGTGAAATCTGTGAAATACACAGGGATATTGCGTAAAATAGCCTTACCTTATCCTCACAAGTGCTTGTTTGGTTTTGTGGAGCAAAACGCATCGACCGACAAGAATTTTTTAAAGGAATATTCTTGTCACGAGAGGTGACCCCTTGTCTGCGCATGTCCGCGCTTGCGCAGTAGTCGTTGTCGACAGACGAATGTCGAGAGTTCTTCATTATATTTTTGGTCGATATGGGAGCAACACGTACTTTTCCTTATTATCGTCCATTCACGGATGAAAATCTATGAAGTTTTGAAGCGTGCAAGCGTGCACCTACCTGTAGTTGTCCATTATTCGACTGGTACTACCACTATTCTGCCTCCCTTGTCCTGAAAAGGGTCAGAATAAGATGTGCAAGATGTTGCTGTAAAGTCTTCAGTGGAAGACGTGTATATCTTCGCTGTACTCACCCATTATTCGACTGGAACTACCTCCGTGTCGATGAAAGGTATGCAGAGAAGAGCTCCCGTAGTTTTCAGTGGAAAACTGCTTTATTGTCCCATAATTGATGACATAACATGAGTATTAGCGTATGCTCGAAAACAAAGAAGAAAGAATGCAGTTGTCTTTGCAACGGAGGTCGTAGATTCTTTACTGTGGGTGGAGCGCCACTCTGGTACAGTAACAGGTCTCCCTCCAAAAGAACGACTACAGAAGCCTATCCACTGATCCTTGCAGTTATTATTTTGCTTCCCAGCAGGTACAGTGAACTTCCTGCTTCTCAGACATGAAAATAAAGACAGATTACCTTCATTTGCTGTAGATTTAGATGAAGATCCAACAGACATCTTTGGGGCAGTATGTGCACTGCTTGTCTTTTCAGCCCTGTTGAAGAATTGAACCTTCCTATGACCATGTCTCCAATGGAAGGAATACTGTGACTTTTGAGTTAATTCTTCTGCAAACTCAACGAAGATCAATTTTGTCCTACTAACTACAAGATATCATTGTACCACTCTTCCTAGTTTACCAGGAGAGAGGGATTCAGAAGAACGTGGCTACATTAATGCTTCACCATGGAGGCTCTTATTGCAGAAGTTACTGGCAGTGATGGGGATTTTCATTGCCATCCCAGAGTTGTGCGAATCTTGAGACGGAGTTGGCGAATTACTCCCCAATCGAATTCACCAATGCCTGTACTACCCACAATGCAAAGCGATGACATCAGACAGGAAAACATGGCTACAGTACTAAATATACCGCTTAAATGCTTCAAAAGAAAGCGATTCATCCACTCAACAATTGCAGAACTACAGGTTCCTATGGCAGTTTATTTCTTGTATAGAAACTCGGCTAATGACGACCTGTGATAGATCTCAGTGTCCTGAATTGATTTCTAACTACGACTTCAACGGTCATTGCCCACGAGTGAAGTTCGTTTACTATGTCAATAAATACCTGCTTGTCGCATCATTTAAACTGGAGACAGCAGAAATTATTAGAAATTCGGTTACAAAAGATGCGTTCTTCTATGTACCGACTCACCAAGATTTTAACATCTACTTCAGTTTAATGTACACGGTCAAACCTATCAGTTCAAAGCAATATGAAATTCGGGTTAGCGACCCCTCTACAGTATCATGCGAGTAGTAAAGAAGCAAAACTTTTTCTTCAGTCTCCCGGAATAGGAGTTCACCATATACCTAAACCACTGGTTGTTTCGTGTACGTAAAGGACACCAGTATTGGGTTCAAACCACAGAACTCATCCAATTATTCATCAACTGGGCTTTGTGATATCGATTTCCTAGGTCACCACTGCATTTGGTACCAGGAAATTTCTTTCTACCTCGAATAAATTAAATACCTGAGAATCTATTCAAGACATGGCGATCTCATCACAATCAACCCCAAGGTTGCTTATATCCCAGGTAGGGATACTAGCATCTTTGGAAAAGACTATACCAATGGGTCAGTTATGTATGTGTGCCTTTCAGTGGTATCAAGAAAAAACTGGCAATATCTCCAGTCACTAGTTGTGAGAGTTCCAGTTTCAAATCCTGATGAAAAAGCATATTCAGTGGTGGAAAATGCCAAAAAATGGGAAATAGGATGCCTTTTCCATTCACAGGTGCACTATTCCCTTATTTTCGTAGATGTATTAAACCAGGGTTGATGATCCCATCTTAAAGCATCACAGTCAGTGGCTTTGGACAGTTAAAAATGTATATATTACATTTCAATGTCATACAACTGAAGGCAGTGTGTTCAGCCCTTAAAAGCCTTCAAGACTAATTCTACACAAAAGAATTCTGATAGCATCAGACAACACCACTGTGTTTGGTTATCTGAACAAACAGGGGGGGGGGGGGGAGCGTATACCTCCTAGTTTGGCGCAGCTTGCCCTACTGCAATCCTTGAAATATACTCATAACAGACAGACATATTCTTGGTTGCTTAAAGGTCATACCCAACATCATCTCCAGAAGAGATAAAGGTTTGGCGCATCCTGGCCTACTGCAGTCTTTGAAATATACTCATAAGAGACAGAAATATTCTGTGGTTGCTTAAATGTCATACTCAATTGTCTCTACAGAAGGGACAAAAGTAATCTGTACAGAATGATTCTTACTCGCTTTATGGTTCAAGTTTGGCACAAATCAACAATAGGTGTTTCATGCAGGTATGCTGCATCTTGGCCTACTGCAATCTTTGAAATATTCTCATATGACCCAGATATATTCAGGGTTGCCTAGATGTCATGACAGCCTCTCCACAAAGAACGAAATAATACAGACAGGATAGTCTCTTCATCTTTAAATATTCTATTTGATTTACATAGTTTGTCAAATACCAATGGTAGAGATGTTTACCACCAATATGAGTCATAAACTTCCATTCTATGTTGCCAGTCCCGGATGCAAATGCTCTGAACATAGATGCATTAAACATCTTGTTGGAGGTCCTGGACTGCTAGGCCTTTTGTCCTATACCACTTATTCCAAAAACTCATTGAACAAGTGAACACCAGGTACAAAATGATTGTAGTGGCCCCTTGGTGGCCCATGATGCATTGGCTTTGGGGTCTGGTGAGTCATTCAACCAAACCTCCATTACAGCTACTTCACTGGTCTCAGAAACAGCCATTCAGTCAGAAATACCATCTGAATCTGTTGCATTGGCACCTTCATGTTTGGCACCTTAACACCACTCAGAATCTCTTATATCATTCTCTGAGCAAGGGGTAGAGAGATTTAGGGCATCTCAAGGACCCGCATCTTCGAATGTATGAGTCATGAGGGGCCTTTTTGAGCTCTGGTACCCACAGAATAAGGTGGCCATCTCAGAGCCTACTGCCTCAAATATACCAGATTTTTTTATCCATTTACTTGCAAAAATCTGAAACCTGTCACTATTGTTGGCTTTGCAGCAGCCATAGCTGATCATTTACATTTTTTGTGCAGGAGTTGAGCAAAAGCCTGGATCTTTATAGGCCTATTGCAAGTGTTTATAGAGAGAAGCCCACTGCTAACAGAGGTGTAGCATCAAGGGATTTGCCTTTGCTTCTGTTGGTTTTCATAAAGGCTCCTTATTAACCTTTAAAGGAGGTCAAAAAAAAAAAAAAAAAAAAAAAAAAAAGTTTGACTTGTAAGACTGTTGCAATGGCATTGGAAGTGTATTTTGGGACTTTGGCTCCTTCAGACACAAGCCTCATAGGAAGGAGGTTACAGTTTCTCCCTCCTACCTACCTTTTCAGCAAGGACCTATTAGCCTCAATTGGTCTAGATTGGCTCCAGTTGTCACTTCAGCTCTAGATCATTCCTGAACTCAAATTGCCTGGACACATGTTTTGTTGTCCTCCTACAGCACTTACATCCTTCTTGGACAGGACTACTGCTTGGAGAAAAGGGAAAGTCTCCTTCTCCTGCCTTTTAGTAAGAATCAGTTGGCTTCTGATGCCCCAGATGGCTCAAACCAGTAGTCATTCCAGCTCACAAACCTTTCTTGAGCTGACATTGGACTGATGTTGTGACACTCTGCCCTCTTACAGTACTCAGTTACCATCAAGACAGTACAAGTACTTCAAGGAGGTGAAGAATCTCTTGCTCATATCTTTTAAGGAAGGCTTGATGGAGATATCTTGTGTTCTGCTATCTCTTCCTGGATCAATCTGGATGCATGATTATATTGCCAGTCCTTTAATTCTGATTCTCAGAATCCATACATTGAGACACATATTACATCCATGGCTGCCTCTTTAGTTTTCAAGAGTGGGGTCTTACCTGAGCAGATATCAAATTCTTGTTATTGGAAGACCCACAATTCTTTACTACATTCCACTCGAAGATGTAGCTTTGCAATCCCATGACCAGTCCATGAACAAATTGGGTCTTGTGGATTCACCTCAGCATGTAGTCAATTTTCTGTGTATTTATACATGTTATTCATATGACTCGCATATTTATGTTCTCTCCAGTTATACAAGTGTTGTGTCACTGACATATGTCTTTCTTAACTTACATATGGCCCCATATCTGCAGTTTATGCAGTTCAGTTTGCCTGCTTGGAGATATTCCCATTGTCAGATGATGACATCTTGTTTGGGGAGTCATGCAGACATCTCCGGCCAATACTGGGTGATGGTTAATACTGCTATATGATTTGTTGTAAAATTGTCCACAACAGCAACAGCAGCAACAATGACGACCACATCATGGATCTCTTGTTGAGGTTAGCAAATTACTTATCTGTGATGAAGAAGTAATATATAACCTAAGATGTGGCGGATGGAAGCTTATCTTATCCTCTTATCAAGTGCTTTATTTGGTGACCCCTTGTCTGACAATCATCTAACAGTGTGGTCAAAACAAATACCCTCCACCTGTTATGGTTGTATTCAAGCACTTGTGAGGATAAGGTAAGGCTATTTTACGCAATAAAATGTAACAAATTTTATTGTAATTTAACTTTTTATAAGTTAAATACTTACCTTATCCTCACAAGGATAAACCCACCCTACCTCCCCGCATAATTTGTTTTCTGGGGACCAAAAATACAATGAAGAACTCTCGACATTCGTCTGTCGACAACGACTACTGCGCAAGTGTGAACATGCGCAGACAAGGGGTCACCTCTCGTGACAAGAATATTCCTTTTAAAAATTCTTGTCGGTCGATGTGTTTTGCTCCACAAAACCAAACCAGCACTTGTGAGGATAAGGTAAGTATTTAACTTATAAAAAGTTAAATTACAATAAAATTTGTTACAATTAACGCTCGACGATAGGAGAGGGTTATTGTGATCAGTTTGTTTCTGTCTGTCTGTCTGTCTGTCTGTCTGTCCGTCTGTCTGTGCACCGTTTGACCCTTATAGCTCAAAAACTATAACACCAATCGAGCTCAAATTTGGTGGGCAGGTATTTCATGGGGTACAGATGGATTCTTCCAAATTTTGTGTAATTTGTTCGAAAATTAAAGCCAGGAGAGAGTTTTTCTTATTTTTAATTGGGCTTTTACAGTGAAATCTGCTTCTCTTCCTCATGAACATAAATCAATAATCCCCATACAATCAGCTTTGCTTCCCCCAATGCTTTTTTAATGTGTGTATGTGTGTGTTCTCTGCTTGGTCACACGTGAAAAATCAATATCATGACAAGATTTCTTCCTCATGAATTTTTGTGCAAAAAGAATTCCTCTGTGATTATGAGTGTAATGTGAAGAACTTGTAATCCCATGTTTGAGGTTCAATACCACTCACTTTTTTTTTTTTTAGTTTTTCTTTTTTAAGTATTTCTTTTTTTAGTCGTTTTTAAAAGAATCTCTTAAAGGTTTTGCTAGAAAGAAAAGAGAAAATTAAAACACAACATTTAAATTTTTGCTGCCCAAAAAAAACTTAACCAAGATGAGATGTCTACTCTTCATCACATATGTAAAAAAATCAATATTTTGTTTCTGATGATGTCATTACTTAATGATATTACAATGCAATTGTCATTGTGATGTCACAAACCTAGCTTGTGATACTTGCTGTCTTTAAGTAAAAATATTTCTTCTTATTAAATGTATGTCTTGAAATTGACATAATGATAATAAAGAGGGAGGTGGTGTATTCATCTTTTTTTTTGTCTGTTTAGATTACCCCAGAACTAATGGACAGATCTTTATAAAAAATTTTGTGGGTAAGACCTGGCAAAAGGAAGAAATGATTAATTTTTGGGAAAGATCTGGATCATATTTTAGATACAAAAAATCGTTAATTTTCAAAGATCCCATTTTTAATGTATTTTTAATGACTTAGGCTTTCTACTTGATATTTCTTCAAAAGTAATGAACATATTTTGATGTTAATTTTTTTTGTAACAAGGGTCTAGTCATGGGCAGAGGTGATTACATTTTAGGAAAGATGCAGTTCATATTCTGGATACCAATAAACCTCCAAAATTTTTGGAAGTGCCACCATGGTGGGCGTGTTTGGTTTACATGTTTGGTTTTATTTTATTGTCTTCCTTACAATACTTTATAACACTTGTGAGACTGGTCACATGGAGTCGAGCGTTTTGCTCTATCTGAGTGCATCTTGTTGATTTTATGGGGTTAGCAGTAAAAAAAATTTGACTATATCAAATAACCCAAATTCCTTCAGACTATGGGGCTTTATGACTTGTAACAAACAAGTAACCACTGTGTTGTAGTGGGTGGACGATTAGACCAACGTTCGATCAATCGTCGGTGTCATGGTACAATTGCGTTCGGTCACTGATAACTTCTAGAAATCGATTAAATCTCACCCTTCTTTATATGTCTTCATATCCACATATTTTTTATATTTTGGGCAGTTACCAGAACTTTCCTTCAATAAATTAACAGATTTCTCGCGAATTTTGAGTTTGTTTACAACTACCGCCATATTTACCGGAAGTGGGTGCTTTTGGTAGCTTATATATGTCGGAAACACCGTTATTCTTACCGGATTGAACTATACTTTATCCCGGAAAGTGTTTCATGACAGTGGAGTTAAAAAGTCGATTGTGGGTCGATCATCAGTCGGAAAAATGGACGAATAATCGACCAATAAAAATTGAAGCAATTCCACTCACTACTGTGTTGGACATATCATTGCAAGAGAAGTATTACAGACTTGTCTGTTAATGTGTTTGTTATTTTCCACAGAACAAGCAACACTTCTATTGAGGAGCAGAAGAAAATGGAGGCTGAGCTGTCCAAAGATGTGGAATCTGCCAAAGGACGTATCAGCACCATCCAACAGGAGATGGAGAGTGTCATTGAACAGCTTGGGGAGGCTAAAGTTAGTATATTCTGAAATGCTTTCCGCCAACAAATACCACCGACCATATAGTGCAGAAAACAGATGTTATGTAACGGTTTTTATTCAAATCCAATTTAGAATGCTACCTTAGGTATCTGTATAAATTTTTAGCATGATGGAAACAAAGTTGGGCAGTATTCTTTTCTGGTAAAAGATTTTATATTATGTTTTTCTGTATACAAAGAAAAAAGATTAAGAATATTCTCTTACTTGCACTCAAGTACCTTCCAAAGTATTCATACTGGAGTACATTTCAGAAAAATCTACTCATGCTTATAGTAAGATATTTTTAATCTGCTAGTACACATGCTCAAATTCATTGACTTGTACTATTCTCCAACCATGATAAATAAATCAATCAAAATAACAATAAAATATTTTTTTTCCAAAAATGTGATGAAATAGACATTGTTCCCTGGAAGCAGCAGGGAGAGCATAAAGTTAATGCCCAGTTACATGCTTACTGCCTGAATAATATTGTATCACTGTATTATTTCAAATTGAACTGTTGTCTTTGTTACTTGATGGAAGTTCAGCAATTTAGGTTTAGAAGTACAGTATAACCCCTTATTATTGGACCTTGTTTGGTAGACTGATTGGACAATTGAAAAATCATAAAGCAGAAGTGGTAGTATGGTTGGTATAAACCAATAAGGAAATACATTGTTTGGGAGAGTGGAAATGGGGTCATAAACCTGAATATTTAGATAATTGAAATTCGGATAATAAAGATTCTACTGTGGTAGTAATGGATGACTAATATCCTGGTTTCTGGAAGTAGTTGGTTGTTTCAGTATGAATATTGAAAATCCTTTTATGTAGGGATGGTTTGATACAAAATGTTTCACATTGGTATTCTGCAAATGCAAAACTGATAGCACCAAACAAATAGGCCGCATAACAGGAAGTGAATGGCTGGTAATGCCCCATTCACATTACAGGCGGTATAACCCACGTTTAGAAGTTTTACTCGGCAGTGGCACCGCCTCCCAGCACACCTTATATCTTCCAAGATTTTGAACCCCTTTCATACTACAGGTGCACAGCCAGTGATTGGATACTGTAAATATCAGTAACGGTAGGATGACAGTACTACAAATGTTGGTCAATGAGAGACAATCTCCATTAACCTCAGCTCACCTTCGGTAGTCGTTGAATGCATATGTGCTACTGAAACAAGACCAAATCACAACCTTATATAATCCGAGGACCACGCCTTCAGTTACTGTGTGAAAAATTTATTTGTGGAATGTCACTCAAATGGACGGACAGGGACGGAGGCACACATTCGACAGTGAGGTAGTACTGATAAGGGATGGTGATTTGCGTTGACTGTTGTGACGGAATTGGGTTTTTTGCCACTGTGTCACAAGGTGACATATGATATCAGATGGTAGTTGAACGGCAGGGGCATTTGACCAATGCCTACTACCGTGTGGTTTCCCCAGTAATGTGAAAGTAGTATAACAAAAACATGCCCTTACACAAGCTATGAATATTGATAAATTTTTAAATATTTAATATATTTTCAAATATAAAGAGTGACAGTTTCTTCAAATTAATGGTCTGTTTCCAGTATTCTAAGTGTATTTTGATTCTTTTTCTCCAGGTTGATAGACATGAGTCAGCAAGAGCCACTAAGAAGGCAGAGCTGATCGAAAACTTGAAGAGGCTTTTCCCTGGAGTGGTCAGTACAGTAGCCTTGTGTTTCCTTAACTCACGGTTTTTCATTTTCTTGAAGGGGCTTATATTACTTACAAAGGGGCTAATTTTCTGTACTATAAAATCATTTAATGAAAGTATAAACATCAAAGCATTGTTTTGCCCTAAAAGAGAACTGGTGAATGGTGTTAAAATTAGGAAAATGGCAATTTTCATATTAACAGTGCACTGAAATCAAGAAAGTTTATGTCATGGATCATCTGCATGTGAGGCTTTGTGATAAATTGAATTCAAAGTTAAATAAAACTTTTATCAGTCTTTGCCTATATCTTGATTTGACAACAGACTACAATATTTTTACAAATAACTATTAACAAAAACACTGGCATCGAGTATCTTCTTGTTCGTACTAAACATGGATAGACAGATTTGTGGTGGTTGTAGCAGAACAAATATAACTGGTTGCATTTTATGCACTCAGTTACACTCTGTTAAGGTAAACAATTTCTTAAGTATTTCTACAAAAATTCCTCAAAATTATTGGACATTTTGGTTTGAATTTAACTAGTACTGTGATAATGTAGAAATTTTGTAGTTTGCTCGATAAGTGCCCCCAAAATTAAGTTTATTTCAAATGTTTGAAATTCGGACTCTACAAAACATTAAAAAATCAGCAGCATAGTACAAAAGTTGCTTTTTATGGTGTTAATACATCTTGCCTAAAGGACAACTTGCTAAAGTGGTCGGTGCAGACCAGCCTGCCAAACGTCAGAAAAAGATGCTCTCTGTTTCCACCGGCAGGCCGGTCCACTAGTGGCCATTCACTAGATAGTGTGTCGTACTCTCTTCCTGTCTAGACAGTGTGACATCATAGCATTTTTTTGTTTGGCACATCTGTAGTGCAGACGTGTTTTCAGAAGCTCTCGAAAGTTGAAGAATTCTTCAGATTTATACAGGAGATATCTTATTTGATATAAACCTTTGTTTAAAGACTGTTAGCACACTATGGCATCTCCTGTACAGGAAAGTGGATTGCTATTTCCTCACAATCATAAAACATATGTTCTATGTCAGAATATGACAGAATTTATTTCAAATATCTGTGAATGATAGGTGTTTACCAACAATTTTAATAGTTACAAAATTTTATGGAAGCTCTCTCTGTACTGTCAATAGTTTTGAAAGCAACAGTTACATGATTGATCTAGATCAAAGTTTGGAAATAACATACATTTAACCCCCGATTCTAAACGATTTAACAACACTAATTTTAACACAGAGAGATATTACTTAGGCAGCAACTTAGTCAAGCATGGCTTGATAAAAGTAGTATACTCCAAACTTTATTATTAGAAATCAGTTAAGTAGCTGCAATTTAAACATTTTTCAACTAAAATTCACCCCGTTTGGATTTCCTGACTTAGTGAATTTTTTTTTTCTAAAGGGTTCTGCTTGCTTTTGTGAAATGACTGGTTTTTAACAGAGATTAAAACTTAGTTTATTGCAAGATGTTATTATATTTTCAGTATGGCCGTTTAATTGATCTTTGTGAACCCAGCCACAAGAAGTATCAGATTGCCATCACTAAAGTTCTAGGCAAGTACATGGACGCCATAGCCTGTGACACAGAGAAGACTGCTAAAGACTGCATCCAGTACATGAAGGAACAGAGAATTGAACCTGAGACCTTCCTACCGCTGGATTATGTAGAGGTCAAACCAGTAAATGAAAAACTCAGGTAGGTGATATGTGGACAGAAGTAATGCAAATGGTAAAACCTGTGGACTGCTTTTCTTTCTGCTATAGTTAATATAACAAAAAAATGGCAAAGAATATTTTAAAGTGAATGGTGAGAAATATTAATTCCAAAGAATATTGATGATCCAATTACTGAAAACATCAATATTTTATTATAATGATGATAATAATAATTATAATAATAATAATAACTAAGCATTTGTAAATTACAGAATTGAGGAAAACATCCTCTAAGGTGCCAAAATCTAAAAAAGGATAATCTAACAGAAAGAGCCCACTTCCATTTTCTCTTTGTAATTACTGTCTTTTATCAAAGAAGTAAACTAAACTGGATTAGGATTAATATCTCAGATTTTTGCTATATCCACCACTCTATCTGGGGTTAAAATGGAGTTAGTTTAAAAATATATCCTGAATAGATTCCCAGTTTGAAATTATAGCTCACAGTTGTGTCAAAAGCTGGTTTTGATTTTTGAAAGCTGTCCAGCCACTAGCATTCAGTTGTTGCAAGGTGATTAAGACAGGTGGCGTGTTGGTCAATGAAAGCTACTTCATTATCTCCGTCAAGGAGAATAGGATTTTGGGGGTGCGCATTTGTCTGTCTGTTGTTGGAAAGTTATGGACAGAGTTAGATTAAATTTTCAGGAAATGTTGACAATCTCAAAGGAAATGCAAGACACTTACATTATAAACTAAAGAAAGAACAGCTGCCTATTTCATATGAATTTCCAAGCTCTTAAATATTTATATCCCCAGACGAAAGTCGGGGATATATTGGATTCAGGTCCGTCGCGCCGCCGCCGCCGCCGCCGCCGCCGTAGAAATTTCCTTGTGGACGCGATAACTCAAAAACAAATTAATATTTTTTTTTCAAACTTGGTACACATGTTAAGGGTGCCCAAAGGAAGATCCCTATTTTATGGTGACCTTAAACTCCCAGTAAAAAAGAACTTATGGCCACCTTAAGGTCAGAAATTGGACTTTTGGCCACTTAGAGCCCTGTAGGTCACAAACTATGATGCTCAGCTGGCTGAAATTTTACCTGACAACACATTAATATGTTCTTAGTACATGTGCCGAAAATCACGACTTTAAGTTGAGGAGAAAATTGTGTTTGAGGCCCATAAATACCCCCACTTGGGGATTTTTTGCTATACTTTTCACATATTTTGCCCTATAATTTGGAAGTGGTAATTCTGATGAGTCTCAAACTGCGCTAGGTATAACTTTGATATGTAATCCTTGTCTGTAGAAAATTTTAGGGCTGTAGGTTTACCCAAAGGGGTCGACTTAAGGTCTCAAATGTGCCCACAGAGACCCAATTTATGCACTTTTTGCCACTTTCAAGCACTGTAGCTTTCAAACTATGTCTCTCATCTAAGTTAAATATCATCTGGGAATATATCTATGTGTTTTCTTATATGTGCCCCAACATTTAGGCCTTTAATAGACAGTTAACCTGTGTATCAGGACCATAAACACCCACCCGAGTGACCCTTATAAGACATTTTTCACATCTTTTTCCCTGTAACTTGGAAATGGTAAGTCTGAGAAGTTTCAAACTGTATTAGATATATATTCTGTGTGTAATCTTAGTATGTAACAGATTTTAAGTCTGAAGCTTTAATTTTGAAGGTCAAATTGAGGTCTCTAAAAGGCTCCCAAAGACCCAATATTTGGACTTTTTGCTACTTTTAAGCCCTGTGACTGTCAAACTATGTGACTGATAGAGCTCAAATCCTATCTGGGAAGATATTAGTATGTTATTTATATATGTGCCAAAAATTAAGGCTTTAAGAAGACATTTAACCTGTGTATGAGGACCATAAATCCCCACCCGAGTGACCATTTTTAGACATTTTTCACATATTTTGCCCTGTAACTTGGAAATGGTAAGTCTAAGAAGTGTCAAACTGTATTAGATGCATATTCTATGTGTAATCTTAGTATGTGACAAATTTTAAGTCTGAAGCTTTAATTTGAAGGCCACATTTAGGTCTCTAGAAGGCCCCATAAAGACCCAGTATTTGGACTTTTTGCCAATTTTAAGGCCTGTGACTGTTAAACTATGTGACTGATAGAGCTGAAATCTCATCTGGGAATACATTATTATGTTCTTTTTACATGTGCCAAAAATCAAGGCTTCAAGTAGACATTTAACCTGTTTATGAGGACCTTAAACACCCACCTGAGTGACCCTTTTAAGACATTTTTCACATATTTTGCTCTGTAACTTGGAAATGGTAAGTCTGAGAAGTTTCAAACTTTATTAGATACATATTCTATTTGTAATCTTAGTATGTAACAAATTTTAAGTCTGAACCTTTAATTTGAAAGCCACATCGAGATCTCTAAAAGGCCCACAGAGACCCAATATTTGGACTTTTTACCACCTTTAAGCCCTGTGACTGTTAAACTATGTGATTGATGGAGCTGAAATCCCATCTGGGAATGCATTATTATGTCCTTTTTACATATGCCGAAAATCAAGGTTTTTAGTAGACATTTAACCTGTGTATGAGGGCCATAGACACTCGCCCAAGTGCCTTTTTGGACATTTTTTCCGTATTTTGCCCTGTTATTTGGAAATGCTTAGTGTGACAAGTCTTAAACTGTGTTATATATAATTTTTGTTTGTTATGTATGTCCCCCAAAAAGTTCCAGATCTGTTGTTTAATTGCTAAGGTCTCTTTAACAATTGTAAAATGCCCACAGAAACCCAATTTATGGACATTATGCCACTTTAAAGCCCAGTAACTGTCAAACTATGTGGGTTATAGAGCTGAAATCTTTGAATTTTTAAAAGGAAATGCCTGTCTATTTAAATTTTGAATATTAATAATGTTAAGGCTATCTTAGTCTTTTAAGAACTTATTTTTGTGTGTTATACCTCTGCTTGCTGAGTTTTTAACTTTTTAAAATGAAACTGGTTAAACATATTCAAGTAGACAAAATGGACACTTTAAGTGAGCTTTAAGTCCCAATATTAATGAAATTATATCCTTATGTAGTAAAACTAGGGGATTTTTAACCCTCAACTAGCCCAGTTTTATTCAACTTGCCTCAGTTAATTTTGACACAGCTCCTACAGTTATGAACTCATTTCAGTTGATAATCACATACTTAAAATTCTCAATTCTTTTTGTATTTGAGTACCCCTTTTATATAGATTGTTTGTTTACCATTTATGCATCCCCCACCCGGATTCCCCCCACCCACCTCTGGGACCTCCAGCTATATTGAGTGACACTAAATAAACAAAGGTATTTAATGATATCAGATGAGAAACAAAGAACTCAATGGGGTTGCAGATCTTGTGTAATAGTGAGAGAGGTGTGGAGAAGGGGAGAGGGGTGGGGGTGGGAGGTGGTGGGCTTCATTACATATAACACAAAGGGGAGTCAGAACTGAGATTGTGTCACATATTTAGGTTGCATATATATGGACCACATATATAGGTATAGAGGAAATGAATAACTGAAAACAATTTGCAAATTCTAAAAATAATATAATAAAATAATAATATAAATAATTTTTTTTTAAATAATATTTTATTTGTGAACAAATATAGAAACAGATATGCGCTTTTGGGATTATGAATTTTAGAATGGACATTGAATCATCAATCATTTAAATACTTTGAAGGAAGATTGAAAAGTGTGATGAGTTGAGTTAAAAATAATATTTTATTTGTCAACAAATATAGAAACAGATATGCTCTTTTGGGATTATTATTTTAGAATGGACATTCAATCATCAATCATTTAAATACTTTGAAAATAGGTTTAGAGTTATCATTGCAGGAAGATTGAAAATATAATTTGAGTTATGTATTCGGCGTCTGGGGATACACCATCTTCCTTGGAAGATATAAACAGAGTAGATTGATGTGCTGAAGTTCATATAATAATGGGTAATTATGTTTTAAAAAATTCCCGATCAAAACCTGTGGCGTGAATGATGACCTGTCTGGGGATATGTTGGCGCCGAGTTGGCCCAATCTAGTTCTTTTCTGAAGAAACTTAACAACTTCATTGAAATATTGTATAAAAAAATACAATTCTTCAAACTAGAAAATAATTGTATCCCCGACGCGAAGCGGGGATACTATGGATTCATCATCGTTGTCGTCCGCGTCCGCAGAGATTTCTTGTTAGCGACCTACAGTCCACATTTCTTTCCGGATTTCTTTCATATTTGGCAGGTGGCTTGATATGGTAGAGGACTCGCCACCCTATCTTTTTGGTAGGCTTTATGTCTAAATTAGGCCTTTGGTAGACAAAAATGTCTAAAATGTGGAATATTGCTTGTATCTCCGACACGAAGCGGGGATACTATGGATTCATCATCGTTGTCGTCCGCGTCCACAGAGATTTCTTGTTAGCGACCTACAGTCCACATTTCTTTCCGGATTTCTTTCATATTTGGCAGGTGGCTTGATATGGTAGAGGACTCGCCACCCTATCTTTTTGGTAGGCTTTATGTCTAAATTAGGCCTGTGGTAGACAAAAATGTCTAAAATGTGGAATATTGCTTGTTAGCGACCTACAGTCCACATTTCTTTCCAGATTTCTTTCATATTTGGCAGGTGGCTTGATATGGTAGAGGACTCACCACCCTATCTTTTTGGTAGGCTTTATGTCTAAATTAGGCCTGTGGTAGACAAAAATGTCTAAAATGTGGAATATTGCTTGTTAGCGACCTACAGTCCACATTTCTTTCCGGATTTCTTTCATATTTGGCAGGTGGCTTGATATGGTAGAGGACTCGCCACCCTATCTTTTTGGTAGGCTTTATGTCTAAATTAGGCCTGTGGTAGACAAAAATGTCTAAAATGTGGAATATTGCTTGTTAGCGACCTACAGTCCACATTTCTTTCCGGATTTCTTTCATATTTGGCAGGTGGCTTGATATGGTAGAGGACTCGCCACCCTATCTTTTTGGTAGGCTTTATGTCTAAATTAGGCCTGCGGTAGACAAAAATGTCTAAAATGCATTAAAAGTCATGAAATCATGCACTAAATCACTTATAACTTGAAAAGTGTTGCATTTAGAGCATTTTGTTAAAATATGTTATTCAGATACTTTTTTCATAGCTACAACATGGTGAGTAACTTGGGTGTCTGTCTCAATAGCTAAGTCAGTAATAACTACTTTTGGGCTTTTCAGTAACTTCCATCATGAGTAAAATCACTTGTAACTTGAAAACTATTGCATTTACACAATTTTGTATAAATATGTTATTCAGCTACTTTTGGGTCAGCTATAACATAGTAAAATTTCAGACCTGTAGCTCATGGCATAGCTGAGTAATAGCTACTTTTAGGTTATCACTGTTGAGTAAATTACTTATAACTTCAAAAGTATTACATTTAGAGTATTTTGTTTCAATATGTTATTCACCTATTTCGGAGTCAGCTATAACATAGTGAAGTTCCACACCTGTGGCTCATTGCATAGCTGAGTAATAGCTACTTTGAAGTTCACACTGTTGAGTAAATCAGTTGTAGTTGGAAAACTATTGCATTTACAGAAATTTGTGTAAATATGTTATTCAGCTACTTTTGGGTCAGCTGTAACATAGTGAAATTACAGACCTGTAGCTCATGGCACAACTGAGCAATAGCTATTTTCAGGTACTGACTGTTGAGTAAATGACTTGTAACTTGAAAAATATTGCATTTGGAGTATTTTGTTAAAATATGTTGTTCACCTACTTTTGGGTCAGCTATAACATCGTGAAATTACAGATTTATAGCTCATGGCATAGCTGAGCAATAGCTATTTTCAGGTTCTCACTATTGAGTAAATCAGTTGTAACTTGAAAACTATCGCATTTACAGTATTTTGCTTAAATATGTTGTTCACCTAATTTTGGGTCAGCTATAACATGGAAAAAATTCAGACATGTAGCTCATTGCATAGCTGAGTAATAGTTCCTTTGAGGTTATCACTGTTGAGTAAATCAGTTATAACGTGAAAACTATTACATTTACAGTATTTTGTTTAAATATGTTATTCACATAATTTTTGGTCAGCTATAACAGAGTGAAATTGCAGACCTCTATGTCATGGCATAGCTTAGCGATATCAACTTTCAGGTTCTCACTGTTGAGTAAATCATTGTATCCACTAGATAGCCGCAGTGTGTAGAGAGATTTCACCATTACCGCTCTAACAAAAAAATATTATAGCTAGCCTTCTCAAGTTTGCAAGGTATATTAGAGGGTGCACCACAGTATTCTATTGGTAGGCTTTATGTCTAAATTAGGCCTGTGGCTAAATTACTTGCCTACTAAAAATGAGTAATTTTGCATTTTCTCTAAAAGTATTGCAGATAGCAAATTTTTCTTAAATAACTCATTCACCTACTTTTGGGAGAGCTTTCACATGCTGAAGTTCCAGACCTGTAGGTAATTACTCACCTACTCAAAATGAGTAAATGTGAATTATCTCTAAAAGTATTGCAGATAGCCAATTTTTCTCAAATAACTCATTCACCTACTTTTGGGAGAGCTTTCACATGGTGAAGTTTCAGACCCGTAGGTAATTACTCACCTACTCAAAATGAGTAAATGCAAATTATCTCTAAAAGTATTGCAGATAGCCAATTCTTGTCAAATAACTCCTTCACCTACTTTTGGGAGAGCTTTCACTTGGTGAAGTTTCAGACCCGTAGGTAATTACTCACCTACTGAAAATGAGTAAATGCAAATTATCTCTAAAAGTATTCCAGATAGCCAATTTTTGTCAAATAACTCATTCACCTACTTTTGGGAGAGCTTTCACTTGGTGAAGTTTCAGACCTGTAGCTAATTATTCACCTACTCAAAATGAGTAAATGCTAATTATCTCTAAAAGTATTGCAGATATCCAATTCTTATCAAATAACTCATTCATCTACTTTTGGAAGAGCTTTCACATGGTGAAGTTCCAGACCCGTAGGTAATTACTCACCTACTGAAAATGAGTAAATTCGAATTATCTCTAAAAGTATTGTAGATAGCCAATTTTTCTCAAATAACTTATTCGCCTACTTTTGAGAGAGCTTTCACTTGGTGAAGTTTCAGACCCGTAGCTAATTATTCACCTACTCAAAATGAGTAAATGCAAATTATCTCTAGAAGTATTGCAGATAGCCAGTATTTCTCAAATAACTCATTAATATGAAAACAACTTATAGGAAGTCATGGGCTGCAAATCTTTTCATGTGGTCAGATTTGACCTTGGGCCCCTCCTGCTTATTATTGGTCCTAGAGGTTTGCAATGTGAAAACAACTTATAGGAAATCATGGGCTGTGAATCTTTTGATGTGGTCAGACTTCACCTTGGGCCCCTGCTACAGGGTCAAATAAGGGTAGCCAAACTTAAAAGTGCTTTCAGCTTGCTTATTAACGAAAAATGCTGTTTATCTTCTAAACTATGTTAGTTGGCCTTTGTCGGAGGATACATCCAGCATCTGGCCACAGATGCATCCTTAGTCTAGTTTTTAATGCATGTATATAGAAGAATATTTTTTATGTACAGCTTAGAATAGAAAAAAAAAGAGTTGTAAATGAGATTGTAGGTCATATTGGGAGAAATAAAGCAAGTCTGCACTAATTCCCTCAGATGCAATACAGAGACATTAATATCCAGACTTGACCTTTGACCTTTTGTTGTTTTCTACCCAGGGAGATCCGAGAGCCACGTAATGTGAAGCTAGTGGTGGATGTGATTAGGTATGATCCACCCTGTATTAAGAAGGCGCTTCTGTTTGCGTGTGGTAACGCACTGGTGTGCGAGTCTACAGAGGATGCCAGGAAGTGTGCATTTGGTCTACACGAGAGACATAAGGTGAAACATTAGGGAAGTCCTGACTAACCAACTAATCGATGATGGTTACAATAGTGTTATTTTTTTGGAGTATATTCGGAGTTGTGCAGTCCCTATTCTCATCAGAGGCTAAATTTTAGAGTCTGCTTTCACCTATTTGTGCAAAGAGACTCTGTCTAGTTAGCTATACCTAAAATATAGGTGGCTCTGCTGGAGCAGTTACTGTTTTAGGAGTGGAGAATTTCTTGAAAGAGATATTAGAATATAGCTGTTTTGAAAAACCAAAAAAGGGGTTAAAAATGAGATTACAATTATCTAAGTATGGCCAAGTTGAAATTGTATAACTTCTGTTACATTTAGAGCAACTTCTTGTTAATGGCATGTTTTAAATGTTTCATAAAGTGAAGAAAATCTGAATAGGTTTGACCTGTTGCAATGTTCCCCAACGTGTTCAGTGAAAGATTAGAGAGAAAATTACTTGGCTCCATACTTGAACTGATATTTGCTGATCTCTGGCTAAATACCAGGTGTGACATTAAAAGCTGTGCCCTTCTGCTCAAGTCACTGTCCCCACTTTTTTCTGTGGTAGATGTTCTTCTTTCTCCAGTTGTCAGGTGGTGCTTGCAGGCTAGAAGTTTCCCTGTTGACGCCCTTGTCCCCTTTTGACTGTATAGTACTATTGGCCAATACTCAAACCCCAAACCCAAAGATCCTAATCTCTTAATTCCATGATGAGTGGTGTCCAATTTATTCACTGCCATGTCCTCATTGGTTGTTTTGCAATCACATGTGTAAATTATCTCTTGACTCTTACTTGATGTTGACCTGCAGATGGCTGTACCAACATGACCCCAGCTTCTCAAAAGTGATGTGAAAACCTAATGTTGACTACATCCGTTCTTTTTTACCTGACAGCCCTTAAGGGCTGTCTGGGTATTGTTTTCACCCATGGTGTCCGGATGGGGGGGCGGTGGGAAAAAGTTTGTCCGGGCTCTATCTCAGAAACCGTAAGGTGTAGGAAGTTGCTCCTTGGTAGGGACATTGGTTAGGGGTTGTAGGTGTGCAATGTCATGGTCTGACCTTGATTTGACCTTGCCGTAGTGACCTTGACCTATAAAATCTTGTCCGGGCTATATCTCGGAAACCGTAAGGTGTAGGAAGTTGATACTTGGTTGGGACATTGGTTAGGGCGTGTAGGTGTGCAACGTCATGGTGTGACCTTGATTTGACCTTGCCATAGTGACCTTGACCTATAAAATCTTGTCCGGGCTATATCTCGAAAACCGTAAGGTGTAGGAAGTTGATACTTGGTAGGGACATTGGTTAGGGGGTGTAGGTGTGCAACATCATGGTCTGACCTTGATTTGACATTTGACCTTGCTGTAGTGACCTTGACCTTTAAAATCTTGTCTGGGCTATATCTCGGAAACTGTAAGGTGTAGGAAGTTGATACTAGGTAGGGACATTGGTTAGGGGGTGTAGGTGTGCAACGTCATGGTCTGACCTTGATTTGACCTTTGACCTTGCTGTAGTGACCTTGACCTTTAAAATCTTGTCCAGGCTATATCTCGGAAACCATAAGGTGTAGGAAGTTGATGCTTGGTAGGGACATTGGTTAGGGGTTGTAGGTGTACAGAATCATGGTGTGACCTTGATTTGATCTTTGACCTTGACACAGTGACCTTGAAATTTAAAATCTTGTTGCACCTTTGGATCTGTCTTTTGATGCAGATTAAGCACTGTTAAAGTCATATTAGAATTCATTAAGAATTTTACTTTTATAACTTCCCATTGTAACGGATGGAATTTCATCAAGTGAGCCACAGATTTTGCTCCAAAACCACACATAAGCATTCATTGAATGTATTACCACTTTTGTATGCATGGTAATATTCAAAACATCCAAACCATAATTCGGCCATGCCAAGTGTAGATAAAGAGTGTCGTAATGTTTAGTTTACCGATTAATGCTGTCATCTTGTTATTGAATTGTTTTGTTTGAATACTTCATCTTTACATGCATTATCTTTCTCTTAGACATTATTTTCTCTAGTTAAACATTGTTTGGACCTTTATATAACTGACAGTGCTCTTAAAGTATCCTGATCTTGGTACTGTTTCACTACTACCATATTTCATGGTGTTGAAAGCTATTTCCCTAGGCTGTGGGGTACGGGCATCTGTGATGCTATTTTTTGGACATTGTGATCTATCACTGCTCTGTATATTAGTGTCCAAAAACATTATTTCAATAACAGATGTGTCTGAAATACACTTAATCTCCTGAATAAACTTGGCCTTGATATCTATGGTGCTTTTGCATAATTACCTGCATCAGGAGATCATGTTTTGGGGTGCGTTCATTTTTCAGTTCGTCATTGTTTTTGATGACTGCAAAAGTAGTAAACTGATCTTTCTGAAATTTATATGTCGAAAGGGGGTATCAATGTTTTTTCACTGACTTTATCTTTCTTGTCAAAATTACTCTGAAAGTGATGAGCGATCTTCATGAAATTTTCATGTAGGTTGAGCCTCAACCAGAGAAAGAGGTGATTACAGTTTGAGAAAGATCTGAAATATCAGATTCTGAAAACCAAAAAAATCCTGAGTTTTCGAAAATGAAGGTCTGGCTCTATGAGTGCTTTCTAGTTCTAAGTGTTTCCCAAATATCTGGTTTACGACCCGAGTATGTAAAATGGCTTACAGGGTTTCAGATTCGCGTCGGCCATCGGTCATTGACTGAATTTTGCAACAAAACCCCGAATTTTAAATAGAATATTAGGACATATTATCCGAGTCGTATCCGTGGGCGATAATAGAAGATCTAGACGTCTTTTTGTTTACAAAATATGAAGTCACGTTACACCCCTAAAATCTCGCGAGATCTACGTGATTTTAAATTTTTTTATTGTAGCAAGGTCTAGACGTCTTTTATGAAATCTCGTGACAAGCCACGTGATCTGCAAGGAAATCCCAGGGGAAATCCGTGTCCTCATATCTTCTCATAAATATTAATGACTTGGGTGCTGTGGCCGCGAGTTCTCGAGTTTAAAGTATTTGATCTTCATCTATGCTTCCATTTTATAAAATATTGCGAGGAAATCCCAGGGGAAATCTGTGTCCTCATATCTTCTCATGAATATTAATTATGGTCATCTGGTATTTTCGTGTAATTGTAGATTTTGTTTTCTGTAGGGTTCCACATAAATTTTACTGTAATATTCTGAATTTTTGCTTTGATTAATATTTCTTTTTATTAATAATTGCACTGAAAAAAATCAGATTGAAAGTTTATTTGCTAGCTGTAATGTTTACTGCCAGTGGACATTTTAATAGCATGAAAATCTCATGGATCACCGATTCACCATACTTAGGTTCTGTGGCCGTGAGTTCTCGTTTTAGTAATACATGATCATTGAACATCATAAAGACTTTTTGACATTTTAACTAAAATGAGATTTTTATTATGATTCAGTAAATTTTACTTTATATCCCATTCATATAGGGTCATTGACTTTAATGACTTAACTTTAGCAACCTGTAGAATGGAAATTTGATTGACAAGAATTCTGTCCTAAATTCTCCGAAAATGTCCTAAACGTTTTCCTAGTCTTAGGACAGAATGTCCGGCCGGACTTTTCATGTAGCAGAATCACTGGCTTAGTGACTTATGATTAGATGCCTATGATTAGATGCCAAACTTGCTGACCACTAGGCCCCTGAGGACCTCATGCAGTGACTTTGAACAATGGTTATGTTTCTGTGCCTTAGAGTCTGCTAGTGGCATTAAGTGCCACAGAAATATGACTAGAGTAGCTTCATTGTTATGTAGCCTGTAATGATTGGTGTGTATTTGTGTGACAGGCAGTGTCACTGGATGGTACGCTGTTCCAGAAGTCTGGGGTGATATCAGGAGGTGCTAGTGATCTCAAAGCCAAGGCCAGGAGGTGGGACGAGAAGCAGCTCAACCAGCTCAAAGGAAAGAAGGAAAAGTAAGAAGTCTTCTCAATAAAAAAAATAATTGATTAGATTATATTGTTTTATAAAAGATCATCTGACAAAAAATAATCAATGGAAAAACCCCTGTCAGTGCAAATATACACAATAAGTGCGCTCACAAAAACTGAGAAAACCTGCCGTATTGTTCCTTAAATTATGGTAAATCCTTTACTTCAACATTTTATATTACTGTTTATGTGTTGTAACTGACATTATTTTTTTCATAAGTGAAATATTTCTATATCCATGTTCACTTGGCTTGTTTGTTTATGTGTCATATATTATTCTATGCTTTGACATACACATAAGCTCTTGTGCAGCTCTGTCATGGCTGATTAGCTTAACTTACTTACAATCAAACCAACAGATTTAATCCTAACAAACTTTACTTTGAACAGAGATTAGCTTAAGAAAAGCTGATCAAACAAAATATCAATCATAGGATTCTTATGTGTTTTCAGACTGGCAGAAGAACTCAAGGAGCAGATGAAAAGGATGAGAAAGGAGTCAGAGTTGAACACTGTGAAGTCACAGGTCAAAGGTTTGGAGACACGACTGATGTACTCAATAAAAGACAGGGACACCACTGTACGTATCATGCATTAATCATCTCCACAATCTGAACTAGACTGGTATATCCCATTATATACAGCAGATTTTTTATTGCCTGAATACAATGAGGTTGGGAGACGAGACTGATGTACTTTATTGCACACAGTATATTCTGAACATGTTGAGGTCAGTGTTTGGGAGACTTCATTGATGTACTCTATTAAAGAGAGTGGAATTTTTATGATCTGAATATTTTGAGGTCACCAGTCAGGATACACAAATGATATATTCAGTGAAAGACGAGTTTGTCATTGTAAGTAATATTGTGTTTATACAGAAGAACCTAGGAGCAATTGTACTTTACTGGTACAAGATCTGCCATATTTGATAATTACAGGAAATTTTCAAGAGAATTTGACATTAATTTGACAGTTATAAATGGGGGCAAGCCCTCAACCCCTATAAATAGTATTCTTGTGTATTTCAGTAAAATAAAAGGATGGAATTGCTAATAATGTTGAATTATGTTGTCTAGCTAGCCGAAGAATCTTTTAAATATGTAACTTGGAAACCTTGTATTCTCTCTCTTGTGTGTTTTAGCAAAACAAGATGTTGGGACAAAATGAGAAAGACATTCAAAAGTTTAAACGTGATCTGGAGGCATTTGATGTAAGTGTTACTAAATTTTTGTTAAAGTAGCTTGTTCTCAGTTAACATTCTTTGTGAAGTTTACAAATTATTATTTGATCTCATTCTTGTCAGAATTTAATGATTTTTTTTTAATTACATTGGCTCTAGGGCCCAACCTGTTAACAAGTTTAACTTTTAACGACTGAGGTCTTGCATTTGTTGATTTAGGTTCGAGTCCACGTTGTGGCAACATGTGAGATGTATTCTAGTTCAGTTTTCAGTATTCCAGTTTAAAAAGCTAGAATATTTTCAAATGTACATAAGAAAGCCCAACTTTGACTCTTAAAAATTAAAAGAAATTTTGTGGTGCAAGACCATTAGTGGAAGTGCTTGATATCAACATTATAAGACTAGTTTACTAAATTTTCGCTCTAACTGCTTTATTATTCCAATGAGTACTTGAATATTATTCAAAGCCATAAGTTTAAACAATTTATAAACCCTTATTTGTACAAATGTAGGAGTACTTAAAATGTACTTTTTTCCAAAACAATAGTTGCCATTGACAATAAAATATAATTAAAGGATAGCCATAACTTAACCAATTTCTGTAAATATTGGAGGTTCTAGTGCTGGTCCTTTGTTATAAAACCCTGGTGTGTTATTCACAGCCACGTCTGGCAACCATTGAGAAGTCTATGAACACAAGGAGTGACAAGATCAAGCAGCTGAAGCAGAAGATGAATGTGGTGGAGGACGAGGTGTTTGCCAGTTTCTGTGAAGAGATCGGAGTCAGCAATATCAGGTAGTAAATAGAACCTCATGGTGTTATAAACTTCAACTCCCCTAAGTCTATGACTCCTTGTGTAATATGGTATATTATACAAGGTAGTTGAGGGTACCATGTAGGAGTTTGCTCTAATTACTATTAAGTTTTAGATTTAATAGACTGTGTACAAGTACAACATATTAGACACTAGTATATTTTGGTTTCCAGTCCTGGAGAGAAAAATTGATACTCCTAAAATTGTGGCTACTGTGGTGTCATTTTATATATGTCCCATATACATTTTTACATGTATTAATCCAAGTATACATGCATATAAATGTGGTATTCCACAAATAAATTGACATATTTTCATATATATGGAGCCACAATCATATTAACTATGACACTGAAAGTATAGACTAAATCAGAAAATCACTGTTAAATTAAGTGGTTCTTGTAAATTAGCTCTGGATACTTGAGTGGGATCAGGGTCAACTACACCTGATAGTGAATACAAGCATATTAGGCTAATCGCTCTTGTAGTTCTTTGTAATGTATTTTATGCATCATTCATCTCTTGTGGTGGTTCTGCAATATATGGTGAGCATGGGACAGAATATTTCTGTGTGAATATCATAGTAATCTAGCCACCTTTACTCCATGTCCAGGCTATATCTCAGAAACTGTTAGGTGTAGGAAGTTGATACTTGGTTGGGACATTGGTTAGGAGTTGCAGATGTGCAACGCCATCGTGTGACCTTGAATTGACCTTGCTGTAGTGACCTTGACCTATAAAATTTTGTTCGGGCTATATCTTGGAAACTGTAAGGTGTAGGAAGTTGATAGGGAGGGACATTGGTTGGGGGATGTAAGTGTGCAACGTCATGATGTGATCTTGATTTGACCTTGTCGTAGTGACCTTGAGTTTTAAAATCTTGTCTGGGCTATATCTTGGATTCCATAAGGTGTAGAAGGTTGACACTTGGTAGGGGCATTGGTTAGGGGGTGTAGGTGTGTATCATGGTGTGACCTTTAACTTTTGCTCTGCCAAAGTGTGTTCACCTGCTATATTTGAGACATGTTTCTCTTATGACAAAGATATATGAATTACTGCAACTGATTATTACATGAACTTTTACATAATTTGGCTATTTCCATAACTGACACGGCTCTGAAAGTATCCCGATCTTTGTACTGTTTCACTACTTCTATATCTCATGGTGTTGAAAACTATTTCCTCAGGCTGTGGGGTAGGGGCATCCCTGATGCTATTTTTTGGACTTGTAAATAGTTTTACCATTTATACTCAAAATAAAATAGAAAGATATGTATGAAAAAAGTATTATTTTGTGAACAGACAGTATGAGGAGCGTGAACTGCGTGACCAGGAGGACCGTGCCAAGAAGAGGCTGGAGTATGAAAACCAGAAGATGAGGCTTCAGAACCAGCTGGAGTATGAGAAATCGAGGGATACTGCAGGTATTAGAGTGATATGACTACTCCACTGTTATTATACAAATTAAGTCCAATAGACTCTACTTTATTGGCAATTGAAGTACATTACTTCTGCTGGAAAAATAGAGGAGGGCTGTTTGGTCCTTGCCCATTATTTGAGAAAAAGATTCTTAAATCAGCAATAAAATTCCCCACAGTGTATGGGGATGGTAAAAATATCAGCTAGTATTAACCATATTGAAGACACAGTAGTATGAAGTGCAGAATCTTGACCAACTAGTTTGCACTGGTTTCCTCCACTCCATACTGCATGTTCAGGGGTGACCGGTCTCGCTTTAAAACAGTTGAACTTGCGAATGGTTGATGGTTACAATGCTGTTAAAAGCATAGCAAAAGTTAAACAAATGCAATGATTGCATTCATGTAGAAACAATGACATAATAGAAGAGGGCCCTGGTGACTTAGTGATTAACAAGTGTGGCAATTAATCACCTGCTTTTACCTCTGTTGTCATCGATTCAGGTCCAGCTCATGTGTGATGCACTGGTCAGTCTTAATTTGACTACAGGTATTTCAAGGAGTGTAAGAAACCCAACTTTTATTTTGTAATTGACCAAATAATGCTCACTTGTTCTATTGTCTTTGAAAAGAATGTAGCAGTAATACTAAATAATCCAGTATTTGATTTCAAGTCTGTGCACATTGCCAGTGTTTAAATATTTAATATGTAAATATGAAGTGCACAAATTATTGTAATGGGCCATTGCATCAGATTAATCGTGTCTATTTAGCAATGTACTATGTAAACAAATTTAGTCTCTGTCGTAAGATTTTTTGTTGGTTGAGGTTATAAAAAAATAACACAATTGCTGAGGGAAAATTAAGAGGAAACAGATCCAAGCAGTCTACTGGCGCGTGCTACAAAGCCATCAGAGACACTATTGGTGCACTGAGGCAGTCACTCATCACAGTACTAATGTAACCCATTGCCCACTTCAGTGAGGAGGCAGACACCTATCACCCTATGCCACAATTCATGAAAGTCCGGAGACCAAAAATCTAACAAAAAAAGTGATCTCTAGAAGCTTGAGCCTCGCTAGAGCTCACGTTTAAAATCCTAGGGTGTTATGACCTTTCCAAATCTCAAGCATTGTGACTTGTTTTTGAATATTGTAAATTATTTTCTGTTTGACTCAGTGAATGTTGCAAAGTGGGAGAAATCAATGGCGGAGGATGAGAAAGAGATTGAAAAGCTCAAGAAGGAAGAGAAGAAACATGTTGCAGTAAGACTTACTATTTCCATGCATTTTCTAAGTTTTGTCAAATACAGAAACTTAAACAGCTGTCTCTTTATGGCATATTTGAATACAGTTATTGAATCAATTTTGTCAAGTTATGCATTTTTACCCCACAGCCCTTAAGGGCTGTCAGGGTATTGTTTTCACCCATGGTGTCCAGATGGGCGGGCGGGTGGGCGGGCTGGCAGGCGGCGGGAAAAAGTTGGTCCGGGCTGTATCTCAGAAACCATAAGGTGTAGGAAGTTGATACTTGGTAGGGACATGGGTTGAGGGTTATATGTGTGTAGTGCATGGTGTGACCTTGATTTGATCTTGCCGTAGTGACCTTGACCTATAAAATCTTGTTCCGGGCTATACCTTGGAAACCGTAAGGTGTAGGAAGTTCATACTTAGTGGGGACATGGGTTGAGGGTTGTAGGTGTGCAACATCATGGTTTGACCTTGATTTGACCTTTGATCATGCTGTAGTAACTTTGGCATTTAAAATTTTGTCGAGGCAATATCTCTGAAACCGTAAATTGTAGGAAGTTGATAGTTGATAGGGACATGCTTAGGGGTTGTAGGTGTGTATCATAATTTTTAGTTTACTGATTAATGCTGTCGTCTTGCTATTGAATTGTCTTGTTTTAATACTTTATCTTTACATACATTTTCTTTCAGTTAGATGTTATTTCCTCTACGTAAACATCATTTGGACCTTTTTGTAGCTGACACTGCTCTGAAAGTATCCCGATCTTTGTACTGTTTCACTACTTCTATATCTTATGGTGTTGAAAACAATTTCCCCCGGCTGTGGGGTACGGGCATCTCTGATGCTGTTTTCTGTGTTTTGTCAAATACAGAAACTTAAACAGCTGTCTCTTTATGGCATATTTGAATACAGTTATTGAATCAATTTTGTCAAGTTAATCTGGCTTCTCAGATGCAAACTGTTGAAGCAACCCCATTATCAGATTTGATTTTAAGTATTTTGTCCAAGATTAAAATGTGCTCATTGTTAAAGTGAGTTGATACTTCCAGACTATGAAGTCTTTTGCATGCCCTCTTGAGGTATTTGATTACAGCTTAATAATCAACAGCTGTAACACATGCCAGGTCTTCTATACCTGAATTTGGCACTGGATATGCTAATGGCTGATGCTCTACAGTTCTTTATTAATTAAAGAGGATAGTAATGGTGAAAGAGCAGTAGAGTCCTCAAATTACTAGTCACAGAGGCTTTAAGTCTGAATTTGTGTTTTTAAAAAACATTTCACATTTTAACCAGGCTATTGATGAGCTAATGCAGAAGCAGGAAGGTCTAAAACAAAAACGCATCACAACAAAGTCACAGGGTGATGATATTGAGGGAGAAGTGAATGAAATCCGCAAAAAACTCAACCAACAGGAGAAAGAATGTTCAGCCGTTACCAAGCAGATAAATGCCATAGAAAACAAGCTGGAACAGAAGAAAGCAGACAGACACAGTCTGCTTAAAGCTTGCAAGGTGGGTAAACGTACAGGATAGGGTCTATTTTCAGACCACCTGCTAGCTGTATACTGCATACATATGTGAAAATTTAAGAGAATTTTGCTAATTTTCATATTTGAGAAAAAAAAATCACTAATTGTTAATTGTTTCTTAAAGTAAAATATAAATAGACATTAAAATTTGATTACAAATTGGCATCTCTGTCCAGGCTGATTAGGTAAAATAGTTCAAATGAATGTCCAAATGAAGATTATGTACACAGAATTTGAAGTAGTTAACTTCATTTCAACTAGCCTAAATTTTCCTTTTCATTCATGAACATTATATTATCCAAGTTGTAGCGACTGAAAAGGTCTATTTTTACATCTTATAACTGCCAAAACAGAGTGGCTGTTTTGAAACGTCCTGTGTTGCAAAGTTACAGGAGAAAGACGTCCCGATAGTTTCCTGTATAGTCTTCTGTGACACTTTCTTACAGTATTATTAGTATCTCTTTAGACAGATCTGTTTTTTTACGTAGTTACAAGATGAAATTTTTAACTAAACTGTTTTTTTTTTAAAAAAAAAACAAAGAAATGTGGTTGATTTTTAGACATTCCACCAATGATGAAACTATATTGTTAAAATTGCACATAGTTAAAGATTTTCATTGGTAAAAGTATGTTGTAACAACTAATATTAGAATAGAAGAAACCAAGGACATCTTGTGTTTTGTCTAAAACTAGAGAAATTGATACCATAAGTCTGATAGGGGGTACACATAGACAATTACTTAGAAATACAAATTGTATATTCAGGTAATTTTCTTAAATTTCACATTATTATGTTGAGAAACTTATTTAGTTCGACAAAAGTTGATTTACTTCAGTAATAAATACCTATAACGTAGATATATTTTTTGTGTGTACAAACAATCTTTTATGTGTGAAATATAGTTTATTTTTGCTTGAAAATATGTAAAAAAAAAAAAAAAAAATGTGATTCTGTGTCTGTTATTATCAGTGGATGAATGGAAATGTCACAGGCTCAGGCCAATAAAATGTGTGAACACCGAAAAAAAAAAATATATATATAATATCCAAACATATTCTAGCACTCCTAGCATGGTTGTAAAATTGAGGTAGTATTGTGTTTCTAGTGGACAGGGGACCAGCAAGTTTGCAAAATTACAGTCCAGTATTCAAAATATTAACGTGTTAAGTTTGAAACAAGTGAAAGCATTCAGACACAACCTGATAAAAACTGCCAGGGTTTGTGAAATAGGTGGCAGTTCAAAACCCAGACCTTATGTTGGAAAGTTGGCAGTTCCTTGCAGAATCTTGACCACCTAATATGTACTGGTTTCCTCTGCCCTTAAACTACCTGTCATGATATAACCAATGCAGTGTGTTGAAAGCGACATTGGACTCAAATAAATGAAATGGAATCTGTTGTGGAACTATATTGTCTCAATTTGTAATACCACAGATTAACATAATCTGGCTGTATATACTGGGGTAAATCACTGAATTCACTTGCTTAGAATGAAGATTATCCCATGTTTGTTATACAGATGGATGACATCCGGCTGCCGATGCGTAAAGGTAGCATGGAAGACATCACACAGGAAGACGGTCAGTCCAGTCAGCAGGACAGCAGTGAACTGGACAGCATGAGTACACAGGGTGCCAAGAAACTGTACGAGAGGGAGAGTCAGATCGTTATAGACTACACAAAACTGGATGATGATTACAAGGATGTAAGTAACCATAGTAACAGAAAAATGTACAGTACAGAGTACAGAATCGTGAAGTGAAAGTTTCACGCAATGAGAGACTGAGTCACATTATCATGCTACACATAGCTAGACAATGACTACAAACATGTGAGTATTTTTGGTAGATTTGCATTTCAGTGTAGAATTGTAAGTGAATTAATGCTGTCAGAGGAAACCCCAAGTCATCATAGATTGTACAAAGTTAGAGGACGATTACAGATATGTAGGTAATCTATGTAATGTGAGATATAACTAGGTGTCATAACTGAATTAATAATATTACACAATGAAAGGTAATCCTACAACATCATAGACTGTAAAATGTTTGAATGACGATTAAAAGAAGTAAGTAACCTCTATACAATGTGAACATCTGTTGTCTGAAGATTATAAAGGTGCGAGTAACCTTGGTAACTTGAGATATGAGTTCAGAATTGTAAGTGAACTAATGCTATCATACTATGAGGGGGAAACCCACGCCATCACAGATTATACAAAAGTTAGATGATGATTGCAAAGAAGTGAGTAACCTTGGTAACCTGAGATGTGAGTTCATAATTGTAATTGGGCTGAAGCTATCACACTCTGAAAGGTGTTCCTTCACCAGCATGGGGTGTGCAAAGTAGTGTGACGGAGAGGTAATCAAAGTTCAGATGACAATCACCAGGACTGGAGCAGCTTCTATTTTCTGAAGACTACAAAGATGTGAGTATAGGATAGTGTGTGAGAAAGTAGAACTGTGACTCTGGGAAGGAAATCTTAGACATTATAGAATATGCTTAGTCATGCAACTGTAATGGTGGGTAAGTTGTACCATCATAGACTTAAACCTGGATGACGACAAGAAGTATGCGAGTAACTTGTGTAATCTGAACTGCAAAAACATGAGTACCCATTGAAAGTGACATAATACTGTAACACAACATAACGGAATATCACAAACCAGCTCAGACCAGAAAAAGCTTGATGAGTAGATTATGAATCAAGTACAATAATATGTACAACAGTCTAAAAGAGTACATGCAATGCGATTTCATGTCATTATGGATTATACACGTCCAGATAACCATTGCAAAGACATAAGTATACAATTGTGTTGTAAAATTGCAAACCAAATAATGTAAGGGAATTTCACAATATTATGAAACGTGAAAAGGTAGCCTGTGATTACAAAGACAAAAGTCAATAAACCCAAAATAGTAACATTTACTTTTAAAATTCCAAGTGGTCATCTGCTGATTGCTATGTTTTTCAGCTTGACACCAATGATGAAATAAAGAAGTCACTTGGAAAACTTGAAAAAGAACTATCAGATATACAGAATACAATATCACGGATCAATGCACCAAATATGAAAGCATTGGAAAAGTGAGTGAATCTTTTATACTCACTTTGTATTCATAATATTCAATTATCCTGCAAGTAGAAATGAATCTGATTTTATTTTTCATGATAAATTTTCTGATATATACGAGTAGTAAAAGCAAATATGTGGTTTCATATGAGAAATCAGCCTACAAATATTAAAAGAAATACTGAATATTCTCAAGCACCAAGACCAAATATTACCATAGTGATTTTTACCCCACAGCCCTTAAGGGCTGTCGGGGTATTGTTTTCACCCATGGTGTCCGGATGGATGGGCGTCAAAAGTTTGTCCGGGCTGTATCTCAGAAACCATAAGGTGTAGGAAGTTGATACTTGGTAGGGACATTAGTTAAGGGGTGTATGTTTGCAACGTCATGGTGTGACCTTGATTTGACCTTTGACCTTGCCGTAGTGACCTTGACCTATAAAATCTTGTCCGGGCTATATCTCAGAAACCGTAAGGTGTAGGAAGTTGATACTTGGTAGGGACATTGGTTAGGGGTTGTAGGTGTGCAACATCATGGTCTGACCTTGATTTGACCTTTGACCTTGCCGTAGTGACCTTGACCTATAAAATCTTCTCCAGGCTATATCTCGGAAACCGTAAGGTGTAGGAAGTTGATACTTGGTAGGGATATTGGTTAGGGGTTGTAGGTGTGCAAAGTCATGATGTGACCTTGATTTGACCTTTGAGCTTGCTGTAGTGACCTTGACCTATAAAATCTTGTTCGGGCTATATCTCGGAAACCGTAAGGTGTAGGAAGTTGATACATGGTAGGGATATTGGTTAGGGGTTGTAGGTGTGCAACGTCATGGTCTGACCTTGATTTGACCTTTGGCCTTGCCGTAGTGACCTTGACCTATAAAATCTTGTCCGGGCTATATCTCGGAAACTGTAAGGTGTAGGAAGTTGATACTTGGTAGGGACATTGGTTAGGGGGTGTAGGTGTGCAACGTCATGGTGTGACCTTGATTTGACCTTTGGCCTTGCCGTAGTGACTTTGACCTATAAAATCTTGTCCGGGCTATACCTTGAAAACCATAAGGTGTAGGAAGTTCATACTTAGTGGGGACATGGGTTGAGGGTTGTAGGTGTGCAACATCATGGATTGACCTTGATTTGAGCTTTGATCATGCTGTAGTAACCTTGGCATTTAAAATTTTGTCGAGGCAATATCTCTGAAACCGTAAATTGTAGGAAGTTGATAGTTGGTAGGAACATGCTTAGGGGTTGTAGGTGTGCATCATAATTTTTAGTTTACTGATTAATGCTGTCGTCTTGCTATTGAATTGTCTTGTTTTAATACTTTATCTTTACATACATTTTCTTTCACTTAGATGTTATTTTCTCTACGTAAACATCATTTGGACCTTTTTGTAGCTGACACTGCTCTGAAAGTATCCTGATCTTTGTACTGTTTCACTACTTCTATATCTCATGGTGTTGAAAACAATTTCCCCTGGCTGTGGGGTACGGGCATCTCTGATTCTATTTTTGCTATTTATTTTCCTCCTTAATATCAAATTCTTTTAATTAAGAGGAATTAAAGAAGAACATAGAGATTAGGGCAGTTTCGGTAACACCGGTATCTCGGTATCGAGACCAATTCTCTTCAACACCGTTGCGACACTTTACAGCCAGTATTTCGAAAGTCAGCATATAATATTGTGAGAAAACGTAAAGTATTAGAAACAAAACTTAAATCTGAAGAAATTACAGACTTTTATCCTATATTTTTATATATTTCAGCATTTTTATAGTGATTTCTTTCAGAACTACAATGTTTTCTTTTCGCGAATCTTACTTCCGGTTGATGGGCCTATTTGATTGGGGATATGCAAGAATGCAATTTCTTCTTTTGGTATCCCAGAATCGGTATGGTTTTACACTGGCGGGATACCGATATGGAAAATCTGCTACCGACCCTGCCCTAATAGAGATACAAAACCACATGGCAGACTGTATATTTTTATGTGAACAATGTATACAGATTAGACACTGTGAAAGAAAAATTCCATGAAACGTCGGAAGAGTTTGACGCAGCACGACGGAGAGCGAAAAAAGCCAAGCTAGCTTTCGAAAAAATCAGAAAGGAGAGATATGACAGATTCATGCAGTGTTTTGATCATGTGGCAAATAAAATTGATGATGTTTACAAGGTAATGTTTTCACTGATTTATTTACAAAACCCTTAGCAGCAGGGTGGGGCATAAGTCATTGTCAATATATCCATTCTATTTGTATCTTAGTTTGGGTTATCTTTTGATCAGTTCACCCTGATGTTTTCATTTGCTCTCTTTCTCAACCTATCTTCTCAGGCCACTTAAATCCTTGAATCCCTTTCAAAATTATGCTGTTGCAACGGGCAAGATTGACTTTGTTAACAATATACTACTTACTTTAATCTGGCCCACCACTGGCATTCTGACAGCCAAAGACCCAAGTTCTAAAAGCCAATCTCCAAATGGCCAGAGATGTTGAAAGTGATATAAATCCCTACTTTAGATCATAGTCCCCATGATGTTATTTAATGGGTTTTAGAATGTTCCAGTAAGAAATTAGTTTTGATTACAGTGTAATGTAATTTAACCTTCTCTGGTATTTCTTTAGTGACTTTTGTTCTGCCACAATTCACAACTTCAGTTCAAGGTATTTCTGTACTTTCAATCAAAAATTGTACATTTTACAAATATTTCAGCTGACAGGAAATGACTTAGCATCAGTCCATTCAAAAAGTAGATTTGCTCTTCAAATTTTGTGTACTGTAACTGTCCTATATCAATTCTATTCCAGTCTCTAGCCAGAAATCAGAGTGCTCAAGCCTTTTTGGGACCAGAAAATGCAGAGGAGCCGTACTTAGAGGGTACGAGCTATAACTGCGTTGCCCCGGGAAAACGTTTCAGACCAATGGACAACCTTTCTGGTGGTGAGAAAACTGTGGCCGCCTTAGCTCTCCTGTTTGCTATTCACAGGTAAGTTACAGAAAAATTGGGTTTGTAAGATAAAGAAATCGTGTTTTAATAGGAGATTTGATATCCTGGGGTTGATTGCCTGTGGAGATAAGACAGAAAGAAGCTGGTTAGAGTGATGGAAGGATGGACAAAATTTGAAAGGAATTTGGTAAATAACATCAATGACTAAGAGTGTTTTAACGCCCATGTGAATTTCTGTCTTCTAATTGCACCTACTATGAGATTCAGTATTTCTGTGACTTTGATTTCTACCTGTAATTAAGCGTGTACTTATTTTCTTTACCTGTATTTTTTGTGTCTTTAGTTTCCAGCCTGCGCCCTTCTTTGTGCTTGATGAGGTGGATGCAGCATTAGACAACACCAACATTGGAAAGGTGACTAGTTTCTGTGTTGTTAGTCTTACTTAAGGAAAACTACTGAGACAACATTCAGCAAGCCTGATACTGTTACATTGCTGCTGTGTACTTTCTTGTCACTTGTCTTAGTTCTGGTTCATCACCACCACCCTTCATAAAGTCTTTTTAGTGCCATGGATATATTTATCTTCACACTTAAACTTTGAAGTCATTCTGCAGGCCTAGTGGTCTGCATGGCTGATGCTTTTTCTTTTGTGTTTTTCTTTTGGTTTCCAAAGTATAAGTTAATACTGCAAGCATTTCTACTCCCTGAACAGGATGCCAAGTCTGTTGTAGGGATTATATTCCAAAGTTCTGTTGTTGTTAATTTATATTCCTTGTTGAAGAGAGGTACAAATGTTTATGTGTAAAGTATCTTGTCTGATGGTATAATTTTAATGACCCGGTTGATGATTTGAACATTGGACTTTTAAATGAAAACACAATAACCACCAGGCCACAGAGACCATCACAGTTAAAACACTGATATTATTTTATTGTCACAAAGTGTTTATCACTGTAGGAATATAAAAGACATATTCGAGTGCTTTATGATGGTTTTAAACTATCGAGCGGCTGTATTTAAGCCACGAAGCCCGAATGGCTGAGTGCTTTAATACAGCAGATCGATAGTTTAAAACCATCATAAAGCACGAGAATTTGCCTTTCATTCCTATTCTAAAATGGTTACACTAATATTTTGGTAAAAATAAGGGGTAAATCTTACGCAAAAATCAAAACAAATCCAACGCCATGTTGGCTGTTCCATCAATGCAACATACATAGTGATATCTAGGGTAAAAATAAAAGGGATTTTTGTTGCTCTCTTTTCACAGAAATTATCATGAAATATTGACAAATTGTCATTGTAGATGCTTTCATTTTGTTGTAAGCTTTAAAACGATATGTTATTTGTTAAAATCATGCAAGAAATGACAATTTTATGAATATTTTAACCACTTATTCTACAGTGAGTTGTTTGTTTACATTTGTATGCGAAGGGACGATGCACGCAGAATTCAACAGCATTGTTTTATTTACCGTTCTGTATTTGCGATTCCAGCATTACACAAAAGACGTGTCCACGTTCACTTTGCAGCCTACCATTTTAGAATACCCTATATTGCTTTGGTAGTGATCTGACTTTAAAATGTATCAGTAGAAAAGAAAATGAAATTTTTCGACAAGAATTATACACCTATTGTTATAAAATATGGCACATTTTACCAAATTTTTCAGTTTGTACATAGTCATTGAGCGCTATTTTCGTAAAATATACAATATGTTTTGTATCCGCAATGTCACAATTTTGATTAAATATCTCATAGAGTAACTTTCTTAGAACTTTAAAGTTTGAACTGAAAGTTGAATTGCAAAATTTGTAATACATGTGTCATTTTAAATATAACTGGTATAAGCCAGTCTTATTTTCCAAGACGATTATACCACTAATTGTAACAGAAAGTGGGGAATTCTAATTCTAAAATATCATGTGTTTGTACAGGTGGCAAGCTACATACAGGAACAGTCCAAGAGGCACTTCCAGTGTATCGTCATTTCCCTGAAAGAGGAATTTTACAACAGAGCCGATGCCATTATTGGTATCTACCCAGAGGTAACAAACCTAACAGCATTATTCTACTTTGCCATGAGCAATACATTTTACACGGAAGTATTCTATCTCCATTACCCATCTCTTCAATGAGCATTGTTTTTCACAATAAGACTACCATACATGTGCCATTTTTCTTTGAAAAGTAAAAAGAAATTCACCGTTTTATGTCCCTTTTTGTTTCAAAATTTTGAAGGACTGTCAGTGTTAAATTAAAAAAGAGCACTTCTTTTCCAAATTATTAAGACCAAATATGCCTAGCAGTTTATTTAGTACATGAGTACTCAGTAACAGGTGGCAAAATTGTGAAAGCCAGACTAAAGGAAGTTTTAAAAGAGAATATTGGATACACAAAACAGCAACAGGTTTAACGCATAAGGTTTGCATTTTTTGCATCTTTAGGGGAACCAGCGGCTTACTGGGTAGCATATAAGTTACCAATATAAAAAATGTTGAAGTTGACATAAAACCCAAATCAATCAATAAATAATCTTTGCAATTTTGACCCACTGGGCCAGAGTAGATTACTATGGTGCTAGCGAATTCATTTTCTTATATCCGGACTGCCCATATCTGGCTATAGGTCTCGGCATAGAAAGGTCAACAGAAAGGTCATTGTTTGGCCATGGGCCATTACATCCCTTTGAACAGCTGTGGTCACATGACAGGCCGTGGGTTTATCCCACATGTTCCCATCAGCTGCATTGGAACCCATGGCTATGATGTTGGGATGAAGGTTCTATCAAAATGTTAATGAGTCATTTATATTTTTTATCATAATTATATCCCCAGACGAAAGTCGGGGATATATTGGATTCAGGTCCGTCGCGCCGCCGCCGCCGCCGCCGTAGAAATTTCCTTGTGGACGCGATAACTCAAAAACAAATTAATATTTTTTTTTCAAACTTGGTACACATGTTAAGGGTGCCCAAAGGAAGATCCCTATTTTAAGGTGACCTTAAACTCCCAGTAAAAAAGAACTTATGGCCACCTTAAGGTCAGAAATTGCACTTTTGGCCACTTAGAGCCTTGTAGGTCACAAACTATGATGCTCAGCTGGCTGAAATTTTACCTGACAACACATTAATATGTTCTTAGTACATGTGCCGAAAATCATGACTTTAAGTTGAGGAGAAAATTGTGTTTGAGGCCCATAAATACCCCCACTTAGGGATTTTTTGCTATACTTTACACATATTTTGCCCTATAATTTGGAAGTGATAATTCTGATGAGTCTCAAACTGCGCTAGGTATAACTTTGATATGTAATCCTTGTCTGTAGAAAATTTTAGGGCTGTAGGTTTACCCAAAGGGGTCGACTTAAGGTCTCAAAAGTGCCCACAGAGACCCAATTTATGCACTTTTTGCCACTTTCAAGCACTGTAGCTTTCAAACTATGTCTCTCATCTAAGTTAAATATCATCTGGGAATATATCTATGTGTTTTCTTATATGTGCCCCAACATTTAGGCCTTTAATGGACAGTTAACCTGTGTATCAGGACCATAAACACCCACCCGAGTGACCCTTATAAGACATTTTTCACATCTTTTTCTCTGTAACTTGGAAATGGTAAGTCTGAGAAGTTTCAAACTGTATTAGATATATATTCTGTGTGTAATCTTAGTATGTAACAGATTTTAAGTCTGAAGCTTTAATTTTGAAGGTCAAATTGAGGTCTCTAAAAGGCTCCCAAAGACCCAATATTTGGACTTTTTGCTACTTTTAAGCCCTGTGACTGTCAAACTATGTGACTGATAGAGCTCAAATCCTATCTGAGAAGATATTAGTATGTTATTTTTATATGTGCCAAAAATTAAGGCTTTAAGAAGACATTTAACCTGTGTATGAGGACCATAAATCCCCACCCGAGTGACCATTTTTAGACATTTTTCACATATTTTTCCCTGTAACTTGGAAATGGTAAGTCTAAGAAGTTTCAAACTGTATTAGATGCATATTCTATGTGTAATCTTAGTATGTGACAAATTTTAAGTCTGAAGCTTTAATTTGAAGGCCACATTTAGGTCTCTAGAAGGC
Organism: Sabellastarte sp. h YS-2021; assembly: GCA_964017235.1. Lineage (NCBI taxonomy): Eukaryota > Metazoa > Annelida > Polychaeta > Sabellida > Sabellidae > Sabellastarte > Sabellastarte sp. h YS-2021. The sequence continues at coordinate 158,845,230 of OZ024930.1, forward strand.
CCCATAAAGACCCAGTATTTGGACTTTTTGCCAATTTTAAGGCCTGTGACTGTTAAACTATGTGACTGATAGAGCTGAAATCTCATCTGGGAATACATTATTATGTTTTTTTTACATGTGCCAAAACTCAAGGCTTCAAGTAGACATTTAACCTGTGTATGAGGACCTTAAACACCCACCTGAGTGACCCTTTTAAGACATTTTTCACATATTTTGCTCTGTAACTTGGAAATGGTAAGTCTGAGAAGTTTCAAACTTTATTAGATACATATTCTATGTGTAATCTTAGTATGTAACAAATTTTAAGTCTGAAGCTTTAATTTGAAAGCCACATCGAGATCTCTAAAAGGCCCACAATGACCCAATATTTGGACTTTTTACCACCTTTAAGCCCTGTAACTGTTAAACTATGTGATTGATGGAGCTGAAATCCCATCTGGGAATGCATTATTATGTCCTTTTTACATATGCCGAAAATCAAGGTTTTTAGTAGACATTTAACCTGTGTATGAGGGCCATAGACACTCGCCCAAGTGCCTTTTTTGACATTTTTTCCGTATTTTGCCCTGTTATTTGGAAATGCTTAGTGTGACAAGTCTTAAACTGTATTATATATAATTTTTGTTTGTTATGTATGTCCCCCAAAAAGTTTCAGATCTGTAGTTTAATTGCTAAGGTCTCTTTAACAATTGTAAAATGCCCACAGAAACCCAATTTATGGATATTATGCCACTTTAAAGCCCAGTAACTGTCAAACTATGTGGGTTATAGAGCTGAAATCTTTGAATTTTTAAAAGGAAATGCCTGTCTATTTTAATTTTGAATATTAATAATGTTATGGCTATCTTAGTCTTTTAAGAACTTATTTTTGTGTGTTATACCTCTGCTTGCTGAGTTTTTCACTTTTTAAAATGAAACTGGTTAAACATATTCAAGTAGACAAAATGGACACTTTAAGTGAGCTTTAAGTCCCAATATTAATGAAATTATATCCTTATGTAGTAAAACTAGGGGATTTTTAACCCTCAACTAGCCCAGTTTTATTCAACTTGCCTCAGTTAATTTTGGCACAGCTCCTACAGTTATGAACTCATTTCAGTTGATAATCACATACTTAAAATTCTCAATTCTTTTTGTATTTGAGTACCCCTTTTATATAGATTGTTTGTTTACCATTTATGCTCAACCCACATCCCCCACCCGGATTCCCCCCACCCACCTCTGGGACCTCCAGCTATATTGAGTGACACTAAATAAACAAAGGTATTTAGTGATATCAGATGAGAAACAAAGAACTCAATGGGGTTGCAGATCTTGTGTAATAGTGAGAGAGGTGTGGAGAAGGGGAGAGGGGTGGGGGTGGGAGGTGGTGGGCTTCATTACATATAACACAAAGGGGAGTCAGAACTGAGATTGTGTCACATATTTAGGTTGCATATATATGGACCACATATATAGGTATAGAGGAAATGAATAACTGAAAACAATTTGCAAATTCTAAAAATAATATAATAAAATAATAATATAAATAATTTTTTTTTAAATAATATTTTATTTCTGAACAAATATAGAAACAGATATGCGCTTTTGGGATTATGAATTTTAGAATGGACATTGAATCATCAATCATTTAAATACTTTGAAGGAAGATTGAAAAATATGATGAGTTGAGTTAAAAATAATATTTTATTTGTCAACAAATATAGAAACAGATATGCTCTTTTGGGATTATTATTTTAGAATGGACATTCAATCATCAATCATTTAAATACTTTGAAAATAGGTTTAGAGTTATCATTGCAGGAAGATTGAAAATATAATTTGAGGTATGTATTCGGCGTCTGGGGATACACCATCTTCCTTGGGGAGATATAAACAGAGTAGATTGATGTGCTGAAGTTCATATAATAATGGGTAATTATGTTTTAAAAAATTCCCGATCAAAACCTGTGGCGTGAGTGATGACCTGTCTGGGGATATGTTGGCGCCGAGTTGGCCCAATCTAGTTTCTCCAAGTGGACTCACTTTTGCCATTTGCCAAGAGATTTCATAAGGCGGATTTTTGGAGGTTGGCATTAACGTGAATTACATCTAATCATAAGTTTATATGGTTTAATCTCTTTCCCTGTACATTCTAAGCTCATAAAACAGATTCAATTCTGAGAAAATTCATTCAGTTAAAGTGAAAAATAGCTACATAGTTTTAGTGTCTTGAATTTTCCCCTATTTTGTTTACTTGTGTATGTTGTGGCCATTTTGAATTGTACTTTCTGTGATCGTTGCTTTATATGTTCTAATTCTTTGGGGCATTATGGTGCATAAATCTCAGTTGATAAACTTGATGTTGTCATTAGTCAGGAAATTAGTTGTCTGTAATTGTATGATTACCTTTCCATGGAAATTAAAGGATTTTTCAGATGTGTATTGAAGCATTTTGAACAAATTTATTTTGTCAAAATCCCATTTTTTTATTGCGTTAATACATCCTATCCAATGGACAATTGCTTTACCGGTCGGCGCGACCGGTCCCGCCAAACGCCAGAAAAAGACGTCCTGTATATACTACCGGCAGGACCGGTCACAGAGTGTGCATTCGCCAGGTGGCGCATCGTACTTCATTTCCTGTTTACCTATTGACGTCATAGCATCTTTTTCGTTTGGCGCGAAAGAGTGTGCAGAAGATTTTCTTCAGAGATACGTTTTTGAAGTTTTACAACGAACTCTTCCAAGTTTCTTGTTTTTTATTAGTACGGAGTAATTCTACAACGTTACTGATCATTATGTCGTCTCCTGGACAGAAACGAGGTTCTTGCGGGCACGTTATGGCCCTTTTCGACAACCATAAGAAATGCGCGCGTTGTCGTGACAAGGGGGTGGGAGACGACCCGTGTGTGAAGAAGTTGCCTTGTAGTATCTGTAAGGCGTTTACGCCTGCTCAGATCCACCAGTTAGCAACCCCCACCTATAAGGAACGGAAAGAACGCTCTAGCCAGAAGAAATCTGAAGAATTGACAAGTACGTCTCCCAAGCTTGTTGATCCGTCTGAGGTTTCACTGCTGGGTCCAGTCAACTCAGGGACGCAGTCTCCTGTTGATTCTACACCCAAGCAGAAGAAGAAGCGTTCTGATGGCTCCCCAAGGTCTAGTAAATGGAAGCACAGCAGTAAGCCCACTTCAGATGACCTCAAGTCCCTTGATGACAAGTGGAGTGAGAGATTTTCCCGTCTGGAAGCAATGCTGGTTAACCAGTCATTTGCTGTCCCTGTGAGACCGGTGAATTCTGCTTCTGTGGTGCCCAGAGAACACCCCTTCTTTGATCCGGGTGCTTCTACAAGTGTTATGTTTTCTGAGGGCACTAGTGACGTTGCTACGCAGTTGACGGCTACCCAACCTCCGCTGGGGGTTCCCGGTACACAAGCTGTGAAGGAAGTGACTAAGAGTGCTACCCACCCTGTTCAGGGCCCCGGTACCTCTGAGACTGTTGCCACCCAACCTTTACTGGTTCCCGGTGCAGGGACTGCCACCCAGCCTCCACAGGCTCCCGGTGCGGGTCCTGAGGTTCTGCCTTCCGGTTATGAAACTACGCTGTCTAACCAGTCGCCTCCCATTGGCCAGAATTCTGAGGTTGCTAGGGAATCTGACAGTGAGGCTGGGGTGGATGCGGAACCGGCTTCACCGGCTAGTGTTCACTACCAGGGTGATGTACCGGAATCTAACACTGACCAGGATCTTTCTGAAGATGCTAATTACCGGGAAACATTGAGAGGGGTGAGGAGTTTCATGGGCTGGCATCAAATCCCGGATTATGACACCTCAGCTGCATCTATGGATGACAATCCCTTTGCCGGTTCTAGAGTGAAGACTACCGGTAAAGTGTCAGTAAAATTGCCGGTGGATGAATGGCTTTGTAAAAAGCTGGAGAAACTAAATATAACTATTGCTGAAGGTTATCCTTCCAGGAATACAGAAACCAGTGGTCTGCTGCGTGACCAATTTGTCAAGACACCCCGTACTTCCAAGTGGTACGACATGCAAGCTGTTAAGAAGGATGCGTCTAACCAGGCTGTTGGTGACTGGTCTCCGGAACCGGCAAAGCTTAACAGTATGTTTTCTAGAGTTGCAAGGCGCAGTTTACCTTCTGCCCCAGCTTCCAGGACCTTCAGCCAGGACACCCTTAGAAGGTGGGAGAGGTCATTCAGAGAACAATCAGTGATGTGTAATCACGCTGCTGGCCTCTCTAGATGCCTCACCAAAGTACAGGACTCCATGGTCACCCAGTTAAAGTCCCTGAGGTTCGATTCCTCAAAGGGCAAAAGTGCTGAGAAACAACAACAAGCTGTTGAAGAACTGGAATATCTGGTTACGTTTAACCGGTCAATTTCACAGGCTATGCAGCGTACCATGCAGGATTTATCAGAGGGAGTCTTTATCAGCATGGCTAATCTCACCCTGGCCCGTCGGGACAGTTATTTAGAGTTCATAAGGGGTGGCATTAAACCGGACACCTTGTCTGCCTTACGTACGTCTCCAGTTCACCAACTATCACTCTTCCCGGACAGCTTACTGGTCAAAGCTGAAGAGGAAATCTTACGTAGTGAAGAGAGGCGTTCTGCTGGTACCACACCAAGGAAACCTGGACGTTTTCATCCATACGTCTCCTCCAATCGAACCCCTCACCAGCCGGACCGGAAGCCCACTACTCCGGCATGGAAGCAGATTAGAGACCGACAAACTGCTCAGAAAGGGGGTGGTAAAGCCTCAAACTTCAGCCAGAAGCCAGCCAGAGGTTTTAAAAAGCATAAATGACAATCACTGTTTTGCAAATGTGGTCGGATTGGTGAACTCTGTAAATGTATCCGACAAGATGGAGGGCTTGAACCCACCACCACCAGTGACAAACAAGAGCGAGACTGTGTTTCCACATGTAAACTCTTTTGTTGCAAGTGTTCCTTTTGCCAGCGGGTCACCGCAAAAGAAAGGTGTAAATCCCGTTTATTGTCAATCTATCAGAGAAATAAACCATGTGAAAGATGTTTCCTGTGTAAATCACTTGAGTTTTGTAAATATTGTCACAAATGTCCAAACTGTTGTCACAAATCTTCCTGTAGGGGCAAGACTTCAGCAGTTTTGGAAAAAGTGGGAAACTCTGGGTGTGAGTCCAAAAGTTATCAGAATACTGAGAGAGGGCTACACCCTTCCCTTCCGGTTCAGACCCAACCTAACCAGGTCACCAATGGTCATCAGCAAATATGTAAACCCCCAAAGACAGGCCTTCCTTTTGGAGGCACTGACTCAGCTAACAAACAAGAATGCAGTAGAACCGGTAACAAATCAGACCTCCCTAGGGTTTTACAACCGGCTATTTTTGGTTCCCAAACCCAACAACCGGTGGAGACCTATCTTGGACCTGAGCACTTTGAACACCTTTTTAAACACAGAGTCGTTCAAGATGGAGACCCCAGAGACAATAAGAACCTCCCTACAGGCAGGGGAGTGGGTCACATCCATAGACTTCAAAGACGCTTACTTCCACATTCCAATTCACAGTCAGTCAAGGAAGTACATGCGTTTTCACATTCAGGGCCACTCCTACCAGTTGAAGGCCCTGCCCTTTGGTCTTTCCACAGCACCCATGGAGTTCACAGTGGTGGCCAAAGAGGTCAAGCTCATGGCCTTACGACAGGGTATAAGAATCCACCAGTACCTAGACGACTGGCTGGTGAGGGCCTCTACCCTCCACACCTGTCTCCAGCATACTCAAACCCTGGTCACTCTTTGTCAGGAACTAGGGTGGCTGGTGAACAAGGAAAAGTCAGAACTGGCACCCAAACAGGTCTTCAACTTCGTAGGTTACCAGTTCGACCTGAAAGAGGGCAAGGTCAGACCAACAGAAGACCGTTGGCAGGCCTTGACAGACAAAATCAGATCAATGATGTCGGATCCGGTTTGTCCGGTCCGGAAATTCATGTCCCTCATAGGTCTCCTCACAGCAACAGAAAAACAAGTCCACTTAGGGCGACTCCACATGAGACCCATACAGTGGCACTTGAAAAACAATTGGAGGGTCCCAGAGTCACTGGAAAAGGTGATACCGGTCCCCAAGTCCCTCCACCCTCATCTAAGGTGGTGGCTGGAGGAAGGCAATGTGCTACTAGGTCAACCATTACACCCTCTAAAACATGCTCTGCAGATCTTTACAGACGCATCAAACGAAGGGTGGGGCGCTCACTTGGACGACCATACTGCAAGGGGAACCTGGTCCCTTCCAGAAAGCAAGTTGCACATAAACCACTTAGAGCTAAAAGCAGTTTTTCTAGCTCTAAAGGAGTTTCGAACCCTGGTCTGCAACAAGACTGTGTTGATAGCTACAGACAACACAACAGTGGTTGCCTATATCAACAAAGAAGGGGGGATGAAGTCGGGGTCACTGTGTGCCCTACTGTGGAGAATCCTGTCCTGGTGCACCAGACAACAGGTAACCCTCAGGGCACGTCACATCCCCGGCCGGCTGAACGTGATAGCAGACAAGCTATCCAGACTTGGCCAGACCATTCAAACAGAGTGGTCACTTCATCCAGCAGTATTCCAAGCTGTATGCGCAAGGTGGCACCAGCCAAAAGTGGACCTGTTTGCCACCAGGTTCAACAACAAACTACCTCAGTTTGTGTCACCGGTGCCAGACCCCCAGGCTTGGGCAGTGGATGCACTCAGTCTCTCCAGGACTACCCCTGCAACAGAATAATCCTGATTGCCCCAGGGTGGCCCAACATGCCCTGGTTTTGGGACCTGGCAGCAATGTCAAGCCAGATCCCACTCTGTCTGCCCAGCATACCAAACCTTGTGTCTCAGCCATTCAACCAGGTCCTTCACAGGAACCTGTCGAATCTGAACCTACATGCCTGGCTCCTAGAGCCTCAGCAATCAAGGAGCAAGGCTTCTCTGAGGCAGTGGCAGCACGAATTGAGGCTCCTCAAAGAAGATCAACCAGATCTGTCTATGAGACAAAGTGGACCATTTTTACAAAGTGGTGCCTCAGTAATCAGGTGGACTTCAGGGCACCACCTCTGAAGGCCATTGCTGACTTCCTCCTGCACTTGTTCCAGGACAAGAAGTTACAACCAGGCACTATTGATGGCTACAGATCAGCCATTGCTGACAAACTGGGCAATTCCACCATTAATGTCAGCAAAGATGAGAATCTCACTCGTCTCCTGGATAGTTTCCATAGAGACAGACCTAAGGGCAGGAGGGGCATCCCCTCCTGGAACCTTTCACTGGTTTTACATCAGCTCACAAAGGCTCCTTTTGAACCCCTGAAAGAGTCCTCCTTGAAACATTTAACTTTCAAGACTGTTTTCCTGCTGGCTTTGGGTTCAGGTAAACGCAGGAGTGAGATCCATGCTTGGTTACATAAGAACATCAGACACCAGTCAGACTGGTCTAAGGTGTCTTTGTACCCCTCACCCAGCTTCCTATCCAAGAATCAGCTGGCTAAGGAAGGTCCAGATAGTGTGGCACCAGTGGTCATCCCAGCCCTGGCACCATCTCTGGATAGGTCACTCAAGGGTGACAGGTCCCTATGTCCAGTTAGAGCCCTGCGTTACTACTTGGACAGGACTGCAGACCTCAGGCAGAATAAGGAGTTAGTCTTTGTCTCCTTCAAGAAGGGTTTTGATAAAGACATCTCGCCTGCCACCATCTCCTCATGGATCAAACAGACTGTGGTTCTGTGCTATGAGCTCTCTGACCAGGAGGCCCTCACCTTACATCAGGTTAAAGCCCATGATGTTAGGGCCTTTGCTGCTTCTAAGGCTTTCCAATCAGGGATCTCCTTAGATCAGATCTTGTCAGCCTGCCACTGGAAATCTCACAACACCTTCACCCAATTCTATTTGAAGGATGTTGCCTGGGCTGACTCAGAGCTTTTCCATCTGGGACCTGTAGTGGCTGCCCAGCAGGTGCACCACCAGGCCCAGAAGTGAGGAGATGTTGTATATATGTAAATATGTACATATTGTAAATATGCTAGATATGTACATAATGTAAATATGTTGAATGTACATATATGTTCAAAAAAAAAAAACAAAAAAAACCCCAAAAAACTGTGACTTGCTTCCTTTGGGAAGTTTATTTCTTCTGGGACTGAACTCAGCCCCTCTCTCTCTCTATCTTTCCAACTCAGACCAACTCTGAAAGGAAAGAAAAAGGGGGGGGGGGCAACGTCGGTAGGCTCCCGGTTACCCGGTGAGTTAATGACCGACCCTTACCTTTCAGGGTTCTCTGACCCTAGGTCAAATGGGCCTGTTAAAAATTGTTGTTATGAGTTCACATAAGTCCCTAGCTGCTTACCCGCCTACCAAGCGGTAGTTATTCAGCAATTGTCCATTGGATAGGATGTATTAACGCAATAAAATTGCAAATTTAATAAGTAAATTAAATTTTTATAAGTTAATACCCTATCCAATGGACAGGCAAGGCCCACCCAACCGGCCCCGCTATCAGCTTACTAGGGGTCTTACTAGGATTAGACACGAAAAAGATGCTATGACGTCAATAGGTAAACAGGAAATGAAGTACGATGCGCCACCTGGCGAATGCACACTCTGTGACCGGTCCTGCCGGTAGTATATACAGGACGTCTTTTTCTGGCGTTTGGCGGGACCGGTCGCGTCGACCGGTAAAGCAATTGTCCATTGGATAGGGTATTAACTTATAAAAATTTAATTTACTTATTAAATTTGCAAATTTCTATATCTTTTAAAATAAAATTTTACCATTTTTTGCATGTCATTGCTTTCAGTGGTTTTTAGCTTTATTTTCTGATTGGTATACATAACTTACGAGTTACTTCCTTATTAAGAAGCTTCTTTTAGAAGACTACTTCTACACAATGATCTTTACTCATCTTCATACACAGTGAGAGCTAAGATACTGTATGGATTGGTATATGGGCATACTTCTTCAATTGGCATAAAATTAGTCAAAACAACAACAACAAAATACAATATCTAGCCAAGCAAGTTCAGTGATATAAAAATACAACATTGTAAGCTGTGTGTTGATTGGTCATGACTAGTCAATGTGGTCATGTGCCAATTAGGGTGCTAGTTTTCAAGTATAAATATAGTATCATCCCTTTAAAACATTGTGAAAGGTTAATTAGCATTTCATTTTGTAAAGTATATTCATAATGTGTTCTATGTTAATGCGTAATTTTATCATCAGAAGTTAAATTATACAAGTATGGGCAGATAGATAACTTTTGTTGCAGTTGTGCTGATTTATGCTGGCAACTGTGGCCTAGTGGGTAACACACTCGCCTAGAAACACACAGGACGTGGGTTCAATCCCAGGTACATGCAGATACATAGTGGCCGGGATGACCACTTTAGATGGCGGTCCTCTGTCATTGGGTCCTATCCCCAGTGGCAGGTAAAAGAACCTCAAGGATGTTGATAAATGGTCATCCTTGAGCCCCTGTCTTTCAGTTTGGGGAATGTCAGTAATTTGAGAGTTGGACTGTATTTGTACAATCGGATGGGTCATATAGCGCTTTGAGTCCTGTAGTACACAGAGATATTGTGCTGAGTATAAACACAAATACAAATAAATACAAATACAAACTAGTACTGCCTCCACCATAATTAAGCAAATAAGCAGAATGAACCTTACATGCGACTAGTGAAAAGTTTCCAATATAATAAAAAGTACGAATTGACCAAGTACATTAAAATCTACAGCAAATTTTTCGGTTATTATGTATTTTTGAAATTCTCCTTTTACCAGATTTTCACAAGATTCAGTCAAATGTAAGTGTTAAGTTTGAGTCCAGCAGTGCCAGGAAAGGTGAAAAAAGCAGATAATGGAAGGTTATGAAATCCATATTTTTTGCTATCCACAATATTTTATAATGCAGAAGTGCTAGGAAACTAAAAGATTATGTAGATATGAACCATATCCATAATGTCTGGTGTTTTCTTTCTAATTAACATACACACAATGTGAACAGGAACATACTAAAACTTGATTTATTTTTTAATGAGTTTTTAGCCCCATAAATGACAAACTCTGACAACCATAAAATATTTAGAATGGGTCAAACAAAAATGACTGTATCTTTGGAATTAAGCAATAGATTTTTTTGTTACATAGCAAAAAAATTACAAATTGAAATGATATTAATATCATATTTATAGCTTTGATGTGTACTTGGGCAAGAATATGTGATAATAGAAGAGCTTACCGATGTTATGTTTTGACACTCAGTGTTGTGCTGGACCACAAAAGCAAGGGAGGTGGCTGAGGAGAAACAGTTCCAGTGGACACTTGTTAACGCTTTGGTTTGATTGGGGGTGGGGGTGGGGGGGGGCATAGTAGCGGCCAATTTCTATTGACCTAAGATATGTTAATATTGGGATGTATTAAAATGGAGTATAGCCTAACTTACATTGGCACACTTGTGCAATAGTATAAATTTGCTTTAAATTTGCCTGGTTATTGGCTTTTGGGGTCCCCCTATGGAATGAAGTATACAGATTAAGACATGCATATTGAAAAATAACAAAAACAATGACATCATACATTTTCTATTGTAATTCAGCCAATCACTAATCACTTCTTTGGTCATACTGAGCATTATAATCTCGATGATACATCATTTATGACACTCTGGTGTCATATGCCAGTCTTTTTACCTGGTAATGCAGAACCTGGGCATTCACATTTCAGCTTTAAGTATCTCTACTATACCGATATTTACTCACTGTATCATCTGGTGGATGGATTGAATACATTAGATTGCATGTTATTACACTGGTGCCATAACATATTCAGTGAAACAAACACAAAAAATATGAAGCGGTATTAGATAGTATGTCTATTGATTTTCTGAAACCATATTTACACATTTACTCTCATTTCCAAAAACAAGATGGCCGCCATGGCTATTGTGTTGGTTTTTAATTATCGTGTACAGCTCCTGTGTACTGATTTATTGCAGACTGTGTATGTTGTCCATGTATTTACAGCTGGGAGATTGTCTTATCAGTCACGTCCTATCCATCGATCTGACTCCCTACCCAGAAGCAGAGGAGAACTGAAGAGAAGCCAGAGAGAGGATCAACTCCCCTTATACTCTATAGTGTGTTCACCTGTGTACATTATGGTTCCTTGTTTTTTATTATTATTGATTTTTGTTGGTCATTTTTATGTGCTCATCATTTTTAAGCATTTATGTGGATAGTTTGACTATGATTTGAATGGATCAATAGATACAGTAGATGTTGTTATTGGTGACATTTTATGCAACAAACTGGAGTTGATCTTAGAGACTATGTTGTATATATTATCAAATTACCGGGTTGATATGTAAATAACAGTGTACTTAAATGAATGAAATCTCATAATATACTAAGTGTGGGACACTTAAAAAGAATCAGTCAGCCAACAGACTGATCCCTGCTAACAAAAACAAAAGATTATTTGCAACGCCTTACTGTTTTCGGGTGAAACATAAGGAACATTTTAGTCATGTCCATTTTGATTTTGCATGAAAGTAGCTTGTCACTTTTCAAAGTCATGGATGTGATTGGACGTAAATAGTAAAGCATGAGTGTCTCCATACTGTGCAATTAACAGAAGACCCTTAAATCATTCCAAGAATTTTGTGAAAAAAAAATGAACTGAAAAAAAAACAATGGTTTTTGGAAGGTTGTCACATGCAGATAAAAGTACCGGTGTTATGCATTGTGTTTGGTCTTGGTATTGTTGTGCAGGATGTTTTGCTTGAATGCTAAACTTAGCACTGTGAGGTCCGATTTTATTGCAATAGAAAGCTTTGTTATCACACTGTGATGCAGTAGTTATCTCCGGTTTATTAATGTCAAGATCTATCCCGGCCTGCTTTGTTCTACCTTTTCCCATTTTTTCCGTATTTTTCAACTACAGTTGTTTCTGTGGTATGGCACTTATTTAGAGTTTCTTTTGTTCAGACCTGTAAATTTGATTGTATGAACAAAATCATAACCCCATGTAGTATATAAGTTGAGATTTTGTACAGGCGGCTACTTGTACAAAATCTTAACTTTTACATGACATATATAAACAAAACAATTTGTATATCACCAGACTGTGTTTTTACAGACTTTGTTTTCCTACCTCTAATGTCAGGGTTTCAATCTCAGCCAGCATTTGTGTACAAAAAGAGAAAAGTAGAAAAAACTTGACTGGATTTACTTTGAAGGTATAGATGCAGGAACCTTGACCAATTACTCTGCATTAACATGAAACCAATTCCAGTTAAGTGTGAAAGATGCAAAGGTCATATTGGAATAAGCGCTAAACGTATAAAGATCATATCGGGTTGAGTGTAAAACCTATTAAGGCCATGTGGCATAACATGTTAAACATTTGAATGCTGCATTGGGTCAAGTGTTAAACATAAGAAAGTCACATGGTATTTTAAACATATAAAGATGATATGGGGGGTTATATGTGAAAACAAAGGTCGTATGGGGCGAAGTGTTAAACATAAAAAGGTCATATGGGGCTAAGTGTTAATCATGTAAAAGTCTAATAGGAGTAAGTGATAAAGAAATAAAGGTCAAATTCTTTAAGATGTACAGAGGTCTATGGGGGTTGAATGTTAAACATGCAAGATCATATGGGTATTAGTGTTAAATGTACAAATGTTTTATGAGATTAAGTGTTTAAGACAAGTGGGGTCAAGTGGGCAGTCTAAATTTATCTGTTTAATCGGATCAGGTATGAAATGCAAATGGCTGTTTGTGTGCCTGTAGATTGGAGAGTGCATAGTGAGCCAGGTATTGAGTGTGGATCTGACTTCCTACCCGGAGCCTGAGAGACCACCCAGTCCCAACCTGCCTGTTTTCAGGAGATAAGTTTGTGCACTCACACCATGAGGAAGCCTGGAAGTACATGTTGTAAACATCACCATGTCAGTTATATTGTGACCAGCCTAATATTTATCTAGGCATTTCACCACACTTGTGTAATTTCCTGAAAGTACCTAGATATTTAAGGCAGTTTGGACCTGCATAGTATAGTTTGCTGCAATGTACATACATGGCAACAATTATTATAGGGAATTATTGCAATCTCGATTTGTCTTGTCAGTTATCATCAAAAATATAAGTGCTGGTGAATTTTTAGACAATAAATAATGCAAAATAGCATGAAAGTATGTCTGGACAATTAAAAAAATGTAACAGTGTGTTTATTGTTGTAAATAAACACGATTGTGGATTCTGTAGTATTTGTCGTGTAAAAGTTTCTGTTTTATCATGTTTATACATCTTACCTGGTGGATAGATGCAATTGTCTGTCACCCTGCTGGTCCTGCCAAAGATAAAAAAAAAATGTTCTGAACTGTGCTCTGACCCGGACTGGTAGTGTCCTGTTCACTCACCAGGTGGACATAAAGCCCCAAGCTTTCGCTAGATGGAGCAATGTTTGACATGTGGTGTGGCTAAGTGCTCCATATAGTGAGGGCTTGGGGTATTATTGCCACCTGGCAGGAGAACAGGAGATTACCAGACTGGGCCAGAACACAGCTCAGGACATTTTTTTTACTAGCGTTTGGCAGGACCGACAGAGAAACATGCATCGATCCACTAGGTAAGGCATTAACTTATAAAAATTTAATTTACTTATTAAATTACCCACTTGTGGTAATTTTCATGATAGTCTAGTAAATGTCAGGCTTCAAATAGGGATTTTTGTGTGACTGTATATGATGTGGAAGGTTGCTTTTCTCTTGAAATTAATATTTCTTGTTGAGGATTGATGTTCACCAAGCCTCATGTAGTGTTAGTGGGTCAGAGAATGGTAAAAGTCTGACCACCTGACAGTTGATAGTCTGACTTGGCAACCCAAACTGGTAAGTGTACAACATATTGTGCTTTAATGGGCAACTTGACCAGTACACATTGTGAACTTCATAATTACACTTAAGCCATGTGATTTGGGGTAATAATCAATCTAACCTTGTTTAATTGTAGAAGTTATGATTGTAAAGTATTTCACTTTTTATCACTGCCAAGTTAAATGTGATGTATATTTTAATGTTTTTATTATTAATATTTTGGTTGCTTATTTAGATAATAGCAATAGTTAAGTACAGCTATTAACCTTTAGTTAAGCAATTGAAGTTCCCCCACAAATTGGTAATTGATATTAACATGCTCCAAATTTGTTATAAGTTATAATGTAACTGCACCATAAAATTCATTTATAAATTTTAAGTGAGAAGTAAATTAAACAGTAATTTGTACGTCTCTTTTAAATTGTCAATAAAACATCTCATAGATTATCCTTTTCTAGTTTTTGCTTTGTTCAGTATACACCTCTTAGAACTCCTGTAAAATTTGCATCAACATCCATTGAAAATCTGAATTTTAACTTTCTAAGTTTTTTTCAGATTTTAAAAAAAAAAGTTCAGTTTGTTTCACGTTTCCTCTGTGCAAGTGTCCCCATTATATGGCCTTGACCTCGGGTAGGAAAGTTTGTGGTTGCTTATTAGTTCAAAAGTCAGTTGGCTTTGTGGATATCGATATTGAACGGGGTGGGGGGGTGGGGGTTGTTCTACCATATCCCCAACCACTAACATTGAAGTGAAATTTACTAAAAGAAAACATGGCAGGTTTCGCCAAAAAGTGCATTGAAAACTACAAAAATGTGAGATAGAAGTGTACAATTTCTTCAGTTTTAGGCTTTATTTTAAATATTTAAAGTGTAAGTTGACAGTTTTACTTAAAATTGCAATGTAGATATATGTCTTCAGACATCGATATCGGGAACCCTGTTCTAAAACAATAAATATCGCCAATATCAATAGACAATGTACCCACTATTGCTTATTAATACCAGATTTTAGCATAGAATCTTGAACAATTAGAAAACCCTGTACTCTTTCATCATCTCTACTACCCATTGTGAGATGATAATAATAGATAAGATAATAAAAACATTTATACAGTGCAAAATTGATAAAGATCCTCTAATGCATTGGAATCCTAAAAGGGATAGTCCCAAACCATGTAGAGGTCATAATGCAATAAGTACCTACCAGGGAGGGATGACTGGTGGTGAGTATGTCAATCTTAACAGGTATGTCTTGAGCTGACTGCAAAAACTGGAGATGGTCTGTTCGGATCTGACAATTAGTGGAAGCCTGTTCCATTCAACTGGTTCAGCCATGGTAAAACCACGTCTGCCTGTGGCCGTTTTTGATGGATTGGGGAAACTGATGGCCTATTTCTACTTGTGAGACAGCTGGAAATGTTTATGATGTATAGAATGTTTTGAAAGTGACATTTAACTTCAGTCATTCCACCAATGCTTGTCCTTTACTTCAGCTCGTGATAACCTTTCAGTGAATGTCTACTGAAATACTTGTCACTCTAAAAGGGGGTAAAACAAGTGAAGCCTCTTAAAAACTGTTGTTTGATAGATGCACCATTATTTCTGCATATTCTGATAACTCTTAGCAAGACGTTTTATGTCTCCACCAGAAGGACCGGCTAGGTCACCCCCACTCACTAGGTGGTGAACAGTACTTTTTTTCCTGGCTAGAGAATGTACCTTTATATAGCGTACTCCCAGCCTTTTTGATGCCAGGTTCTCTAGCCAGGAAGGAAGTACTGCATGCCACCTAGTGAATGGACGTGACCTAGCTGGTCCTACCAGTGGGGACACAAAGCGTCTTCTCTGGCATTTTTGGGACTGGCTTGTACCAGCAATATAGCTTTTTATTGCGTTAATACATCCTATCCAATGGACAATTGCTTTACCGGTCGGCGTGACCGGTCCCGCCAAACGCCAGAAAAAGATGTCCTGTATATAATACCGGCAGGACTGGTCACAGAGTGTGCATTCGCTAGGTGGCGCATCGTACTTCCTTCCTGTCTAGACGTCATAGCATCTTTTTCGTTTGGCGCAAAGAGTGTGTAGACATGTTTTCAACAGAGAAACATTTTTGAAGTTTTACAACAAACTCTACCATTATATATATTTTCAAGCAGTCTTACTTAATTCTACTATTTTATTGCGTTAATACATCCTATCCAATGGACAATAGCTTATCCAGTCGGCGCAGACCGGCCCGCCAAACGACAGAAAAAGACGTCCTGTGTCTCCACCGGCTAGGCCGGCCCAGTTCTGTGCACTCGCCAGATGGCGTGTCATACTTCCTTCCTGTCTAGACAGCGTGACGTCATAGCATCTTTTTCGTTTGGCGCATGTTCAAGTGTACACGAATATTTTTTCTGAGCTTAATTTCAGTTTTTTTGCCAGAATAGTTGCTAAAGTGTTGTGAAATTTTATCTACGGATTCTTCACACCTTATAGACCTTCATGTCTTCTCCAAGTCAACGTAGGGGGGGTTGTGGCCACATGATGGCTGGCTTTGACTTGCACAGTTTTTGTGCACGCTGTCGCGACAAGAAAAAGGGTAAGGACCCCTGTGTGGAGAACCCTAATGTTGAATGTCAGCTTTGTAAACCCTTACTCCAGAGCAAGCTTCCCAGTTAGCAACCCCTTCATATAAACTCAAGAAGGAGAAGCGGGATAAGGCGGAATCTACACCATCTAAGAAAGATTCATCTTCTTCAGCGTCAGTCACTCTCAGTCCCACCCTTGTGGACCCGGCACGAGTGTCGGTAATAAGGGCAGTGGATGGCCAGGACACTGGTTTGAGTGCACAACCAGCAGAGAAAAAGAAAAAGGTAGAGGAAAAGAAGAAGTCGGTCAAACCCAAGCCTTCTACCTCAACTGCGGCTGCAGTGTCCACCGACCAGAAATTTCAAGAGATGGATCAGAAATGGTCGGACCGGTTCAACCGGCTTGAGGCTCTCTTACTAGCTAAGACCCTAGACCGACCTCAGCAGGAACCGACATTCAGCACTGTGAAGGTGGTCCCTACCCACTCACCACCAGCTAATGTCACCAGGTCTGAGCCCTTTATCAACCCTGCCGACCAGCCTTTTACCCAGACTTCTGATCTACCGGCCACATCTTCAGACCGACCTGCTGTAGGTGCTATCACCGACCCACCGGCCTCTTCTAAGAAAGCTGACCGGCCTTCAACCTCTGATAAACCTTCCAGTGCCTTCCAGCCGACCAGAAAGGACACTAGTGATTCAGAGTCGGACAGTGAACAATCTGACCAGCCTCCCCTGGACTTTTTTGTAGAGGAGGGCGAGTTATCAGAGGATCCGGATGCCGGTAACGACCCCGAACAAACATTGTCAGAAGAGCAGTCATACCGTGAGACAATGAGGGGCATCAGAAGTTACATGGGATGGACACACATCCCTGATATGGAATCTGCTGCCGGCTCTTCAGATGATAACCCCTTTGCCGGGCCTAAGATGCAAACCCAGGGCAAGGTTTCAGTTCAACTTCCAACAGATGAGTGGCTTTGCCGAAAAATCTCTAAACTGAACCCGACTCTTACAGATGGTTACCCATCCCGTGGGGCAGAAGCCGGTGGTTTGCACAGGGATCAGTTCCTTAAACCCCCAAGATCTCAGGCCAAGTGGTATGGGGCCCACCAGCAAACTAAGAGTACTGATGAGACGGTGTCATCCTGGAGCTCAGATGCAGCTAAAGTAAACAGTGGCTACCTGAGGATAGCAAGACAGGCCGGAATCGCCACCAGCCCTCCCTAATCGCGGCCAATCTCTCAAGACTCCGTGAGGAAGTGGGAGAAAAATGCCCGGGAGTCGTCTGTTATCTGCAATCAGGCTGCAGGTTTCAACCGCTGTTTAGTTAAAGTGCAGCAGGACATACAGTCTCAGTTAAAGACAATTAAATCAGAACAGAAAGGGAAGTCAGCTTCCAAGGTGACAGAAGCCACAGAGGAAATACAGTTCCTTCTGGACTTTAATGCTAGTATCTGCCAGGCCATGGCCAAGTCCATGGAACATTTAACAGACTTTGTTTTTGTGACCATGGCCAACACCACCTTACTCAGGAGAGATTCGTACCTAGCGTACTTGAAGGCTGGAATTAAAGCGGATACTATGGCAGCTCTTAGAACAGCACCTCTCCACCCTATTTCTGGATAGTGTACTAAAACAAGCCGAGGAGGACATTAGTGCTTCTGAAAAGGGTCGGTCTGTCTCAACATATAAGAAAAATCGCTTCCACCCTTATGAAAGGCCGGAAACTAAACCAGACAACAGACAGCCGGATAGACCGGCTTGGAAGAACCTCTCACGTGGCCATAACAAGAGAAATAAAGGCAAGCGTCAGTACTCATCGCGTCCTGCCAAGGGTCAACAGCCTTATAAATGACAATTACTGTGTAAATCTGTTACCGGACAGGCTGTTGACCCGGACAAGTGCACTACCCAGAAAGACAATAAACTGTTTAAGTTTAAATGTAGAGCATCTTGCTGTAAACCATGTTCATTCTGCGCCCGGGCACTCCCAAAAGAGAGAGCTAAGTCCCGGGTCAGCAGGTTGTCATCAGTCAAAAAGCAAATTAAAATATGTCAAAGGTGCTTCTTCTGTCATTCAATTCTCTTGTGTTCAACCTGTAACAAATGCCATGAATGTTGTCTCAAATCTGCCTATAGGGGCCCGACTTCAAAACTTTTGGCTAACTTGGTTGGAGAGGGGTGCCGGACCGAAAATAATTCAAATCCTGAGAGAGGGCTACACCCTCCCCTTTCGGATCCGGCCAAACCTCACAAGGTTCCCCACTGTCATAAGCCGTTATGTCAATCCCCACAGGAACAGCTACCTGCTGGAGGCATTACATCAGCTTATGGACAAAAATGCAATAGAGCTAGTCCACAATGAAACATCTTTAGGGTTTTTCAACCGACTTTTTCTGGTACCCAAACCCAACAACAAGTGGAGACCCATACTAGACCTAAGCAAACTAAATCCCTTCCTCAAGGTGGAAAAGTTCAAAATGGAGACACCGGAAACCATCAGGACATCCCTCCAACAAGGGGAGTGGGTAACCTCAGTAGACTTCAAGGATGCCTACTTCCATATACCAATACAGGAACAGTCCAGGAAATATCTCAGATTTCATGTCCAGGGTCGGACTTACCAGTTCAAGGCACTCCCCTTTGGTCTGTCCACAGCACCCATGGAGTTCACTGTCTTGACAAAGGAGGTGAAACTGATGGCCACACACAAGGGTATAAGGATCCACCAGTACCTAGACGACTGGTTGGTCAGAGCCGGAACCCACCAAGTCTGTCTCCAGCATACCCGGATCCTGATCAAGATGTGCCAGGATCTAGGCTGGCTAGTAAATTTAGAAAAATCGGAACTGGAGCCCCAACAAGTATTCAACTTTGTCGGCTACCAGTTCGACCTCAGGTCCGGCCGGGTCAGACCGACACCAGACCGGTGGCAGAGCCTTCAAGGGAAAATACAAACACTACTTTCACTACCGGCCTGTCCAGTCCGGCAGTTCATGTCCTTGATAGGTCTGTTAACGGCCACAGAGAAACAAGTTCACCTAGGCCGTTTACACATGAGACCCATACAGTGGCATCTCAAAAACAATTGGAGAGTACCGGAATCCCTGGAAAAGGTTATTCCTCTACCCAGATCCCTGCACCCACATTTACAGTGGTGGCTAGATGAAAGCAATGTGCTTCAAGGTCAGCCATTACACCCCATACAGCATGCTCTGCAAATTTTTATAGACGCATCAAAAGAAGGGTGGGGCGCTCATTTAAACGAGTTCACTGCAAGAGGGTCCTGGTCAGTGCCGGAAAGCAAGCTGCACATAAATTATCTGGAACTAAAAGCAGTACTCTTAGCCCTAAAAGAGTTCCAAAACCTTTGTACAAACCAGATTGTCCTAGTGGCCACAGACAATACTACAGTAGTGGCCTACATAAACAAAGAAGGGGGAATGAAGTCGGGCCCACTGTGTGCCCTACTATGGAGGATCTTGACCTGGTGTTCCCAGCGACAAGTGACCCTAAAAGCCCGACATATCCCTGGCCGTTTAAATGTGATAGCAGACAAGCTATCCCGGCTAAATCAGACCATCCAAACAGAATGGTCCCTCCTTCCGGACATCTTTCAGGAATTGTGCAGAAAATGGCACCGGCCACAGATAGACCTATTTGCCACGAGGTTCAACAACAAACTACCTCGATTCGTGTCTCCAGTACCGGACACTCTGGCAGTAGCAGTGGACGCACTCACCCTACCTTGGGAGGATCTGGATGCATACGCTTTTCCACCGACCGCCATATTGGGCAAAGTGGTGGAGAAGTTGCAGGACTCCCCGTGCAAGAGACTCATTCTGATTGCCCCGGGGTGGCCCAACATGCCTTGGTTTTGGGACCTGGTGACCATGTCCAGTCGGGTCCCTCTCAGCCTGCCCGACCAACCCAACTTGCTGACACAGCCCTTCAGTCAGATCCCTCACAGAAATCTGACAAATCTAAATCTCCATGCCTGGCTCCTAGAGCCACAAAGATCAAAGAACAGGGCTTCTCTGAGGCAGTGGCAGCAAGAATTGAGGCTCCTCAAAGAAGATCTACCAGATCAGTCTATGAGGCAAAGTGGGCCATTTTTACAAAGTGGTGCCTCACTAATCAGGTGGACTTCAGGGCACCACCTGTGAAGTCGGTGGCTGACTTCCTCATGTACCTCTTTGAGGACAAGAAGTTACAACCCAGCACCATTGATGGATACAGGTCTGCCATTGCTGACAAACTAGGTAATACAGCAATCAATATCAGTAAAGATGATAATCTCACTCGTCTCTTGGAAAGCTTCCACAGAGACAGGCCCAAAGGGCGGAGGGGGATTCCCTCTTGGAACCTTTCCCTGGTACTACACCAGCTGACAAAGGCTCCTTTCGAACCTCTCCGGGAAGCATCTCTGAAGCATCTGACCTTCAAAACTGTCTTCCTGTTGGCCCTGGGCTCAGGTAAAAGAAGGAGTGAGATCCATGCCTGGCAGCACAAAAACATCAGACACCAATCCGATTGGTCTAAGGTGTCCCTTTTCCCATCTCCCAGCTTTCTATCCAAGAATCAGCTGGCCAAAGAGGGTCCACAGAGTGTAGCCCCAGTGGTCATACCAGCCCTGGCTCCTACCCTGGATAAATCCCTCAAGTCTGACAGATCCCTGTGTCCAGTCAGAGCTTTGCGCTACTACCTGGATAGGACTTCAGACCTCAGACAACACCAGCAGTTAGTCTTTGTCTCCTTCAAGAAAGGTTTCAACAAGGCAATCTCACCTGCCACTATCTCCTCATGGATCAAACAAACTGTGATCCTATGCTATGAGCTCTCTGATCATCAGGCCCACACCCTACATCAGGTTAAAGCTCATGATGTCAGGGCCTTTGCTGCTTCTAAGGCCTTCCAGTCGGGGGTCTCCTTAGAGCAGATCTTAGCAGCCTGCCATTGGAAATCTCATAATACCTTCACCCAATTCTATCTGAAGGATGTGGCTTGGGCTGACTCAGAGCTCTACCATCTTGGACCGGTTGTGGCTGCTCAGCAGATCCACCAGCAGGCCGGTACCTAGAGGAGATTTGTACCTATGTAAATATTTGTACATATTTGTATATATTGCACAGATAGTTAAGGAGCAAAACAAAAAAAAAAAAAAAAAAAAATCTCACGTACTTCCTCCGGGAGACTTAATTTTATGGGACTGAACTCATCCCTCTCTTCCCCTACCTCAGAGCAGGTCTGTTAAAAAAGGGGGGGGGGGGGGGGGGCAAGGTCGATTCTGACGGTTCCTTTCCGGATAACCGGATGATGATATTCGACCATAGCCTTAAGGGGTTTTTGACTTAAAGGTCTACCCAGGCTTTAGGAAGAAATGGTCATTATTCTAACCAGAGTTCAAGTTTTTAGTCCCTAGTAGCTTACCCGCCTACCAAGCGGTAGTTATTCAGCTATTGTCCATTGGATAGGTTGTATTAACGCAATAAAATTGCAAATTTAATAAGTAAATTAAATTTTTATAAGTTAATACCCTATCCAATGGACACACAAGACCCTCCCACCGACCCCGCTATCAGCTTACTAGGGGTCTAATAGGTTTAGACAACGAAAAAGATGCTATGACGTCACGCTGTCTAGACAGGAAGGAAGTACGACACGCCATCTGGCGAGTGCACAGAACTGGGCCGGCCTAGCCGGTGGAGACACAGGACGTCTTTTTCTGACGTTTGGCGGGCCGGTCTGCGCCGACCGGATAAGCTATTACTTAAAATTGCAATGTAGATATATGTCTTCAGACATCGATATCGGGAACCCTGTTCTAAAACAATAAATATCGCCAATATCAATAGACAATGTACCCACTATTGCTTATTAATACCAGATTTTAGCATAGAATCTTGAACAATTAGAAAACCCTGTACTCTTTCATCATCTCTACTACCCATTGTGAGATGATAATAATAGATAAGATAATAAAAACATTTATACAGTGCAAAATTGATAAAGATCCTCTAATGCATTGGAATCCTAAAAGGGATAGTCCCAAACCATGTAGAGGTCATAATGCAATAAGTACCTACCAGGGAGGGATGACTGGTGGTGAGTATGTCAATCTTAACAGGTATGTCTTGAGCTGACTGCAAAAACTGGAGATGGTCTGTTCGGATCTGACAATTAGTGGAAGCCTGTTCCATTCAACTGGTTCAGCCATGGTAAAACCACGTCTGCCTGTGGCCGTTTTTGATGGATTGGGGAAACTGATGGCCTATTTCTACTTGTGAGACAGCTGGAAATGTTTATGATGTATAGAATGTTTTGAAAGTGACATTTAACTTCAGTCATTCCACCAATGCTTGTCCTTTACTTCAGCTCGTGATAACCTTTCAGTGAATGTCTACTGAAATACTTGTCACTCTAAAAGGGGGTAAAACAAGTGAAGCCTCTTAAAAACTGTTGTTTGATAGATGCACCATTATTTCTGCATATTCTGATAACTCTTAGCAAGACGTTTTATGTCTCCACCAGAAGGACCGGCTAGGTCACCCCCACTCACTAGGTGGTGAACAGTACTTTTTTTCCTGGCTAGAGAATGTACCTTTATATAGCGTACTCCCAGCCTTTTTGATGCCAGGTTCTCTAGCCAGGAAGGAAGTACTGCATGCCACCTAGTGAATGGACGTGACCTAGCTGGTCCTACCAGTGGGGACACAAAGCGTCTTCTCTGGCATTTTTGGGACTGGCTTGTACCAGCAATATAGCTTTTTATTGCGTTAATACATCCTATCCAATGGACAATTGCTTTACCGGTCGGCGTGACCGGTCCCGCCAAACGCCAGAAAAAGATGTCCTGTATATAATACCGGCAGGACTGGTCACAGAGTGTGCATTCGCTAGGTGGCGCATCGTACTTCCTTCCTGTCTAGACGTCATAGCATCTTTTTCGTTTGGCGCAAAGAGTGTGTAGACATGTTTTCAACAGAGAAACATTTTTGAAGTTTTACAACAAACTCTACCATTATATATATTTTCAAGCAGTCTTACTTAATTCTACTATTTTATTGCGTTAATACATCCTATCCAATGGACAATAGCTTATCCAGTCGGCGCAGACCGGCCCGCCAAACGACAGAAAAAGACGTCCTGTGTCTCCACCGGCTAGGCCGGCCCAGTTCTGTGCACTCGCCAGATGGCGTGTCGTACTTCCTTCCTGTCTAGACAGCGTGACGTCATAGCATCTTTTTCGTTTGGCGCATGTTCAAGTGTACACGAATATTTTTTCTGAGCTTAATTTCAGTTTTTTTGCCAGAATAGTTGCTAAAGTGTTGTGAAATTTTATCTACGGATTCTTCACACCTTATAGACCTTCATGTCTTCTCCAAGTCAACGTAGGGGGGGTTGTGGCCACATGATGGCTGGCTTTGACTTGCACAGTTTTTGTGCACGCTGTCGCGACAAGAAAAAGGGTAAGGACCCCTGTGTGGAGAACCCTAATGTTGAATGTCAGCTTTGTAAACCCTTACTCCAGAGCAAGCTTCCCAGTTAGCAACCCCTTCATATAAACTCAAGAAGGAGAAGCGGGATAAGGCGGAATCTACACCATCTAAGAAAGATTCATCTTCTTCAGCGTCAGTCACTCTCAGTCCCACCCTTGTGGACCCGGCACGAGTGTCGGTAATAAGGGCAGTGGATGGCCAGGACACTGGTTTGAGTGCACAACCAGCAGAGAAAAAGAAAAAGGTAGAGGAAAAGAAGAAGTCGGTCAAACCCAAGCCTTCTACCTCAACTGCGGCTGCAGTGTCCACCGACCAGAAATTTCAAGAGATGGATCAGAAATGGTCGGACCGGTTCAACCGGCTTGAGGCTCTCTTACTAGCTAAGACCCTAGACCGACCTCAGCAGGAACCGACATTCAGCACTGTGAAGGTGGTCCCTACCCACTCACCACCAGCTAATGTCACCAGGTCTGAGCCCTTTATCAACCCTGCCGACCAGCCTTTTACCCAGACTTCTGATCTACCGGCCACATCTTCAGACCGACCTGCTGTAGGTGCTATCACCGACCCACCGGCCTCTTCTAAGAAAGCTGACCGGCCTTCAACCTCTGATAAACCTTCCAGTGCCTTCCAGCCGACCAGAAAGGACACTAGTGATTCAGAGTCGGACAGTGAACAATCTGACCAGCCTCCCCTGGACTTTTTTGTAGAGGAGGGCGAGTTATCAGAGGATCCGGATGCCGGTAACGACCCCGAACAAACATTGTCAGAAGAGCAGTCATACCGTGAGACAATGAGGGGCATCAGAAGTTACATGGGATGGACACACATCCCTGATATGGAATCTGCCGCCGGCTCTTCAGATGATAACCCCTTTGCCGGGCCTAAGATGCAAACCCAGGGCAAGGTTTCAGTTCAACTTCCAACAGATGAGTGGCTTTGCCGAAAAATCTCTAAACTGAACCCGACTCTTACAGATGGTTACCCATCCCGTGGGGCAGAAGCCGGTGGTTTGCACAGGGATCAGTTCCTTAAACCCCCAAGATCTCAGGCCAAGTGGTATGGGGCCCACCAGCAAACTAAGAGTACTGATGAGACGGTGTCATCCTGGAGCTCAGATGCAGCTAAAGTAAACAGTGGCTACCTGAGGATAGCAAGACAGGCCGGAATCGCCACCAGCCCTCCCTAATCGCGGCCAATCTCTCAAGACTCCGTGAGGAAGTGGGAGAAAAATGCCCGGGAGTCGTCTGTTATCTGCAATCAGGCTGCAGGTTTCAACCGCTGTTTAGTTAAAGTGCAGCAGGACATACAGTCTCAGTTAAAGACAATTAAATCAGAACAGAAAGGGAAGTCAGCTTCCAAGGTGACAGAAGCCACAGAGGAAATACAGTTCCTTCTGGACTTTAATGCTAGTATCTGCCAGGCCATGGCCAAGTCCATGGAACATTTAACAGACTTTGTTTTTGTGACCATGGCCAACACCACCTTACTCAGGAGAGATTCGTACCTAGCGTACTTGAAGGCTGGAATTAAAGCGGATACTATGGCAGCTCTTAGAACAGCACCTCTCCACCCTATTTCTGGATAGTGTACTAAAACAAGCCGAGGAGGACATTAGTGCTTCTGAAAAGGGTCGGTCTGTCTCAACATATAAGAAAAATCGCTTCCACCCTTATGAAAGGCCGGAAACTAAACCAGACAACAGACAGCCGGATAGACCGGCTTGGAAGAACCTCTCACGTGGCCATAACAAGAGAAATAAAGGCAAGCGTCAGTACTCATCGCGTCCTGCCAAGGGTCAACAGCCTTATAAATGACAATTACTGTGTAAATCTGTTACCGGACAGGCTGTTGACCCGGACAAGTGCACTACCCAGAAAGACAATAAACTGTTTAAGTTTAAATGTAGAGCATCTTGCTGTAAACCATGTTCATTCTGCGCCCGGGCACTCCCAAAAGAGAGAGCTAAGTCCCGGGTCAGCAGGTTGTCATCAGTCAAAAAGCAAATTAAAATATGTCAAAGGTGCTTCTTCTGTCATTCAATTCTCTTGTGTTCAACCTGTAACAAATGCCATGAATGTTGTCTCAAATCTGCCTATAGGGGCCCGACTTCAAAACTTTTGGCTAACTTGGTTGGAGAGGGGTGCCGGACCGAAAATAATTCAAATCCTGAGAGAGGGCTACACCCTCCCCTTTCGGATCCGGCCAAACCTCACAAGGTTCCCCACTGTCATAAGCCGTTATGTCAATCCCCACAGGAACAGCTACCTGCTGGAGGCATTACATCAGCTTATGGACAAAAATGCAATAGAGCTAGTCCACAATGAAACATCTTTAGGGTTTTTCAACCGACTTTTTCTGGTACCCAAACCCAACAACAAGTGGAGACCCATACTAGACCTAAGCAAACTAAATCCCTTCCTCAAGGTGGAAAAGTTCAAAATGGAGACACCGGAAACCATCAGGACATCCCTCCAACAAGGGGAGTGGGTAACCTCAGTAGACTTCAAGGATGCCTACTTCCATATACCAATACAGGAACAGTCCAGGAAATATCTCAGATTTCATGTCCAGGGTCGGACTTACCAGTTCAAGGCACTCCCCTTTGGTCTGTCCACAGCACCCATGGAGTTCACTGTCTTGACAAAGGAGGTGAAACTGATGGCCACACACAAGGGTATAAGGATCCACCAGTACCTAGACGACTGGTTGGTCAGAGCCGGAACCCACCAAGTCTGTCTCCAGCATACCCGGATCCTGATCAAGATGTGCCAGGATCTAGGCTGGCTAGTAAATTTAGAAAAATCGGAACTGGAGCCCCAACAAGTATTCAACTTTGTCGGCTACCAGTTCGACCTCAGGTCCGGCCGGGTCAGACCGACACCAGACCGGTGGCAGAGCCTTCAAGGGAAAATACAAACACTACTTTCACTACCGGCCTGTCCAGTCCGGCAGTTCATGTCCTTGATAGGTCTGTTAACGGCCACAGAGAAACAAGTTCACCTAGGCCGTTTACACATGAGACCCATACAGTGGCATCTCAAAAACAATTGGAGAGTACCGGAATCCCTGGAAAAGGTTATTCCTCTACCCAGATCCCTGCACCCACATTTACAGTGGTGGCTAGATGAAAGCAATGTGCTTCAAGGTCAGCCATTACACCCCATACAGCATGCTCTGCAAATTTTTATAGACGCATCAAAAGAAGGGTGGGGCGCTCATTTAAACGAGTTCACTGCAAGAGGGTCCTGGTCAGTGCCGGAAAGCAAGCTGCACATAAATTATCTGGAACTAAAAGCAGTACTCTTAGCCCTAAAAGAGTTCCAAAACCTTTGTACAAACCAGATTGTCCTAGTGGCCACAGACAATACTACAGTAGTGGCCTACATAAACAAAGAAGGGGGAATGAAGTCGGGCCCACTGTGTGCCCTACTATGGAGGATCTTGACCTGGTGTTCCCAGCGACAAGTGACCCTAAAAGCCCGACATATCCCTGGCCGTTTAAATGTGATAGCAGACAAGCTATCCCGGCTAAATCAGACCATCCAAACAGAATGGTCCCTCCTTCCGGACATCTTTCAGGAATTGTGCAGAAAATGGCACCGGCCACAGATAGACCTATTTGCCACGAGGTTCAACAACAAACTACCTCGATTCGTGTCTCCAGTACCGGACACTCTGGCAGTAGCAGTGGACGCACTCACCCTACCTTGGGAGGATCTGGATGCATACGCTTTTCCACCGACCGCCATATTGGGCAAAGTGGTGGAGAAGTTGCAGGACTCCCCGTGCAAGAGACTCATTCTGATTGCCCCGGGGTGGCCCAACATGCCTTGGTTTTGGGACCTGGTGACCATGTCCAGTCGGGTCCCTCTCAGCCTGCCCGACCAACCCAACTTGCTGACACAGCCCTTCAGTCAGATCCCTCACAGAAATCTGACAAATCTAAATCTCCATGCCTGGCTCCTAGAGCCACAAAGATCAAAGAACAGGGCTTCTCTGAGGCAGTGGCAGCAAGAATTGAGGCTCCTCAAAGAAGATCTACCAGATCAGTCTATGAGGCAAAGTGGGCCATTTTTACAAAGTGGTGCCTCACTAATCAGGTGGACTTCAGGGCACCACCTGTGAAGTCGGTGGCTGACTTCCTCATGTACCTCTTTGAGGACAAGAAGTTACAACCCAGCACCATTGATGGATACAGGTCTGCCATTGCTGACAAACTAGGTAATACAGCAATCAATATCAGTAAAGATGATAATCTCACTCGTCTCTTGGAAAGCTTCCACAGAGACAGGCCCAAAGGGCGGAGGGGGATTCCCTCTTGGAACCTTTCCCTGGTACTACACCAGCTGACAAAGGCTCCTTTCGAACCTCTCCGGGAAGCATCTCTGAAGCATCTGACCTTCAAAACTGTCTTCCTGTTGGCCCTGGGCTCAGGTAAAAGAAGGAGTGAGATCCATGCCTGGCAGCACAAAAACATCAGACACCAATCCGATTGGTCTAAGGTGTCCCTTTTCCCATCTCCCAGCTTTCTATCCAAGAATCAGCTGGCCAAAGAGGGTCCACAGAGTGTAGCCCCAGTGGTCATACCAGCCCTGGCTCCTACCCTGGATAAATCCCTCAAGTCTGACAGATCCCTGTGTCCAGTCAGAGCTTTGCGCTACTACCTGGATAGGACTTCAGACCTCAGACAACACCAGCAGTTAGTCTTTGTCTCCTTCAAGAAAGGTTTCAACAAGGCAATCTCACCTGCCACTATCTCCTCATGGATCAAACAAACTGTGATCCTATGCTATGAGCTCTCTGATCATCAGGCCCACACCCTACATCAGGTTAAAGCTCATGATGTCAGGGCCTTTGCTGCTTCTAAGGCCTTCCAGTCGGGGGTCTCCTTAGAACAGATCTTAGCAGCCTGCCATTGGAAATCTCATAATACCTTCACCCAATTCTATCTGAAGGATGTGGCTTGGGCTGACTCAGAGCTCTACCATCTTGGACCGGTTGTGGCTGCTCAGCAGATCCACCAGCAGGCCGGTACCTAGAGGAGATTTGTACCTATGTAAATATTTGTACATATTTG
Source organism: Sabellastarte sp. h YS-2021 (assembly GCA_964017235.1). Classification (NCBI taxonomy): domain Eukaryota; kingdom Metazoa; phylum Annelida; class Polychaeta; order Sabellida; family Sabellidae; genus Sabellastarte; species Sabellastarte sp. h YS-2021. The sequence continues at coordinate 158,874,268 of OZ024930.1, forward strand.
TATATATTGCACAGATAGTTAAGGAGCAAAACAAAAAAAAAAAAAAAAAAAATCTCACGTACTTCCTCCGGGAGACTTAATTTTATGGGACTGAACTCATCCCTCTCTTCCCCTACCTCAGAGCAGGTCTGTTAAAAAAGGGGGGGGGGGGGGGGGGGGGGGGGGGCAAGGTCGATTCTGACGGTTCCTTTCCGGATAACCGGATGATGATATTCGACCATAGCCTTAAGGGGTTTTTGACTTAAAGGTCTACCCAGGCTTTAGGAAGAAATGGTCATTATTCTAACCAGAGTTCAAGTTTTTAGTCCCTAGTAGCTTACCCGCCTACCAAGCGGTAGTTATTCAGCTATTGTCCATTGGATAGGTTGTATTAACGCAATAAAATTGCAAATTTAATAAGTAAATTAAATTTTTATAAGTTAATACCCTATCCAATGGACACACAAGACCCTCCCACCGACCCCGCTATCAGCTTACTAGGGGTCTAATAGGTTTAGACAACGAAAAAGATGCTATGACGTCACGCTGTCTAGACAGGAAGGAAGTACGACACGCCATCTGGCGAGTGCACAGAACTGGGCCGGCCTAGCCGGTGGAGACACAGGACGTCTTTTTCTGACGTTTGGCGGGCCGGTCTGCGCCGACCGGATAAGCTATTGTCCATTGGATAGGGTATTAACTTATAAAAATTTATTTTATTGCGTTAATACAACTTACCTAGTGGACAGATGCATTTGTCCGGCGCTCTGCCGGTCACGCCAAACGTTAGAAAAAAACGTCCTGAGCTGGGCTCTGGCCGGGACCGGTAGTGTCCTGTTCACTCGCCAGGTGGCTGTACAGCCTACCTGCCGGTATACTGCGCATGCGTGCGCATGCGCTCTTCCTCTTTTTGTTTGGCGCGTGAGGATTTGAAACGCTTGAAGTTTAAGAGAAACTATTTTAATTTTTTTATGTGTTATACAAGTGAATTCTTGGTAAATTTGTAGTGAATTATTGTGTTCATATATCATGGCATCCCCTGGAGATAAAAAAGGACAGAGGCGGGGCGTTTGCGGTCATATTATGGCCTCCTTTGATTTGCACAAATGCTGTGCCAGATGCCGTGAGAAAGGACTTGGAGATGATGACTGTGTTGCTAAGAAATCTTGCTTTATTTGTGATGGGCTCACAGATTCCCAAAAGGATATGCTTGCTACCCCTACATATAAAATACGCAAAGACAAAAAGTCTGGTGTTTTGGTGTCTCCGGAGAAAGTTACAGTCATTGCTTCTATTGAAGACAAAGAACCCGTTTTTCAGCCGTCTCCTTCTGCAGCTCAGTCTGCTGCGCATGCGCAACCAGAGGATCCAAGTACTAGTACGTCTTTTGTTACCTCTGATCAACTCCAACAAATATCGGATCAATGGGCTGAACAATTCGCCCGGTTTGAGGCATTACTCTCCAGGGGCAACGTGTTTTCTACTCCTAAATCGTCTGTCCAGCATGTGCCTTCCCATGCTCCCATTTCAGACACTCCTTTTATTCCCCCTTCTGCCCGGCTCACCGGTCCGGTGGAGTTCCCGGCAGAAGGTGAGGTTGATAAACATCAGGATGCTAACACTGTTCAAAGGGATGTCAAGGAACAGAAAAAGTCACGCAAGTCCCGTAAAGACACTAAGGATGATAAACGCTCAAAGAAAAGACAAGTGTCTCCTTCCCCAGATGTTGGGACCCTTCAGACTAAATCAGTTCCGGTCCCTGTTAAGCCACCGGTCCAGGCTCAAGCCACCTCCGGTCCGGAGGTTGTGCTTAAGCAGAAACCTAAACCTGCACCTCTTGCTACTGTGGTTTCTGAACCGGAACATTCAGAACTCTTTCTTCCCGGTACAACCGGTCCAGTTTTTGCTCAACCCGGTTCGTCCGGTCAAGTCCCACCCGTAGTTCAAAGTTCATCTCTCTTTGGGGATTCCACTGTTTCTGAAGCTTACCGGGCTCCACCGGAGCCGGATTCCCTGGACATTGACCCCCCTCACTCTGAGGCCAGCTATTCCGAGGATCAAGTGTCTGATGAAGGTGAAATATCTTCTGATACCCTGGACAGGCCTGAACAGACGGAAGATATGAACTACAGAGAGACAGTTAGATCCATCCGGTCTTTTATGGGATGGAATCATATCCCTACGTTTGAGAGTGACCTCAGTGAACCGGACAAGAGTAATAATCCCTGGAAAGGGAAGCTACCTAAAAGACCTGCTCGCATCTCAGTAGCCATGCCGCCGGATGACTGGCTCTGCCAGAAGTTGGAAAAGTTGAACACAGTGGTGGCGGAAGGGTATCCTTCCAGATCTCAAGATTCGGCTGGTTTAAAGAAGGATCAGTTTGTGAAAGTGCCAAAATCGCAAAGCAGATGGTACCAAATGCATATGATCAGACCGGAGGGCCCGCATAGGCCGGGAAAGACATTATTTAGTTGGCATAACTCAGAAGCCAAGGTCAATTCTCAGTTCCCCCGCATTGTGAAGGCATCTGCTTACCCTTCCACAGGACCCCCGTCGCGTCCTATTTCTCAGGAATACTTGCGCCGGTGGGAAAGGTGCTCCAGGGAAAATTCGTACATAGTAAATCACGCAGCAGGATTTAACCGTTGCACCAGTGAATTACAGGAACGCATGACCGGCCATGTCAATATGCTTCATGCCAGAATTAACAAGGGAAAAGCACCAAAAGAGGTTTCTACTGCCCTTTCCGACCTGAAAGATCTTACTGCTTTTCATCAAAATGTTTCTGTGGCCATGGGCACTGCACTCCAGCACCTGGCGGACAGTCTCTTTGTACAAATGTCCAACTTGATTTTGTTACGTCGGGACTCTTACCTTGACCATGTCAAGAACGGGATCAAACCTGATACATACAACCAGCTGCGTAATGCTCCTTTATTTGGGCTTGGATTATTCCCTGATGCCGTTATACGTACAGCAGAGCAGGATATTGCCAGTCATCACTCCGCCGGTTCTGTTCCCAGACCCGGTCCGGGTGCTGCCCAACAGACCGGCTGGAGATCTTCACAGAGGTACCGTCCCTATGATAGCAGAGACAGGAATACCGGTACAGGAGATCAGGATCGTCAGGCTTGGAGGCAGTTTAGCCGAAATAGAGGCCGGGGTCGTGGCAGAGGACGTGGTTCCAACCCCCGTTTCTCTAAATCGAGAGGTTACAAGCACTATAAATGACAATTACCTATTAGATCCAACTCCCTCAATATCAGTTTTTGCAAAGTTGGACAAAATGACCTTAAACAAGACTGTAAACTCAGAAGTAATAGACAGTCCATGTTCAGAGACATTTCATCAGACACCAAGTTTACCTTCTCAAAGTGTGTCTTGTCTTGCTGTAAATCATGTTCATTCTGTTTGTTTCCAAGGGCCACCGCAAAAGAAAGGTATAAGTCCCTGTATGCCAAAGAGAAAAATAAAAGATGTGAAAGGTGTTTTTTGTGCAAGTCAATGTCTTTTTGCCCCATATGTTCCAAATGTCCCCAATGTTGTCCCAAGTTTGGCTGTAGGGGGCAGACTGCAAAAGTTTTGGCAAGTTTGGCTCAGTCTGGGTGCGAATCCAAGGGTGGTCTCGATTTTACGAGAGGGATACACGCTACCCTTCAAAATCAGACCACCTCTGACCCGATCCCCGGTGATCAAGAGTGGTTATGCTCACCCCGGCAAAAGCAAAGCCTTGTATCAGTCGGTAACAGACCTCATAAACAAGTTGGTAGTCGAAAAGGTGGTCATCAGATCCTCCCTGGCCTTTTACAACCGCCTTTTTCTGGTACCAAAACCGAATCAGAGATGGAGACCTATCTTGGACCTCAGCCATCTCAATCTCTTTTTGAAACCAGGCACCTTCAAAATGGAAACTCCGGAAACAATAAGGTTGTCTCTCCAAAAAGGGGAGTGGGTAACGTCGCTGGACTTCAGCGACGCTTATTTTCACATCCCCATCAGTCAGAGATCACGAAAGTATCTCAGGTTTTTTCTGGGAAAGAAAGCTTATCAATTCACAGCCCTTCCTTTCGGGCTCACCACAGCTCCACTGGAATTCACCAAGGTGGTCAAGGAGGTGAAACTGATGGCTCAGGCACGGGGTATCCGGATCCACCAGTACCTCGACGACTGGTTAGTCAGAGCCCCGGACCAGGAAATTTGCCAGTTACATACCCAGACCCTCTTGGCCCTGTGCCGCGAATTAGGGTGGGTGGTAAACATGGAGAAATCGGAACTTACACCTCAACAGGTTTTCAATTTCGTAGGTTACCGGTTCGACCTGCTGTCCGGACGAGTGCTGCCCACTCAGGACAGATGGATCACTCTTCAGCAGAAACTACAGTTCATCAAAGGCAGGGACTGTTGTTCAGTCCGTCAGTTCATGTCCCTGATCGGGCTACTCACTGCCACGGAAAAGCAAGTGTGGGCCGGCCGGCTTCACATGAGACCGGTTCAGTGGCATCTAAAAAGACACTGGCATGTGCCGGAGAGCCTGGAGAAGATTATTCCGGTTCCCCTTTCTCTTCACCCACACCTGGATTGGTGGTTGGACGAGACCAATGTGCTAAAAGGACAACCCTTGCATCCTCTTCAGCACGCCCTACAGATTTTTACAGACGCCTCAAACGAAGGCTGGGGCGCACACTTAGGGGGATCCATAGCAAGAGGCGTTTGGTCAGAGCCCGAAAGTCGCCTCCACATCAACTTCTTGGAACTCAAGGCAGTTCTTCTGGCTCTCAAGAGTTTCGAGAAGCAGTGCAGGGGACAGATTGTTCTCATAGCAACCGACAACACGACGGTAGTGTCTTACATCAACAAAGAGGGCGGTATGAGATCAGGGTCTCTCTGTGCCCTACTTTGGCGGCTCCTATCCTGGTGTCATCCCAGGAAGATAATTCTGCGGGCCAGACACATTCCGGGTCGCTTGAATGTCATAGCAGACAAGCTGTCCCGGCACAATCAGGTGATCCAGACCGAGTGGTGCCTGTCTCAACAGGTGTTCAATCGCTTGTGCTCCAACTGGGGCCAGCCTCAGATAGATCTTTTTGCCACTCGATTCAATCACAAGCTTCCCAAGTTTGTCTCTCCAGTTCCGGACTCGACAGCTTGGGCGGTGGATGCTCTCAGCCTAACATGGAGCAACCTGGACGTGTACGCCTTTCCTCCAGTCTCCCTGCTCAGTCAGGTCACATCCAAACTGGTGAATCAAGGCTTTCACAGAATGATCTTAATCGCTCCGGGTTGGCCCAACATGCCTTGGTTTTGGGACCTGATCAGTCTCTCAAGTCAAATTCCCTTCAGTCTTCCCTTGGAGAGGAACCTGTTGACTCAACCCTTCAACGGTCTTCTCCACAGGAACTTGAATCATCTGAACCTACATGCTTGGCTCCTAGAGCCTCGTCCATTAGGCGACAAGGGTTTTCTGAGGAGGTGGCAGCAAGAATTGAAGCTCCTCAGAGAAGTTCAACCAGAGCGGTCTATAAGTCAAAGTGGGCCATTTTTGTTAAGTGGTGCGACTCCAACAAGGTGGACTTCAGGGCGCCCTCTCTGAAACAGGTGGCCGATTTTTTGTTGTATCTTTTTAAGGAGAGACAGTTACAACCCAGTACTATAGAAGGCTACAGAACGGCTATTGCCGATATGGTGGGTAACGACCCGGTTCATTTTGGCAAGGATGAAAGCTTGACTCGCTTGCTGGACAGTTTCCATAGAGACAAGCCGAAAGGCAGGCGGGGAGTCCCTGCGTGGAACCTTTCATTAGTGCTCCACCAGTTGACCAAAGCTCCTTTCGAACCCATGCGGAAGGCCTCTCTTAAACATTTGACCTTTAAGACGGTTTTCCTATTGGCTTTGGGTTCCGGCAAAAGGCGGAGTGAAATCCATGCATGGTTATACCGCAACATCAGGCATCAAGAGAACTGGAGTCAGGTCTCCCTATATCCCTCGCCCAGTTTTCTGTCTAAGAATCAACTGGCGCGGGACGGACCGGCTGCTGTGGCACCGGTGGTCATCCCGGCGTTGGCTCCATCATTGGACAGGTCCCTCAGGGAGGACAAGTCGCTTTGCCCGGTCAGGGCCTTGCGTTACTATTTAGATAGGACCAAGGACTTACGCTCGGGCAAAGATCTGGTGTTTGTGTCTTTCCGGAAGAGTTTTCAGAAGGACATTGTTCCGGCTACTGTTTCTTCCTGGATCAAGCAAACTGTGTTGTTGTGCTATCAGCTGTCCGATCATGAGGCTCAAACTATACATCAAGTTAGGGCTCATGATGTGCGGGCTTTTGCCGCGTCCAAAGCCTTTCAGGGCGGGGTTTCCTTGGATCAGATCCTATCGGCTTGCCATTGGAAGGCCCACAATACTTTTACACAATTCTACTTGAAGGACCTAGCCTGGGCAGATTCAGAGTTGTACCACCTAGGTCCTGTGGTAGCTGCTCAGCAGATCCACGAACATCAGTAGTAGTCTTATTACTGACTGTATATAGTGTACACATGTTTTTAGGTTTAGTGTATATAAAAAAAAAAAAAAAAAAAAAAAAAAAAAACCCTCCGCTATCCTTTGCTGCTGGATTGCCATGAGCCAAAGTGGATCCAGGAGCTTCTCAAGGATGGTGTTTGTTCGCTCCTGTTCTTCTTCCTCATTCATGAATTTAATAGTTCATGCCCTCATTAGTCTTCCTGCACCTTCGGCTCGAATTGGTGCACAGGCTGTTTCCGCTTAGGAAAAATCAGGGGGGGGCAAGGGTGTTTTGGTCCTTAGAGGTTGGTTTATTTAACCAGTACCGGACACACCCGTTATACTATTGTCTATATGGGTTCCCCTTGTTTGGCTGCCCCCCATCCAATGGGTAGTCATTCTGCATCTGTCCACTAGGTAAGTTGTATTAACGCAATAAAATAGAAAATTTAATAGTAAATTAAATTTTTATAAGTTAATACCTTACCTAGTGGACAGGGGGAGTCCCACCCTACCTTCCCCGCTATCATAACCAACAAGGGGTCATAAGGTAGACAACAAAAAGAGGAAGAGCGCATGCGCACGCATGCGCAGTATACCGGCAGGTAGGCTGTACAGCCACCTGGCGAGTGAACAGGACACTACCGGTCCCGGCCAGAGCCCAGCTCAGGACGTTTTTTTCTAACGTTTGGCGTGACCGGCAGAGCGCCGGACAAATGCATCTGTCCACTAGGTAAGGTATTAACTTATAAAAATTTAATTTACTATTAAATTTTCTAATTTACTTATTAAATTTGCAAGTTTACTGATCATCATGTCGTCTCCTGGACAGAAGAGAGGAACCTGCGGGCACGTTATGGCCGTTTTTGATAACCACAGGAAATGTGCACGTTGCAGGGACAAGGGAGTGGGTGACGATCCGTGTGTTAAGAAGCAGGAATATAAGATCTGTCAGGATCTCACACCTGCACATTTGAAGCAACTTTCCACCCCCACCTACCAGTCCAGGAAAGAACGTGAATTGAAGAAGTCGTCTTCAGATACCCCTGCTAGTGCTAGCCCCACTCTCGTGGACCCAGCAGACATTAGTGTGTTGGGACAGGTGCACAAGGAATCTGATGGAAGTTCAGCTGCTAGCAAGAAGAAGAGGGCAGACCCTTTCCCTACCCCCAAGGCTAGCAGTAAGAAGAAATCCAGCAGCAAGTCGAGATCTGATGACCTGAAGGAACTGTATTAGAAATGGTGTGAACGTTTTGCCAGATTGGAGAAAATGCTGGTGTCCAAGACGTTTACGGTTCCTGTTAATCCTGTACAGAATCCCCTTCAGTGGTTACCAGTGATCAGCCCTTTTTTGATCCTGGAACCTCCACCACTGGCTTGTCCTCTGGTGTGACTGTTGGGGGCACCGGTTCCAGTCTTGTTCAGACCACAGGAGAGGCTGCTGTGATGAGAGAAGCTGTGCTACCCGCCCTGTTGAGGGTCCCGGAACTGATGTGAAGCAGCAGAATGCCACCCAGCCTGTTGAGGCTCCCGGTGCATGGACGGCCACCCAGCCTGTTGAGGCTCCCGGTGCAGGTCCTGATGTTCTGCCAACCGGTACCGGTAGTGCTGCCCTACATGCTGAGTTTACTGGTTCTGACAGTGAGGAAGAACTCCAGAGTGAACCAGGATCTCCTGTTGATGGAAACGTCCCGGACGGTTCCCCAGACCTCACCAGGAATAAATCAGCTGATCAGGAACTGTCTGAAGAGTCTACCTACAGAAAGACTATCAGAGGCGTGAGGTCGTTTATGGGTTGGCGTCAGATCCCTGAATTTGACAGATAACAACCCTTTGCCGGTTCCAGAGCTCCACCAACCGGTAAAGTGTCTGTCAAGTTACCGGTAGACGACTGGCTGTGCAGAAAGATGGATAAATTAAACCTCACTATTGCTGAAGGCTACCCTTCCAGAAGTACTGAACCTGCTGGACTGCTCCGGGATCAATTTGTCAAGATGCCAAGGTCGTTTAAATGGTAAGACATGCATGTTGACAAGAAGGACTGTGATAGATCCACTGTGTGTTCCTGGTCTCCGGAACCGGCAAAGCTCAACAGTAGGGTTGCCAGGCGAAATCTACCTACTGCCCCACCCTCCTGGGCCCTTAGCCAGGACATCTTGAGGCGTTGGGAGAGAGCAGCCAGAGAACAATCGTTTATGTGCAACCAGGCTGCTGGACTGTCCAGATGTTTAACTAGGGTGCAGGATTCCATGTCTACACAACTGAGAAGTTTACATGTAGACAAAGGCAAGGGCAAGTCTTCTGACAGAATGCAGCAAGCTGTGGATGAACTGGAGTATTTGGTTACTTTTAACTGGTCCATCTCCCAAGCCATGGCCAGGACAATGCAGGACTGGTCAGAGGGTGTGTTTATTAGTGTTGCAAACTTCACGCTGGAACATAGAGACAGTTACCTTGAATATTTACACGCCGGGGTTAAACAGGACACGCTTGCTGCACTGCGTACTGCACCCATTCATATACACTCACTTTTCCCGGACCAGCTTCTCATGAAGGCTGAAGAGGAAGTGGCCAGAAGTGAGGAGAGGCGTTCTTCTAGCCAGTCACACCGGAGCCCAGTCGCTTTCATCTGTATGCTTCCAGTGACAAGTCATTGCTTCAACAGAATCGGAAATCATCTGTGCCAGCTTGGAAGCAGATAAGAGAACGCCAGCAAAGCAGTAAAGGTCGTGGCAAGGCCTCCACCTTTTCACAGAAACCGGCCAAGGGTTCTAAATCGCGTAAATGACAATTTCTGTGTAAAGTGTGCTTCTGGGTTGAATGACTTTATGTGTACCCGGTCAGCTAGATTTGAACCCTTCACCAGTGACTTCCAGCAAGAGTGAGACTGTAAATTTACATGTAAACTCTTGTGTTGCAAATGTTCATTTTATTGCGTTAATACATCCTATCCAATGGACAATTGCTTTTCCGGTCGGCGCAGACCGGCCCGCCAAACGACAGAAAAAGTCATTCGGTATGCATGCATACTGGCCGGCCGGTCCTGGTGTGCACTCGCTAGGTGTCGCCTCTTGTACTTGCTTCCTGGCCAGTGCCCGTGACGTCATAGCATCTTTTTTCGTTTGGCGCGAGAGTTGTGCAAGCGAATATTTTCAGTGTTTGAATTTTGTAAAATTCTCTGGATATTTGAGGAGTTTTCTTATTTTGCTTATAGCAAAGTGATATTTACTGGTTATAGCTCAGAATGTCGTCCCCGGGACAGAAACGTGGGGCTTGTGGCCATGCTATGGCTATTTTTGACCAGCATGCCTACTGCGCACGTTGTCGGGAGAAGAATAAAGGAAAAGACCCCTGTGTGGAGAGCAAAGACACTACAAATTGTAAGTTTTGTTCAGCTTTTACTCCAGAGCAGTTAGCTCAGATCTCAACTCCTTCCTACAAGATCAAAAAAGAAAAACGTGAGGCAAGGAAGTCTGTTACGGCCACCCCCACTAAGGAAAGTACTGAACTGGTTGACCCTACGTCTGTCTCCGTCATCGGGGTTGTTGGCCAGAATGAACCTGCTACACAGACTGTAACATCTCCAGCTTCTTCTATGCCTCCGGAAAAGAAACAAAAGAAGGAAAAGGTCTCTGTTAAAACCAAGAAATCAGACTCTTCTTCTTCAACTGACGCTAAGTTAGCGGATCTGGACAGTAAGTAGTCCTCACGCTTTAATAAGTTAGAAGCTCTGCTTCTCTCCAGGACCTTCCAACCGACCTTTTCTTCAGAGGTTCCCCGGGACTCTGAGCCATTTTTATGTCAGCTGACTTGTCAGTCAGCTGACATTATGTCGTCACTCTGCGGCGTGGGCGTCCGCGTCCGCGTGAACAACTTCTCCTCCAAAACTACAAGGCCTAGAGACGTGCTGTTTTTTTTAAAAGATACCTTATCTATCGAGGATGAAAAATTGTTCAAGGCATGCAAATCTGTCTGTTCGTCTGTTTGCTAGAGACATTACAAGGGGGGTACCCCCACCAAAAGTGTGAAAATTTCAACACTTAATCACAATTTTCTCAGTGACTATTGCAGGGATTTCTCTCATATCTTGCATATATGTACTAGGCCACAGGTAGATTCTCTTGTGTGAGTATGAGACCTGGATCTGTCTTACTTTTTTTTTAATAAATTTTTTTAATAATTTTTAATGCATTAAAATTCATAAAATCATGCACAAAATCATTTATAACTTGAAAAGTGTTGCATTTAGAGCATTTTGTTAAAATATGTTATTCAGCTACTTTTTTCATAGCTACAATATGGTGAGTAAGTTGGGTGCCTGTCTCAATAGCTAAGTGAGTAATAGCTACTTTTGGGCTTTTCAGTAACTTCCATTATGAGTAAAATCACTTGTAACTTAAAAACTATTGCATTTAGAGAATTTCGTATAAATATGTTATTCAGCTACTTTTGGGTCAGCTATAACATAGTAAAATTTCAGACCTGTAGCTCATGGCATAGCTGAGTAATAGCTACTTTTAGGTTATCACTGTTGAGTAAATCGCTTATAACTTGGAAACTATTGCATTTACAGTATTTTGTTTCAATATGTTATTCACCTATTTTGGGATCAGCTATAACATAGTGAAGTTCCAGATCTGTGGCTCATTGCATAGCTGAGTAATAGCTACTTTGAAGTTCTCACTATTGAGTAAATCACTTGTAACTTAAAACCTATTGCATTTAGAGAATTTCGTATAAATATGTTATTCAGCTACTTTTGGGCCAGCTATAACATAGTGAAATTTGAGATCTGTAGGTCATGGCATAGCTGAGTAATAGCTACTTTAAAGTTCTCACTATTGAGTAAATCAGTTGTAATTGGAAAACTATTGCATTTAGAGTATTTTGTATAAATATGTTATTCAGCTACTTTTGGGTCAGCTATAACATAGTAAAATTTCAGACCTGTAGCTCATGGCATAGCTGAGTAATAGCTACTTTTAGGTCATCACTATTGAGTAAATCAGTTGTAACTTCAAAACTATTGCATTTACAGTATTTTGCTTAAATATGTTGTTCACCTACTTTTGGGTCAGCTATAACATAGTAAAATTTCAGACCTGTAGCTCATTGCATAGCTGAGTAATAACTACTTTGAGGTTCTCACTATTGAGTAAATCAGTTGTAATTGCAAAACTATTGCATTTAGAGAATTTAGTATAAATATGTTATTCAGCTACTTTTGGGTCAGCTATAACATAGTAAAATTTCAGACCTGTAGCTCATGGCATAGCTGAGTAATAGCTACTTTTAGGTCATCACTATTGAGTAAATCAGTTGTAACTTGAAAACTATTGCATGTACAGTATTTTGCTTAAATATGTTGTTCACCTACTTTTGGGTCAGCTATAACATAGTAAAATTTCAGACCTGTAGCTCATGGCATAGCTGAGTAATAGCTACTTTGAGGTTATCACTGTTGAGTAAATCGCTTATAACTTGGAAATTATTGCATTTAGAGTATTTTGTTTCAATATGTTATTCACCTATTTTGGGGTCAGCTATAACATAGTGAAGTTCCAGACCTGTGACTCATTGCATAGCTGAGTAATAGCTACTTTGAAGTTCTCAATGTTGAGCAAATCACTTATAATTTGAAAACTATTGCATGTAGAGAATTTAGTATAAATATGTTATTCAGCTACTTTTGGGTCAGCTATAACAGTAAAATTTCAGACCTGTAGCTCATGGCATAGCTGAGTAATAGCTACTTTTAGGTTATCACTGTTGAGTAAATCACTTATAACTTGGAAACTATTGCATTTAGAGTATTTTGTTGCAATATGTTATTCACCTATTTTGGGGTCAGCTATAACATAGTGAAGTTCCAGACCTGTGGCTCATTGCATAGCTGAGTAATAGCTACTTTGAAGTTCTCACTGTTGAGTAAATCAGTTGTAATTGGAAAACTATTGCCTTTACAGAAATTTGTGCAAATATGTTATTCAGCTACTTTTGGGTCAGCTATAACATAGTGAAATTACAGACCTGTAGCTCATGGCACAACTGAGCAATAGCTATTCTCAGGCACTGACTGTTGAGTAAATCGGCTATAACTTGAAAAATATTGCATTTGGAGTATTTTGTTAAAATATATTGTTCACCCACTTTTGGGTTAGCTATAACATAGTGAAATTACAGACCTATAGCTCATGACATAGCGGAGCAATAGCTATTTTCAGGTTCTCACTATTGAGTAAATCAGTTGTAACTTGAAAACTATTGCATTTACAGTATTTTGCTTAAATATGTTGTTCACCTACTTTTAGGTCAACTATAACAGAGCAAAAATTCAGACATGTAGCTCATTGCATAGCTGAGTAATAGTTACTTTGAGGTTCTCACTCTTGAGTAAATCAGTAGTAACTTGAAAACTATTACATTTAGAGTATTTTGTTAAATATGTTTTTCACAGACGTTTTGGTCAGCTATAACATAGTGAAATTGCAGACCTCTATGTCATGGCATAGCTGAGCAATAGCTTCTTTCAGGTTCTCACTGTTGAGTAAATCATTGTATCCAACCTGTAGGAAATCATGGGCTGGGAATCTGTTAATATGGTCCGATTTGACCTTGGAACCCTCCTTCAAGGTCAAATGAGGATAGCCAAACATAAAAGTGCTTATAACTCGCTTATTATTGGTCCTAGAGGTTTGGAATGAAAACCAACCTATAGAAAATCATGAGCTGGGAATTTTTTGGTGTGGTCGGATTTCACCTTGGACCCCTCCTTCAAGGTCAAATGAGGATAGCCAAACTTAAAAGTGCTTATAACTCGCTTATTATTGGTCCTAGAGGTTTGGAATGGAAAACCAACCTATAGAAAATCATGGGCTGGGAATCTTTTGGTGTGGTCAGATTTCACCTTAGACCCCTCCTTCCAGGTCAAACGAAGATAGCCAAACTTAAAGTGCTTATAACTCGCGTATTATTGGTCTTGGAGGTTTGGGATGGTAAACCAACATATAGGGAATCATGGGCTGGGATTCTTTTGGTGTGGTCAGATTTGACCTGGGACCCCTCCTTCAAGGTCAATTGAGGATAGCCAAACTTACAATGGCTTAGAACTCGCTTATTATTGGTCCTACAGGTTTGGGATGGTAAACAAGCTACAGGAAATCATGGGCTGGGAATTTTTTTGTGTGGTCGGATTTGACCTTGGACCCCTCCGTCAAGGTCAAACAAGGATAGCCAAACTTAAAAAGTGCCTATGACTCACTTATTATTGGTCCGAGAGGTTTGGGATGGTAAACCATCCTAAATTCTTTGGCTGGGAATCTTTTGGTATGGTCAGATTTGACCTTTGGACCCCTTCTTCATGGTCGAACGAGGATATTGCATTTATAGTATTTCTTTAAATATTTTTAACCTACTTTTTACACTTAAACAATTACCTTGTTACTTTATTTCATAATACCATTTGCAGGGCACAACTTTTTTGTCCTTTTTTTCTGTCAGCTTCGGAATATCTTTCGAACATGCTGTTCAGTTACCATTTACTGTATTTCTGTACAGCCCTTTCCCTGATAATTATGCTTTCCTCTCATTATCACCATCACAAATCAAAAACATTCAGTCAGCTGACACAGTGCCCGTTCACGGGCACTCTCCTCTTGTTTCAACCTTCTGGGCGCACTGGCACAGCCTCCTCTGCGTTTTCGCATCAGGCAGCCAGCCAGCCGGAGTCGGACTCTCAGTCTACCACTACAGAGCGTGCTGGCAACGGTTCCTCTGCTTCACAGCATCAACCAGCCAGTCAGCTCCCTGCCGACACACAGCAAGGGTCTTCAGTTTCTTCCAAGCGCACTGGCATCGGTTCCTCTGCCTCAGGGCATCAACCAGCCAGCCAGCCAGCTTACTACCGACCGACCTTCATCAAGATCTCCTCCTAGGCCTTCCGTCGTCGATTCAGGCAAGGGTTCCTCTGCTTCACAGCATCAACCCACCGACTTTTCAACTACCGACCAGAACCGACCTTCTGGACAGGCAGATACCGGCCATTACTCCAAGAGTAAGCATGCTGCACGGTCGGTTAGCAAGGAACTTTCTAACAGACCTGTCTCCAGAGTTGTGACCGACACCGGCTCTCCACCTCTTCACGAAAGCCGGAAGGACAGTGTCTCTAGTGAATCTGGTTCTATGAGTGACTTATCAGATAGACCGGCAGTTGATCTCTACACGGAAGAAGGAGAGCTCTCGGATGACCCGGATTGTACTGCCGAACCTGAACTAGTTCCCTCAGAAGAACAGACATATAGAGAGACGATGAAGGGCATACGAGAGTACATGGGTTGGTCGGACATTCCTGAACTAGACATTGCTAATACAGGGTCGGATGATAATCCATTTTCTGGACCCAAGGCAGTCACACCCGGTAAGGTATCCATCCAAATGCCGACTGAAGACTGGCTTTGTAAGAAGATAGCAAAGATGAACTTAACTTTGGTTGAGGGGTATCCCTCCCGCAGTTCGGAGGCCGGTGGCCTGTTGATGGACCATTTCCTGAGGACGGCGAAGTCACAATCCAGATGGTACGGTCTTGCCACCGACCACAAAGCTGACCCTGCTGCTGTCTCAGGCTGGTGTACAGAGTCTTCAAAGATCAACAGTTGTTTCAGTCGGATATCCCGCCACTCCGGTTTGACTTCTACCCCTCCTGCGTCTAGACGCATCTCCCAGGAATCGCTGAGAAGGTGGGAGAAATCTGCACGCGAGGCCTCGGTCATATGTAACCAGGCAGCTAGTTTTAACAGGTGTCTTTTCCGCGTGCAGAAGGACATGCAGGAACAACTTAGAAATCTCCGTGCTGACTGCAAAGGGAAAGGGTCCTCAAAGAGTGCTCACGCCATGGACGAACTTAAGTATCTGATGGATTTCAACTCGAGCATCTCACAGGCCGCTGCCAAGACCATGGAGCATCTAAGTGAATTTGTTTTTATCTCCATGGGGAACCTTACCCTCGCCAGGCGGGACGCATATCTCACCCACGTGAAGTCGGGTATCAAACCGGACACTATTGCAGCACTCCGCACAGCACCTCTTCACATCCCGACACTTTTTCCAGATGTAGTAATCAAGAGGGCTGAGGAGGAAATCACTAACTTTGAGACCAAAGGTCACTCAAACAGTTCCCGCAGCAAAGGCCGGTATCACCCTTATGATAGGCCTGACAGGAAATCTGACAGACGTCAGGATAAGAAGGGGGATAAGCCGGCATGGAAAAACATTGGGAAGGGCCGGTACAGAAAAACTAGAGGAAAGGCTTCTAGTTACTCCACCCGACCAGCCAAGGGCCAGCAGCCTTATAAATGACAATTACTGTGTAACTCAGTCTCAGACAGGGCTGCTGGACGGGAGCACCTACAGAAAGACAATAGACACTTGTTTGCCTGTAAACTTAACTGTTGTAACTCCTGTACCTACTGTGCCCGGGCTTTCGCAAAAGAAAGATTTAAGTCCCGGGCCAGTAGGGTGTTGTACTCAAAGAGTTCATTCATTAAAACATGTGAAAGGTGTTTCTTGTGTCACTCAGTTGTCTTGTGCCCCTCCTGTATCAAGTGTAAGAAATGTTGTCTCACATCTTCCTGTAGGGGCAAGGCTCCAAAACTTTTGGCAGACCTGGCTGGATCTGGGGGCCGGTCCGAAAGTGGTTCACATTTTGAAAGAGGGTTATACCCTCCCCTTTCAAACCAGGCCGAGACTTTCAAGGTCACCCACAGTCTTAAGCAAATACGCCAATCCTCGCAGGAACAGCTACCTGCTCAAGGCATTGCACCAGCTTATACAAAAGGACGCTGTAGACTTAGTGCGAAACCAGACATCTCTAGGGTTTTTCAACCGCCTGTTTTTGGTTCCGAAACCAAACCACAAATGGAGACCCATACTGGATCTGAGCAAGTTAAATCTTTTCCTAAAGACGGAAAAGTTCAAAATGGAGACCCCGGAAACCATCAGAACTTCTCTCCAGCAGGGGGAATGGGTTACGTCCGTCGACTTCAAGGATGCCTATTTCCATATTCCGATACAGGAACAATCCAGGAAGTATCTGAGGTTTCACGTCCAGGGTCAAACTTACCAATTCAAGGCATTGCCCTTCGGCCTCTCTACAGCACGCATGGAGTTCACTGTAGTAGCGAAGGAGGTCAAACTGATGGCCACAAAAGATGGTATAAGAATCCACCAGTACCTAGACGACTGGTTGGTGAGAGCCTCTTCCCACCGAATTTGTCTCCAACATACTCAGGCCCTGGTAGAACTATGCAAGCGACTAGGTTGGCTGGTAAACATGGAAAAGTCGGAATTGGAGCCCAAGCAAATATTCAATTTCGTCGGCTACCAATTCGACCTAGAGGCCGGTCGGGTCCGTCCTACACCGGACCAGTGGCAGAGCCTTCAAGACAAAGTGTTGGAACTGCTCACCCTACCGGATTGCCCGGTCCGGCAATTTATGTCACTGATAGGTTTGCTCACGGCCACAGAGAAACAAGTTCATCTCGGCCGGTTACATATGCGACCTATACAATGGCATCTCAAGAGAAACTGGAGGGTTCCGGAATCATTGGAGAAACGGATTCCCATACCAAGGTCTCTTCATCCACATCTACGGTGGTGGTTAGACGAAGACAATGTCCTCACAGGCCAGCCTTTACACCCCATAAAACATGCTCTGCAGATCTTTACAGACGCATCAAAAGAAGGATGGGGCGCTCACTTAGACGAACATATTGCAAGAGGAACTTTGTCCCTACCAGAAACCAAGCTGCATATAAATTACCTCGAGCTCAAAGCAGTTCTATTGGCGCTAAAAGAGTTCAGAGACCTCTGTACAGACAAAATAGTTCTTGTCGCAACAGACAATACCACTGTGGTGGCCTACATAAACAAGGAAGGAGGGATGAAGTCGGGCCCGCTTTGCGCGCTTCTCTGGAGAATCTTGACCTGGTGTACCAACAATCAAGTCACGCTCAAAGCCCGACACATTCCCGGCCGTCTGAATGTAGTAGCGGACAAGCTATCCAGACTGGGCCAGACCATTCAAACGGAATGGTCCCTCCTACCAGAGGTTTTTCATATGATATGCAGAAGATGGCACCGACCTCAAGGACTTGTTCGCCACGAGGTTCCACAGGAAATTGCCCCTGTTTGTGTCACCGGTGCCGGATCCCCTGGCCTGGGCCATAGATGCCTTAAGCTTACCTTGGGAGGATCTGGACGCATATGCCTTCCCACCAGTAGCCATTCTGGGCAAAGTGGTGGAGAAGTTACAGGACTACCCCTGCAACAGGATCATTCTGATTGCACCAGGGTGGCCCAACATGCCCTGGTTTTGGGATCTGGTGGCAATGTCCAGTCAGATCCCTCTGTGTCTGCCCAACCTGCCCAATCTGGTATCACAACCATTCAACCAGACCCTGCACAGGAACCTGTCAAACCTGAGCCTACATGCCTGGCTCCTACAGCCACAGCAATCAAGGAGCAGGGATTCTGTGAGGCAGTGGCAGCACGAATTGAGGCTCCTCAAAGAGGATCAAACAGATCCGTGTATGAGGCAAAGTGGGCCATTTTTACAAAGTGGTGCCTCAGTAATCAGGTGGACTTCAGGGCACCACCTCTAAAAGCCATAGCTGACTTCCTGATGCACCTGTTTCAGGACAGGAAGTTACAACCTGGTACCATTGATGGGTACAGATCAGCCATTGCTGATAAGTTGGGCAACTCTATCATTAATGTCAACAAAGATGAGAATCTCACCCGTCTCCTGGATAGTTTCCATAGAGACAGGCCCAAGGGCAGGAGGGATATACCCTCCTGGAACCTGTCCCTGGTCTTGCACCAGCTGACTAAGGCTCCCTTTGAACCTTTAAAAGAGGCCTCACTAAAACAGCGACAGGTCCAGTCAGAGCCCTTCCCTATTACTTGGATAGCACCTCAGATCTTAGGCAGAACAAGGAGTTGGTCTTTGTCTCCTTCAAGAAGGATTTTGATAAGGACATCTCACCTGCCACCATCTCATGGATCAAACAAACTGTGATCCTTAGTTATGAGCTCTCTGACCAGGAGGCCCTCACACTGCATCAGGTCAAAGCCCATGATGTCAGGGCCTTTGCTGCTTCTAAGGCCTTCCAGTCGGGGGTCTCCTTAGAGCAGATTCTCTCAGCCTGCCACTGAAAATCCCATAACACCTTCACACAATTCTATTTGAAGGATGTGGCTTGGGCAGATACAGAACTTTTCCATTTAGGGCCAGTGGTGGCTGCCCAACAGGTCCACCACCAAGCCCCAAAATGAGGAGATATGTAGATATGTAAATATGTATATATGTACATAGTATGTAATAAAAAAAACATTAAAAAAAATGTGACTTGCTTCCTTTGGGAAGTTTATTTCTTGGGACTGAACTCAGCCCCTCTCTTCCTCAGAGCAGATCTGGGAAAGAAAAAGGGGGGGGGGGGGCAACGTCGGTTGACTTCCGGGTAACCTGTTAGTTGGTATCTAACCTTGACCTAGGTTAAGTACGATGCGTCACCTAGCGAATGCACACTCTGTGACTGGTTCTGCCGGTATTATATACAGGACGTCTTTTTCTGGCGTTTGATCCGGTCTTTTTTTGTCGCACCGACCCGGTAAAGCATTTGTCCATTGAATAGGGTATTAACTTATAAAAATTTAATTTACTTATTAAATTTGCAAAATTGTCCATTAGGTAAGATGTATTAATGCAATAAAAATTTAAGTTACTTATTAAATTTGCAAATGAACCATATCTTCAATGAAGATATTGTCACACTCTGTAGTAACCTTGACCTATAAAATCTTGTCCGGGCTATATCTCGGAAACCGTAAGGTGTAGGAAGTTGATACTTGGTAGGGACATTATTTGGGGGTTGCAGGTGTGCAATGTCATGCTGTGACCTTTATTTAACCTTTGACCTTGCCGTAGTAACCTTGACCTATAAAATTTTGTCTGGGCTATATCTCGGAAACTGTAAGGTGTAGGAAGTTGATATTTGGTAGGGACATTGGTTAGGGGGTGTAGGTGTGCACCGTCATGGTGTGACCTTGATTTGACCTTTGACCTTGCCGTAGTGACCTTGACTAAAATTTTGTCCAGGCAATATATCTGAAAGGAATTAGGAAGTTTAGGGGTTGTAGGTGTGCATCATAATTTTTAGTTTACTGATTAATGCTGTCATCTTGCTATTGAATTGTCTTGTTTTAATACTTTATCTTAACATTTTCTTTCCCTTAGATGTTATTTTCTCCACTTAAACATCATTTTGACCTTAATATAACTGACACTGCTCTGAAAGTATCCCGATCTTTGTACTGTTTCACTACTTCTATATCTCATGGTGTTGAAAACTATTTCCCCAGGCTGTGGGGTACGGGCATCTCTGATGCTATTTTTATGTCTAATATTGTCATATAGAGGCTTAAAAATTGTGCCCCCATTCAATTCTTACTTAGGGATTGCATGTGGGGCAATTTTTGACAAAGTCCTTTCAAATAGTTGCTCACCGCCATCTTTGTTTGAACATGTTTGGAGGTGAAGGTTTCATAAACATTAATAAAATATGGGTTTAAAAATGTTTTTGATGGAATGTTTTAAAACATTTGATCAACAATGTTTTTTAAACATTTTATGTGTAAGGTTTATAAACTAATTCATGATGAATAGAATAACCTTCATTTCTTTAGCTATTTTATAAATGTTTAAAAAATGTTTCCAATCAAACCTAGCTTCTTGAGTTATTTTATAAACGTTTAATAAATAACATTTTTAGTAAAAATGTTTGTATATTATAGAATGTTTTATAAAGCCTTTTTTAAACATTACAGCGTAAACATTTCATTGCGTTAATACATCTTACCTAAGAGATGATAGCTGTAGCCTGGCACCAGCCTGTCCCGCCAAATGCCAGAAAAAGACGCTCAGGACCGGTACCCTACAATCCACTCGCCAGGGTCCTAGTTCCTGCTTTATTCACCAGAGGGACGTGACTTCATAGCATCTTTTTTGTTTGGTGCAATTTGAAAGTTGTGTTTTTTTGGAAACTCTTTGCAAAGTATTGGATATTTCCTTAAGTTCATTTGTGATCCATCTTGGTGTCATCACTTGATTGTGTAATAGTCTTGGCTTCACCGGGACAAAGTAGGGGGGCTTGCGGCCATATTATGGCTTCTTTTGATAAACATTCCAGATGTGCTCGATGCAGGGACAAGAATCTTGGTGAGGATCCATGCATTAAGAAACTGCCGTGTGAGTATTGCAAGTTGTTGACCCCTGAACAAGTTATTCAACTAGCAACTTCCGCATATAAACTTAGAAAAGAAAAACAAAAAGAATGTGATTCTCTAGTGGATTCTGCTTCTGTACCTGTTTTGTCGCCTGTCGACCATGATAAATCTACTCTGGGTGCTTCTTCTTCTCACAACACGTCAGAAGATCTGTCTGCCCCAACCATCTTTTAGAAAAGAATTACAGGAATTGGATGAAAATGGTCTGTTAGAATGGCACATCTTGAAGCATTGCTCACTATAGGACATCGCCCTTCTCCTCCAGCTACATTTTCACCAGTCAAAGTTCCGGTTCAACATGGACCACCAGCAGGTGCTCTCTCACAAGCTCCCTTTCTTCTATATACAGTTCCTTGCGGCCAAGCCACCCCAGCTTCCGGTCCGGATGGAACTCTCACAACTGCTACTGCTACTACATCTGTTGAAATGACATATCCACTGGAGAACCTTTATCCAGACATTGACAATTCTGAACCGGTGTTTTCACAGCCCAGCCCGGTGTCTACTGGTAAACATTTATCTCATTCTCATCCGGTCTCTGCTACTGACCCTGCACCGGAAACGTATGAGGAAGGTGAACTCTCTGAAGTTGAAGATCAACCAGAATTAGATAACGGAGATTCTGACCGGGCTATAAGCGAGGATCAAAACTACAGAGAAACTGTTAGGGGTGTACGTGCCTTTATGGGATGGACCCACATCCCGGATTTGGAGTACTCTCCGGCCTCTAGGACAGTCAATCCATGGGTAGGCCACAGATCTCAGCCAGTTGGAAAGGTGTCAGTTTTGCTTCTACCTGAAGACTGGTTATGCCGGAAGCTAGAGAACTTGTACTTAGTTTTGATTGGGGGTTACACCTCCAAGTCCAGTGAACCAGGAGGTTTGCATGTCGACCAGTTTTTGCGACCAACAAAATCTCAGAGCCGTTGGTACGGGATTCATCCGGCTGAGCCAAAGGACCCAACTCGACTGGGTAAATCTGTTAATACTTGGCCCAACGATGCTGCAAAGATCAATAGTGCCTTTCCAAGAATCTGCAAATCAGCTGCCTCTACATTTCAGCCTCCTTCTCACCCAATTTCACAAGACACTCTTAGAAAATGGGAAAAAGCAGCAAAAGAAACCAGTTATATATGCAACCAATCAGCTGGTTTAAATAAATGCATCACGAAAATACGGGACAGTGTCCAAGAAAACCTCAAGGCTCTGCAAACTGAGTTGAGTAAGGGGAAGTCTCAAGCAGCTCTAGATGAACTCCACTACTTAACTTCCTTTAACCAGAATTTAAGTTTCGCAATGGGGAAGTCACTCCAACACCTGTCAGACTTTAGCTTTGTCCAGATGGTAAATCTTACTCTACTACGCAGGGATGTGTACCTGGAGAATCTCAAACCCGGAGTGAAACATGATACTCTGTCAGCATTACGTAACTGTCCACTCAATGGCTATGCCTTGTTTCCGGATGCAGTAATCCGGAAACCTGAAGATGAAATTACCCAATATGAGAACAGCAAGTGTACTTCCCAGCCCGGCCTTGGCCAGGGGGAGGTTCGCTGGTGGTTATAAGAAACAACAGCAGCAAAATCGCTTCCAACCTTATCCATCTACTTGGAAGCAATCACAGGATTCTTCTCGTTCTTCCGGGCAAGCTGGAAAGGATATGCCCGCATGGAAGTCATTTGGGGGCCGGGGAAGGTCCCGTGGACGCGGCAGGGGAGGTCACCCCGGAAGTGGGTGCCAGTGACCCGGTTGGTGGCTTGTGTAAAAAGTGTGGCAAAACAAGACTTCTGTGACTTGCACCAGGTTAGAGCTCATGACGTTAGAGCTTTCGCGGCTTCAAGGGCTTTTCAAGGTGGCATCTCCTTGGACCAAATCCTAGCAGCCTGCCACTGGAAGTCCCACAACACTTTTACCCAATTCTACCTTAAAGATGTTGCTTGGGCCGATTCGCAGGTTTTTTATTTGGGTCCCGTGGTGGCTGCTCAGCAGATCCACCACTGAACCTTCTTTGCTCCTACCCTGTATATAGTGTATATAATGTTTTCGGATTTTGTTTGGTATAAGTCTAGCCTTGTTATGACCCATTCTATAATCAAAGTTTTTTTACTTAGGTGCTAGGTGCACAGAGTATAAGGCCTTATTCCACTCTTCCTAGAGTGTGGTTGGAATCTCTAAGGACTGAACTCTTCTTCTCTTCCTTCCCTCAGATTAGAAAAAGGGGGGGAGGCAAGCCTTTTGGGCTCAGGATCTATTTTATGGCTCTACTATTAGATAAGCCAGATCCTACTGTCCATGTGTAGAGTTCCAATTAGTCCTAAATAAGCTGCCCTCCTTCTACCAGGTAGTTATTATATCCCCAGACAAAAGTCGGGGATATATTGGATTCAGGTCCGTCGCGCCGCCGCCGCCGCCGCCGCCGTAGAAATTTCTTTGTGGACGCGATAACTCAAAAACAAATTAATATTTTTTTTTCAAACTTGGTACACATGTTAAGGGTGCCCAAAGGAAGATCCCTATTTTAAGGTGACCTTAAACTCCCAGTAAAAAAGAACTTATGGCCACCTTAAGGTCAGAAATTGCACTTTTGGCCACTTAGAGCCCTGTAGGTCACAAACTATGATGCTCAGCTGGCTGAAATTTTACCTGACAACACATTAATATGTTCTTAGTACATGTGCCGAAAATCATGACTTTAAGTTGAGGAGAAAATTGTGTTTGAGGCCCATAAATACCCCCACTTAGGGATTTTTTGCTATACTTTACACATATTTTGCCCTATAATTTGGAAGTGATAATTCTGATGAGTCTCAAACTGCGCTAGGTATAACTTTGATATGTAATCCTTGTCTGTAGAAAATTTTAGGGCTGTAGGTTTACCCAAAGGGGTCGACTTAAGGTCTCAAAAGTGCCCACAGAGACCCAATTTATGCACTTTTTGCCACTTTCAAGCACTGTAGCTTTCAAACTATGTCTCTCATCTAAGTTAAATATCATCTGGGAATATATCTATGTGTTTTCTTATATGTGCCCCAACATTTAGGCCTTTAATAGACAGTTAACCTGTGTATCAGGACCATAAACACCCACCCGAGTGACCCTTATAAGACATTTTTCACATCTTTTTCCCTGTAACTTGGAAATGGTAAGTCTGAGAAGTTTCAAACTGTATTAGATATATATTCTGTGTGTAATCTTAGTATGTAACAGATTTTAAGTCTGAAGCTTTAATTTTGAAGGTCAAATTGAGGTCTCTAAAAGGCTCCCAAAGACCCAATATTTGGACTTTTTGCTACTTTTAAGCCCTGTGACTGTCAAACTATGTGACTGATAGAGCTCAAATCCTATCTGAGAAGATATTAGTATGTTATTTTTATATGTGCCAAAAATTAAGGCTTTAAGAAGACATTTAACCTGTGTATGAGGACCATAAATCCCCACCCGAGTGACCATTTTTAGACATTTTTCACATATTTTTCCCTGTAACTTTGAAATGGTAAGTCTAAGAAGTTTCAAACTGTATTAGATGCATATTCTATGTGTAATCTTAGTATGTGACAAATTTTAAGTCTGAAGCTTTAATTTGAAGGCTACATTTAGGTCTCTAGAAGGCCCCATAAAGACCCAATATTTGGACTTTTTGCCAATTTTAAGGCCTGTGACTGTTAAACTATGTGACTGATAGAGCTGAAATCTCATCTGGGAATACATTATTATGTTCTTTTTACATGTGCCAAAAATCAAGGCTTCAAGTAGACATTTAACCTGTGTATGAGGACCTTAAACACCCACCTGAGTGACCCTTTTAAGACATTTTTCACATATTTTGCTCTGTAACTTGGAAATGGTAAGTCTGAGAAGTTTCAAACTTTATTAGATACATATTCTATGTGTAATCTTAGTATGTAACAAATTTTAAGTCTGAAGCTTTAATTTGAAAGCCACATCGAGATCTCTAAAAGGCCCACAATGACCCAATATTTGGACTTTTTACCACCTTTAAGCCCTGTAACTGTTAAACTATGTGATTGATGGAGCTGAAATCCCATCTGGGAATGCATTATTATGTCCTTTTTACATATGCCGAAAATCAAGGTTTTTAGTAGACATTTAACCTGTGTATGAGGGCCATAGACACTCGCCCAAGTGCCTTTTTTGACATTTTTTCCGTATTTTGCCCTGTTATTTGGAAATGCTTAGTGTGACAAGTCTTAAACTGTATTATATATAATTTTTGTTTGTTATGTATGTCCCCCAAAAAGTTTCAGATCTGTAGTTTAATTGCTAAGGTCTCTTTAACAATTGTAAAATGCCCACAGAAACCCAATTTATGGATATTATGCCACTTTAAAGCCCAGTAACTGTCAAACGATGTGGGGTATAGAGCTGAAATCTTTGAATTTTTAAAAGGAAATGCCTGTCTATTTAAATTTTGAATATTAATAATGTTATGGCTATCTTAGTCTTTTAAGAACTTATTTTTGTGTGTTATACCTCTGCTTGCTGAGTTTTTCACTTTTTAAAATGAAACTGGTTAAACATATTCAAGTAGACAAAATGGACACTTTAAGTGAGCTTTAAGTCCCAATATTAATGAAATTATATCCTTATGTAGTAAAACTAGGGGATTTTTAACCCTCAACTAGCCCAGTTTTATTCAACTTGCCTCAGTTAATTTTGGCACAGCTCCTACAGTTATGAACTCATTTCAGTTGATAATCACATACTTAAAATTCTCAATTCTTTTTGTATTTGAGTACCCCTTTTATATAGATTGTTTGTTTACCATTTATGCTCAACCCACATCCCCCACCCGGATTCCCCCCACCCACCTCTGGGACCTCCAGCTATATTGAATGACACTAAATAAACAATGGTATTTAATGATATCAGATGAGAAACAAAGAACTCAATGGGGTTGCAGATCTTGTGTAATAGTGAGAGAGGTGTGGAGAAGGGGAGAGGGGTGGGGGTGGGAGGTGGTGGGCTTCATTACATATAACACAAAGGGGAGTCAGAACTGAGATTGTGTCACATATTTAGGTTGCATATATATGGACCACATATATAGGTATAGAGGAAATGAATAACTGAAAACAATTTGCAAATTCTAAAAATAATATAATAAAATAATAATATAAACAATTTTTTTTTAAATAATATTTTATTTGTGAACAAATATAGAAACAGATATGCGCTTTTGGGATTATGAATTTTAGAATGGACATTGAATCATCAATCATTTAAATACTTTGAAGGAAGATTGAAAAATATGATGAGTTGAGTTAAAAATAATATTTTATTTGTCAACAAATATAGAAACAGATATGCTCTTTTGGGATTATTATTTTAGAATGGACATTCAATCATCAATCATTTAAATACTTTGAAAATAGGTTTAGAGTTATCATTGCAGGAAGATTGAAAATATAATTTGAGTTATGTATTCGGCGTCTGGGGATACACCATCTTCCTTGGGGAGATATAAACAGAGTAGATTGATGTGCTGAAGTTCATATAATAATGGGTAATTATGTTTTAAAAAATTTCCGATCAAAACCTGTGGCGTGAGTGATGACCTGTCTGGGGATATGTTGGCGCCGAGTTGGCCCAATCTAGTTCTATCTATCGTCTGTTTGGTAAGATGTATTAACGCAATAAAATTGCAAATTTTAATTAGTAAATTAAATTTTTATTAGTTAATACCTTACCTAACAGATGGGAGATTCCCACCCGGCCTTCCTTGCTTTCAGCTTATAGTGGATTCAACTCCGGGGGACGAAAAAGATGCTATGACATCACGTCCCTCTGGCGTATAAAGTAGGAACTAGGCCACCTGGCGAGTGGATTGTAGGGTACCGGTCCTGCCAGAGGTGAAACTCTGAACGTCTTTTTCTGGTGTATGGTGGGACCGGCTGGTGCTGGGCTATAGCTATCATTTGTTAGGTAAGGTATTAACTAATAAAAATTTAATTTACTTATTAAAATTTGCAATTTACTTGGAAACATTTAGAACATCGTAAGATAGGGTTTAAACAGGTTTTAAAAATGTTTTGTAAACTTTTAAACCATTTAAAAATGTTTCTAATGTTTATTGGGAAGCCATGATGCCACAAATTGGAAATGTATGTGTATAGCAATACAACCATAATTGAAATGCAATGTTGATCTGGAAGATCCTAAATTAATAGGCCTATACAAGATTCTGTGAGCCCGAATTTTGTGAATGATAATTGGCTGTGGCAGTCTTCTGTACAGTTATTGTCATCAATCGATGGTCAAGGAAAGTGAAGTTGTCAGGGAAAAGTCGGGGATTTTTAAAAGCAACCATGAGTGGCAACCCTGCTGATAGACTCTTGCTTCTTATACAGTTGAATACTGTTCAAAGAGGATGTTTTGCAATAAGTTTTTGATTCCAATTATTATTGCTTGATGATCAAAATATCACAAAGAAAAGATTGAAACTACCTCCTTAAATGAGGCTGATCAGGTTACCTTTTCTATCCTTTTCACAATGAATAATCGTAAATTAGAGTGAACATCTCATATTTCAGGTATCCCAGGGAGTAGAGTGGCTGTTAAGACTGCTAATTATGACCCAAGGGGGGCAGCTTTTCACAAGTCAGAAGGCCTGTGGGATTTACAAAACTGTCACTTTGTCATAGAACCTGCTTGGGATTCTGTACCCTGCCTTTTGTTCTTGTATTTCAGGCAGTCAGAAAAAACTTGTGCTGTATCTCAAGAGGCTCCTGGTTTTTTGCTCTGCTTCATATTATGTGAATTTATTTTTTAACGTTGAGCTGCTAGAGATCACTTTCTCTTTTTTTTTCGTCTCTGGCATTTTATGTGATCTAGGCTTCCATGAAACTCCTGTTTCCCATTGCTTTAAATCTCTCATGTCAGTGCCTTTGATGCTTTTGCAGCTTGCACTTATAGATTGAAAGACTTTTCGGCCATGTTTAATGGATATAGCACTTCAAAAGAGCACAATTTCATTGGAAAATGGAGGTTGCCAGCAAGCCCATAAAGTTTTGGACTTTGGTAGCCCTTATGAATATGTACTGGTCCTTATATTTAAGATATATAAAAACATGTTACTCCGGTGTTTTTGCTGTATGTTGTTCCTGATTGACTAGAAAATGGAGTGTACTGGACATTAATGAAACAAAGCTGCCAGTGGCTAGTTGGTGACTGAATTTTTACCCTTGCATTTTTTTAAGTTATCAAAAAGCTTATAGAAATATTTGAAGAAAAATCAATCATAACAAACTAAATTTTTAGAGAATGGATTAATACTAGTTGGAACAAAAAAAATGTCAAATGCTTTTTGAAAATCTCAGTGAATTGTGTTTTAAAACATGTAAATTTTATTGCATTTCAAGGTACTTGCCCCTGTAACCCTAGCTGTTGAACGCAACATAAAACAAATAATAAATCTAAATCTAAACCACTAGCCCTCTGCTTTCCAACCAGGAATCACCATTGGTAAGTATTACTAATTTATCAAAATGTTGATATCAAAATTTTAAATTCAGTGTAATATTCTGATTAAAGCACTGGATGTATTCTTTCGATTGATAGACACTGGTATGGTTAGAATTGTGGTTTTGACATAAAACCTCAACTTGTAAAAATAACCATATTTGTAAATAAGGTATTTTTTAAAGTTTTCAGAATTGCAATCTGAGTATGACGGGAAAAAAATTTTGCAGTCTGCTAGTGTTACTTCTAGCATTATTCTTTGTTGAATGTAGAAGCAAACCCCCTTTTGGGGTTGCACTTCAGTTGAATTGGACTGACCACGTAATGGACTCTTCCTGTCCAATTGCTCCCCTCCATGCATTAGCCAATCACAGGCTGCGTTCTTTTACCCTCATTACAAGTGTTAAGTATTTGTGTCATTATATGCCTATCAGTCTATGAGGCAACATGTGTTGAATTTTATTTGGACTATTTTAGTTGTTGCTATTATTTCAATGGCGTCTACTTCTAATCAAGAGGGGCTACCTAAACCTGCTCTATTCTTTTGTAAGAAATGCAATGGTGAACATGTTAAACCAGTGGGGGCTAAATGCGAACGACTGAAGCGTGACCAAGAGAAACGGGACAATAGTCGTGATAGCACGAAGAAAACGCCCAAGGTTAAAGCGGATAATGAGAACTCACAGGAGAAAACACTTGATCTCGTGTTGAACACCATGGCCACTCTAACACAGCAATTGGGAGCGATGGACGAGAGGATCTCTGGTCTCGCACAGAAAATTGAGCCCAGCAATAAGGCATCCACACGCAAGTCACGATCTCGTGATCAAACCAAGAGAAGAACCATTACTGAACTGGACGAGGATATGGCAGTCCAGTCTTCACAAGGGACTTCTGCTACCCAAGCAAGTGCAGGGACATTGTTTACCCAGACTTTTCCTGACACGGCTGTGTCATTTAGATCTGCTCAAACACCAGTGCAGGCGAAGAAGTCGAAATGTGATGGTGAAACGGGAATTGCTCCACTTGCTGGAGACACGGACTCTTTTACAACTCCACAAGTGCGTTCTGTGCAGCCTCTCTCTACGAGAGTTACTCAAGCTTGGCATCACACAGAACCCGAGGTTCCCAAAGACACACGATTAGTAGACCAGCAGAGCGTGGAGGATAATACTCAAGGAATATTTCAACATGTTGACCAGTTTGGAATACCAGTTCGTGTGCAAGGGGTCGTGAATCAGGGGCAGTCAACCAGGGACACGCGTGTGCAAGGAATTGAAAGAATTAGTGCTGACAACACCGGCCAGTCTATGACCTTAGAAGCTTTGAGATCCAACCCTATTATTCAGCAGTTGGTAGAGGAAAGAGTTGCAGTGATGGAATCGCGCATGCGCACTGAATTACAACAAGGTGTGTATAAACGTAAGAAAAGTGGTAGATACAATACTTCAGAAACCCCACATGGCACTCCACATCTCAGATGGCCCAACGAGAGTTGTTTGACGGGACCCACTAGGAAACGCGTTCCTTTTGATGATTTAACATTGGGTCAGTTTGTGATAGGCTTCGTTACAAACGCACTTGACACTCAGCATCCATCTTTAATGCGCAACATGCTGTTAGAAATGGTAGAAACTATCAAGGTGGCAGAGAACATCTCTTGGCCCATTGCAAAGGGGGCGTTCGCTGCTTGTATGCACAGAATCGAGGATGAAACATTGTCATGGAATGATGCTCGTACTTTGTCAGAAAACAGGCTCACATATTCGCAAGCCGCAGTTTTTAGTGGCTCCACAACTATGTCTCCAAAACCTGCCAATGTCGCTTCAAATTCAAAGAAAGTCGTGTGTAAATGGTTCAATGAGGGGACGTGCCCCCATGCGCAGGATCACTTAGATACGACGGGTACGACCCTCTTCAGGCATGTTTGTCTGTACTGCTTCAAATTCCTCAAGAGGAATAACGTGCATGTTGAGTCCGAGTGTCTCAATAAAAAGAAGGCAACCAGCGAATAGGAACCAGTGGACCATGGCTGTTTGATTGACATTAAGAAACATATAACTCGTGGTGTTGGGTGTCATGTCAGGGGCTCTCCCCAGGACATTAATTTTCTTGACAATTTACCTGTACTTGTTGACAATATTTGTAACTTGCACAATAGAGGACCTTATGGTAATCTTAAGGATCTTAAAGTATTAGAATTTGTTGGTTTACCTTTAATTAAATTGTGTACATGTACCACTACGTGTGACAGCTATGATCATTGTAATGATTCTAAATTGAAAGAAAAACCTCACAATGATGAAGAGCTGCACAAGGAAAGCAGGTCTTCCATGGTATTCAATAAAGACATTCCATTTAATTATAAAATTGGTTTTGTTACTCAGCCTACGTCTTGTTTGTATACAGGTTTTACTCGCAAACTTCAAGCGCATAACCCACAAGAATATCTTCAGGCTGTTACTGACATATTGTCTTCCGGTCGTTGTAATCATGCAGGTGAACGTATCCGTCTGCCGTCTGCGTTTAATTGGGATTATTTAGAACAGGAAATGCTGTTGTATCATGATAAAAGGCTTCTTGATTACCTTCAGTTTGGCTTTCCATTAGGTCTCATGCGAGGGGTCAAAATTACTAGCAATGCTATAAACAACCACCAATCTGCCATTGACTTCCCTGTGGAGGTGGAGGAATATATTTCAACTGAAAGAAAGCATGGGGCACTTTTGGGCCCTTTTGATAACCCACCTCATCCGGAATTTACATGGTCACCTCTCATGACTCGCCCCAAGGGCTCGGGTAGGCGAGTTATTCTGGATCTCTCATATGGAGACTATTCAGTTAACCATGCTACGAACAAAGAGTTATACGATGACTCCCCTTTCCAATTGACACTACCTTCCCTCGATCATCTGTTGCCTGCGTTGCAGCAGTTTGGCCAAGATGCCAGGCTCTTCAAGGTCGACATATCTCGGGCGTTTCGAAACGTACCTGTTGATCCGGGGGATGCCATTCATTTGGGTATCAAGTGGGGAGACCAGTACTACATTGATAAATTTTTGGCTTTTGGGGCAATCCATGGCACAGCAATTTTTGAGCGTATAACAAATTTTATCAGATACATTTTAGCCAATAAAGGGGTAACAGTCTACAATTATATAGATGATATTTATGCCTGTTGCCATAAAGATCAGGCACAGACTGCCTTCAGGGCTTTAACTGATGTAATTCGATCAGTAGGCTTGCCTATTAACCCTTCAAAACTTTTCCCCCCTTGTAAAACCCTTTCCATATTGGGAATCGTGGTGGACGTGGACTCAGCCACTTTTAGAATAGAGGAAGAAAAATTGAGGGAGATAACAACATTATGTGCACATTCCTTTATTAGAGATGTCTTCACTAAGCGAGAATTACAAAGATTGCTTGGTAAATTACTGTACGTTTCTCGTTGTATAAGAGGCGCTCGTGTGTTTCTCAACAGAATTCTTTCTACCCTCAGAGATGTAGGTGATTCCGTTCGAATATGCCCTGACGAGGGTTTCTATTGGGATTTACAATGGTTTCTCCAATTCTTGAGCAAATTCAATGGGGTTGTAACTTTTAATCGTCCACCTGTTTCTCACACTGCATTTGTGGATGCAAGTTTGCAAGGATTGGGAGGTGTTTGGGGCTCTCGCGTATATTCCGTAGCCATTCCCTTTACACTCATTGGGGACCTAGCCATAACCCAGTACGAGCTATATAATATCTTGGTTGCTGTTAAGTTGTGGGCACCACACTGGAAAGATAAGGTCGTACTCATCAGGTGCGATAATGAAAGTGCAGTCATGGTCTGTAATACTGGGAGAACAAGAGATGCATTCTTAGCAGCTTGCCTTAGAAATTTGTGGCTGGTAGCAGCCACTGCAAATATTGACCTGCGGGTGAAGCATATAAAGGGTAAAGACAATATTTTAGCTGATGCCTTATCTCGCAATCACCTTCATAAAGTAGGAGACGTTCAATGGGAAATTGTTAATACTGAGGTTTTAAGTTTATCTATGTGTTTGTAGGCGTGACCTCCAATGCTAAGGAATTATTGTCAGCAGCTGTGGAAAGGCTTACTGCAGCATTGCGCCCCCAGACCAGAATACAATACCTTCGGCAATTTAAAGTATTTATGGCTTTCACCATTTATACTGGGACTCAGTCATTGAACAGTAGATCCACCATTATAACATTCTTGGAGTTTTTGGCTAGGAATGCTCTGTCATATAGGGTCATCATGAACTATGTGTCTGCCTTAAAGTTTCATTTTTGTCATTATCAAATACCCACTGGAGTTTTTGAGGACTATTTTGTTAAGAGACTGTTGAGAGGTATACAATATTCTGTCCCATTAGTGGTGAGACCTAGGGGCCTGTTCTCGTTGTCACAAATTCGCGAGATAGTGAGGATCTGTGATATCTTTGAGAACTCCCTCACTTACAGAGGTGCGTTCTTGTTAGCATTCTACGGGTTGCTTCGCATTTCCAACATTGCCCCTCCCTCATCAAAGTTCTTTGATCCGACTAAACACCTTCTGCGCCGTGACATTAGGTTTGCACACCCGGGGGTACAGATTACCCTTAAATGGGCCAAGAACTTGCAGGCCCCAGAGAGAACGCATGTGGTTAAACTGCCGTGGGTTAAGGATCCCATCATGTGCCCAGTCGCAACGTTGCAAGCTATATTTGCGAGATTTCGACCACAACCTTTGGATCCCGTGTTTACACTGGATGACTATTCGATTCTCACGCAAAGTGATCTCAGGAAACGCTTGTCTTCTTGCTTGCGCATCATGGGTCTTCCCTTAGAAGGGCATGGGTTTCACACGTTTCGTCGCTCCGGGGCGACTCTTGCGTACGATGCAAACATCTCACTCACAGCAATTAAACTTCATGGGGTTTGGAATAGCGATGCCATCTGGTCGTATATTTCTGACAACACCAACCAGGCTCTTCAGGTCCCACTCACTTTCCAGAAACTGGTCAACTCCCTACAATAAATGCTCTATGGGGCTTGGGCTGTTGTTATATTTTATTGTCTGTTTTATATGTGGGGTAACCCCCAAGTTTTACTGTAACAAAATAGATTCTAATAAATGGTAGTGCCCAAAATGCATATACATAATTTTCATTGTGTGGTCTCGTTCTTGCTAAGGTCTGGGAGCGAGATCTCGTGCTAATCTTGCTCTCTTGAACGTGAGCCGACTTCAACTGTAGAAGCAAACCCCCTTTTGGGGTTGCACTTCAGTTGAATTGGACTGACCACGTAATGGACTCTTCCTGTCCAATTGCTCCCCTCCATGCATTAGCCAATCACAGGCTGCGTTCTTTTACCCTCATTACAAGTGTTAAGTATTTGTGTCATTATATGCCTATCAGTCTATGAGGCAACATGTGTTGAATTTTATCCCGTCCCCCCCTCCCCAATTTTATTGCTGTAAATTGTGAGTGTATGGGGTAGGTTGGGGGCTGTTGTTATATTTTATTGTCTGTTTTATATGTGGGGTAACCCCCAAGTTTTACTGTAACAAAATAGATTCTAATAAATGGTAGTGCCCAAAATGCATATACATAATTTTCATTGTGTGGTCTCGTTCTTGCTAAGGTCTGGGAGCGAGATCTCGTGCTAATCTTGCTCTCTTGAACGTGAGCCGACTTCAACTGATTAGGTTTCTGCATTTCTTGCTGCAATGCAATAATGTCCATCCCAAGACTTTACCTTATGTAACTGGAGAACATAATGAAATTCCATCTTGGATGCGAGTCATGTATCATTGATTACAAAAATCCCATTTGTATGAACCAGATGTAAAAAAAAAACATCGAGCCTCTTACCATGACAATTTTTTTAAGATTTTGCTGTAATACAAGAGAAAAACAAAAGTGGGGAAAAATTACTTTAGATTTCTGGCAAGCATTACAATATCAGTGATGTGACCATATTGGACTGTTCCCGGCACCGAAGCTTATTATGACTAATTTGCATATAATTTTCAGGCATTTTCTGTGGTCACTTGGGATATTGTCTTTTCTACAAAGAACGTGATTCACTTTTTTTGTTGTAGTTTTCAACAAGACAGTAAGAATCATTGGTGATAGTCTGACAGTTGCCCCGGCTTTAATCAATAGTCCTTCAGTTTTAAAACCTTTTAGAAAGGTTTTAATTGTTGCATCTTTTTGTGATTTGTTGAGGCTTGCTAAGATGATCAGTTTGTGGAGAGATTAAAGAAGGTACACTTACTTTTGTTGATTTCCTTTCCAGTTTCTTTCATACTCTCAATCTCGGAAATGGTAACGTATATTGCTTATTGTATACCAACATATAACATGTCACAATAAATGTACTTCGATACATAGTGCACATATATCTTATTTAAAATAAAACTATATGCATATTTTTAACTATAAGAATAATATAGTAAGTAGTTTTCAGGGTTTCTCACAGTTTCTATGAATGTTCTCACTAAAAACATAACCCATGTTAAGATGGGTTTAATTATAATTAGTAAACTGTTAAAGAACTTTGATTTCATTATGTTAAGTTTGAGAAAAAAGTCATCAGAATTATTACAATGTTGTTGCTTCCTTACTGGACTGTGCCTCGTGTTTCATCAGCTTTTAAGTTTTCAAAATGTTAGTTTTAATTTTCAGTACAGATGCTCTGATTTATACAAACCATAAGTTAATCTGCTTATTGCAAAAACAAAGAATATCTCTTCAAAATTATTTTTCAGGGATATACAGATTTCTTAAAGAATTTAAATTATTCATTTTGCAGATGCAGTAAAACCAAGTAAAATCAAATATTAAATGACCAGAAAATTACTTTTTTACCTTGAATTTCACATGACAGGGTAAACCACCTTCAAAACTTGTATATGATGACCATATATGTTCATATGTTGTGCCCAGTCCATGAAATTGCCCAAAAATTTTGCTATGTGTTATTTCCTATTTTCCACTCTTCTATAGTTGAATTTCTCTGTTGTTTTTGTGGCAGGATACCTACCTCTTCTGTTTCATATTCCATCTATTATCCAAAAAGGAACATTCCCACAATGTATGGATAATAGAGGTTTTATACTTATAAGGAAGGTCAACCTGACAGATTTCTTTTTTAGAGTTTCAACTGTGGTTAAAATGGGTGTCTTAATAGAGCTGCTGATATGATTGATCTAGATTATGACCAATATATCTCTTCATCCTCAATCCACTGAACAAGCCCACTTGAAGTGGAGGATTATGGCCACATGTGTCCATAATGCTAAACTAAATACGATTTTAGACATCATTACCTCTTTTAGTGCTCTCAACTGGTTTGGGAAAGTTAAAGAGATTAATGCTTTGTTTGTCCATTAGGGGTCATAACACATCCGGAATCCTTCCGCCCCCCCATCCCTTTACCACTTAATAGCAATAGTCTCAAGTGTCTCCTAAACTTATACTGAAAGATTAATCTAATTTTGGTGACCCAATTTCAACAGCCAAATAATGTAGTATTGTGTCATCATATACTGCACCCTAATATTTAGAGTGAATGTTTTAAAATTCTGGTTTTCTAAATATTTACTGGAGCTCACATGACTAAACGTACTGAATCAGAATAATGGGTTATAGAATGCAAAGTAATAACAAAATCACTGCCAGGGCCTTCAGTTAGCTGGACATTTTTTGTAATGTTATCAACAAGCTTTGTTGCCACTGACTCAAAGAAAAAAGTAGTAAAGATACCTTCTCCACACTTTGCATCTGGGTTTGTCATGGGTAGAATGTCTTGAGAAATGATTTAAATTCATTCCAAAAACAAGATGGCTGATATAGCTATTGATGTGGAAAACAGTTTCTGCTCATTCAGATCAAAGTTAAAAAAATAAAGATATTGTAGTGGGTAAAGATCCAATTTTCACACTAAAACCTAATGCCAAGCTGGATGGATCCACTCTGTTTTGACATCATTATAATATGAAGAAAAAAATCAGTTTTGTTACATGAAATATAAGAAAGAATTTTAATCCAGGTATATCTATAATTAAGCAGCCCGCAAGGGACGCTTTTTTGTATACAGGGGTTAATTCACGTAGAAAGAGCTGCCAGCTCCTGCATATTCTATTGTTTCAGATTCTCTTCAAATTTAGCACATATATGAGAAGAAAAAGAATACATGACAAGAAGAGAAGTCACATGACAAAAAGCATGTTTTAAAAGGGGTGTGCTTTTCTGGATGATAACTTAATAAGTGCTTCGCCTATTCACATAGAAATTTGGCAAGTACCTTATGTTTGTTAAAAAAATGTCTGGAAATCATTAACTTTTGGAAGTAATTTGATACAAAATGGCCAACTAATTATTGATTAACTAAATGCCACAATTTTTCTTAATGATGAAAATGAAAAATCTTTACTATCTGAGAAGTGGTGCGAGATAGAGTGACTTCAACGAATTTTGTGGCATCCAGGGTATATGCAGAGTGATCTGCCATTTTTTTGCCAAAACTCATTTTCCCGCCATTTTTGGCGGCCATCTTAAATTTCTGTGTAAAATGCAAAAATGTATTTATCTTGCAAGATAGAGCGATTTTGATAAATTTCTGACACTCTGGATATATGTAGACTCATCTGCCACTTTTTATCAAAATCATTTTCCCGCAATTTTTAGTGGCCATCTTGAATTTCTATGTAAAATGCAAGAAAAATGCATTTATCTCTGAAATGGTGCCATATAGAGCAATTTTGACAAAATTTTTAGCCCGCAGGGTATACATGGAGTCTGGCACTTTTTGCTAAAAATTGTTTTCCCGCCAGTTTTGGCAGAAATCTTGAATTTCAGTATTAAACACAAAAATAAATTTATGTTGGAAACGTGAGATAGAGTGATGTTGACGAAATTTTTTACCCCCAGGGTATCTGCAGAGTAATCTGCCACTTTTTGTCAAAAATTGTTTTCCTGTCATTTTTGGTGGCCATCATGAATGTCTGCATAAAAAACACAAGAGTGCATTTATCTTTTAGTATTTTTGACTGATTATTTTCAATAACATTGCTTTCCTTTACATACCCGCCACTTTAAAATGTGATCAAAGTAGGAATTACAAGTAAACTCAAAGATGACAGTTGGTGAACAATGTTTTATACATGTAAATGTCTTTCAGTTCCAGTGCTCCTGTCCTATCGTATTATTGTTTCAGCCATGTTGTAGCTGTTTTATGGCTAATTTTTAACAAATCCTTTGTTCCCTTTGTTAAAGCCATCTTTAGTAAGCAAATGCCATTCCCTTCATTAGTACAGTGTTAAAATGTTGGCCTGTCCCTATAACATTGTGGTGAACAGATTTCAGGATTATTAGCACCAAAGGTCTGAAGATGGTGTTATTTCTTTTGAGAATATCAAATATCAAAGCCATGCTAGGCTGTCTCATAACTAATTTGGGTAACAAGTTTTGAAATGAAGAATCAGAGATATTTGGCCTGAGAAGATATCTAAACTGGTGAATTGAACAATGTAACAGATGTTAAAAAGTCCTATTCCTCTACTGCAATGGGACCTATGCAGTATATTTGTAAGGACTTGAATGTAGCTGCATACTAAGCCTCAGTTTCTCTCATGTGGACTGCCAATGGCCATTGATGGCAGCAAAAGCTACTGTTGCTACTGTACTGTGAAAGTGGAAATTTTCACAGGGCTTAATTGCTGAATGAGACTGGATTGTGTAGGTTAAATTTGAATGTAATTTTTAAACTCTATCAATATTTAGATAAGAAACTAGTGAAAATGAATTCTATTTAACTTCAAAAGTTTTGAAAAAATGGTAAAATTTCTTTCCAGTGAAAAAAAATCAACTTTTACAATAGCTGAAGACAATTTTGTGTACAAGTATACACTTTTTGTTTGACATTTGTCTATATTTTAATTTGACTGCTGATGTGCAATAACTTTACACCACCATTGGAAAGCTGGGAATGATGGTGACTAATGGCAGCCTGTATCAGCCAATATTGAGTATGAAGAAACAGGTCATCTAGAGTTGTAACTAAATAATGTCAGCAAGTAAGTATTGGTGATTAGGGGTCAATATGGCAACACTGTTTAAGAATACTAAAATGAAGCCTCAAATACATCATCACAGTTACATTGGTCCAGTTGTAGGGATTAGTTGTAGGTGTTGCCTCTTTTTCAGTATTTTTTTTAAAAAAAATTACTTGACGTTTTAATAAACTTTAAATTTGGTCAACATGTTTCTGCTTTAAGCATAATACTCATGTTATGCACCGGTCTAATAGTCATTTTCATTCATGATATTTTTTGTGTCGTTCGGGAAGTTTTACTAATATATCTTACTGCAAACTTCTAAAATATTGGCTTGTTTCAACTTAAAACCAGGTTCAAAACAAAGACCAGTGCAGATCACCTTTATTGTACTTATTATTTCTGTTTTATATCTTCCAAATAGATGTCTGATTTAATTAATGAACTGGTTTTACTGGGTTTTGTACAGTGTCATGGTGGGAGATTGAAGTTTGAATCCTGGCCTGGCTGGTAGTTATTTCCTGTTGGCTAGTGTTTTACAATATAGAACCTTCACTGACTCGTATGTGCTGGTTTCTTCTGCCCGTCCAACTACCCACAGCAGTATAATTTATTGAAATGTACTTAGAGTGATGTAAAACACCAAATAAATAAATGAATAGAGTCTTCAAAATAATACCCGGCCATATATTGGAGAAATACGGTGAAATGTAGTCAAATACTTTTACAGCACTAAATCTCTGCAGATTCTAAGGAAAATGAAAAACATTTTTTTTTAATTTTCCTTTTATATTGATACTTGAAAAACATAATCATCATTCACAGTTCATTAAGTCATTATATTTAATGGGTCATGAAATGGGTATTTATGGTAGCTGGTTGTTTTACTCCAAAGATTACTATTACTCAGCCATTTTAAAGTTTATCCAAAACATTTATGCAAATGAGGTAATATACTAAATGAATATGTGTACACTTACTGGTGTTGGGATCTTTTAAACACTGGAAATGAAAAAGGAATGAAAATTTAAATGAAAAAGTTAATGAAAATTTAATCATGAAAAGATAAAGCAGTTTCATTCACTTATTTGATGGAGATTGTCTTTAAGGATTAGTTGACAAAGTGACTTGCGGATTGCAAAAGATGGTGAGTCAGTAATGTCAGTTTAACTAAAATATTGGAAATTTAAACAAGCTGCCACTTAATATAAAGTGAAAAATCTTTTTTTCTTTTTGTGCTGTTACGGGGTTTTCTGTATCTTGGCAGCAGGCTTTTAAGTAAACTGTGTTGTTCAACAATTTGGGTCTAAATTGAGGAAACTTGCAACAAAGAAACATTCAAAAATATTCTACATTATTATTCAAAGATTTGTGGTTTTATTTCTTTTGTTTTTCCTCCCACTTTGTCACATACTGAATGTGTGTATTTATCAATAAATTTGTCAAATTTGTGGTTATGAAATCTCATTTTCAGTGTTTAATATTTTGTCCAGATAAATGTGGAAGTGCAAAGTTGTGAAAAGCTTTTAGTATAATTCCATCCCAAGTTTTTGGCTAAGATTAAATGAGTATCTACCCATTTTCCAGCTACTTTAAAAAAAAAACCTGTTATTTGAAGAATTGTCTTTGCAAATATTTAATCAGCACATCCATCAGAGGCAGGGGTGTCTACTGCAAAAAAGTTTCCAAACAAAATGAATTAATGATAAGATGGTGCTGTGGGTGAGCGTTGGAGCAGACTTGTTACTGGAAGAGGGTGTGTCACACTTAAAGCACATTTTGAACAGGTCCGGTGAGTCAAAAGGTTACTATATCCAGCCCTGGACCTGGATAAGCATAAAACAAAACATAATGTGTATTCATTCTAGTACTGAAATACCTTGTGCAAAGGTGATCAGAGTTTGAAATGCAAGACAGGCATAATGTATCTGGTAGAAAAATGTTTTTAACCCATCTGTTATCAGATAATATTGCTCTAAATAAAACACTTGATCAGTTGAAACACAATTTAATAGTCGGTTTCATCAAATTTTTCTTCTGACTGTTGAGACCCTTATGCACACATATGACGTCTCTTTAAATGAAGAATAGTGTAAAGATTTTCCAAAATAAGACCAGAAAGGAAGTTATGGTCATTTTTAACTGAAAATGTATGGTATATTGGGTGTTACCTGCCAATCTGATAAAGGCTGGAGAATTCTTCAAATATATAATAAAGCCATTTTGTATCAGCTCATGTCATATTGTCATATATACAGAGTAGGTCCTACCATTTCCACTTTTTCTTTTGTAAAAAGTGTCCAATATCTTTCACTATTGGCCACTTCGTGATTTTGACCATACAAAGAAGTCTTTTAGCACATTACCAAAGAAACCCTTTCACATTTATTTCAACTAAAAAGATCATAAAAAAAAAAAAAAAAATGTGCACCGAAAATTTAAGAATGAATAGCAAGGATGATAACATTTTTAAAATTACATATTAAGGGAGGGGCGTAATTTAAATAGGTTAATAGCCTCATAAGTGTCCAGTATTTGAAAATAATAGACTGTTGACTCATTCCCTACAGGACCTTGTAAACAGTCCATTATTTTCAAATATTGGACACTTACTTGGCCATTAACCTATACGTATTGGCTATATATATAGTATCATTTTTTGCTGATGTATACAGGCTTTTGTGGTTGTGCCAGAACAAAAAAAAAAAGCCTTGTGGAAAGATCTGGAAAGAATGCCTTGTGGAAAGAATGCCTTGTCTGCAATGAGACAATGGTAAACAAGCACTTTTGAAAAAAAAACCAATGTTTTATGAAATTTTATGTAACATTATTTCATTTTTTTCCACAAGGATTTATTTCCATGTAGCTTTTTTTCTGGATTCTTTATTGTTATCCTGCCCAGTATCTTTTGGCAAAGTATTATAGAAATTGTACTACATTGTTAGATTATATCAGTAAATGGTGTACAGTTACTGACATTGTATGGTAATTAATCTTTTGAAGTTAGACTGGTAAAATTTCTTGTGGATCAGAAATTATGGTGTGTTTGACTGAGAGTTGTTACTCAAATGATGAAACAATTTTCCTTCCAAAATATCCTTCTCAGATTCAAATGGTTGTGCAGCATATTTCCTAATTCCCATATCTATCTCAAGTTGCAAGTCATCAAATCAAAGCACGGTCAGGGAACAGTATGTTTTAATAAATAAGAGGAAACTGTGTATTTGATATTTATATTAGTTATGTGAGTTTCAAACGCTTGGGGAATATATGCACAGAGGCACTTGCATCTGCATTTATTGTGCAAAATGTCATTTTCAAACTATTGTATAGGTCATATCACAATGAATGAGGGATCAACATAAAGCAGTGCAGACTATTCTGTGAAGATTCTGCATTAAAACCATTAAACACCGACAAGCAATGATCAACTTTCCATCTTTGGGTTAGGTTTGGGATTCAAACCTATGTTCTGAGAGGCCAGAGGAGAGTGTGTTACCCACTGTACAACCATGGCCATCCTACACTTGTATATGCAGTGCAAAATATATACTCTGTATCAATATGAAGAAAGGGTAGCCCTTATTGGGCTTCTAATAGCACACATCTAAAATCTTCATTTTTAATTGTCGAATAGTTTTGAAAAGGCCCATAGTAATAAAAGTGCAGTTCCACTGTTGAGGTTTTCCCTCTGGACCCTTCAAGTATGCATGCGGCAATCAAACGTGTGTAGGTCAGATGACTAACTTACCTTTTCACTCTTGAATGATGAATCTGCTGATTAATCTTCTCTTCTTTCACAAGTGTAATCAGGGATTAGTGTTACAGTTTATGTTAATGAATCATAATAATGAGGAGCAGCTCATAAAGGCTGATCTTCTTGATCTTACTACTTATCTGATCACTTAATCAAAAATCATGTGTTTTACCAGTTTTCCCACCCATTTTCAACAAGACCAATTGTACCAGCCTCCCACGTTATAATTTAAGGAGGGACTTATGATACATCTGCCAAAGTGGCCTAATGGGTAACACATTCAGTTTGACACACAGAGGACGTGGGTTCAAACCCAGGTACAGGGCAATACATGGTGGCTCGGATGACCACTTAAAATGGCAGTTCTCTGTCATTGGGTCCTATCCCCAGTAGCATGCTAAATAGCTTCAAGAATGTTGATAAATGGTCATCCTTGAGACTCTGTTAGGGGGTTCAGTTAGGGGATATTGTGCAGAGTATAAATAAACAATATAATACAATCTTGTAAGTGGAACTGTAGTATAAGACTAGGTTGTGTGATGGGGGGGGGGGGGGGGGGGGGCTTGTTACAGAAGGGGTGTGTCATACTCAAGTGCTACCCTGGGGTGAAAGGAACAAAGCTGCATAGAATATTTTCATCCATGCTAAGGCTTTATGTAGATTACTTTGAAAAATTTATGATGAATGTATAGATAATGTGGATTATCTAAACTAGTGAAAATTTGTCGCTGTTAACGCATGAAACATTGCAAACACTTGTGTGACAAAGGATATTAAATACAGCGAAAAACATGTGCAGTTTATTTAATATTAGATTCATGTGTTTTTACATTTATGTCTGGAAAAGGTTGGGTCACACTCTTCAAACAAGTGCTTTTGTTATAATGAAGCCTCTGGGGAGGTTTGAAGAGAGCTTATATCACACAACAAGGTTTCACACCCTACCAAATGTTACATCCCCTAAAGTTTTTTACCGTTTTTTTTTGGTAGTGAGATTGTGCATGGGTCTCTTTGTTTCATTCAGATCCCATTAGTTAGAATAAAGTTCAAAATAGCAAAAAAGGACACAAAAACTAATATGAGACACCATTCTCAGCCACACTTAGTTATAAATGTTCATTGGTACAAGAACAACAGTACTTTTTTTTTTAGCAATTTGGATCCTTTGATCTGAAATGCTAATCCGTCCATTTTAGGAGAAATACTCTTTTCATAAAAACACCACTTTTTAGGCTTTTTTAAGAGTCAAAAGGCCGAGAAAAGTTAATTAGGGGGTTTTATCCCAGTTCTCATTAGCTTGATAATATGTTTGCCTGGCTCCACTGTTTGAACCCCCATCATGTTTCAATTGATTGCATAAAGTGCTTAATTTGGTTCATTTGATATTATACAAAATTGTATCAAACTGCATCTGTCCACTGGTTTTGATGGGGTGACTGGAAGGGAATAGTTAGGACGAGCAAACCAGTTGTAGCCTTTTCATGCTAGCTTTATGAAACTGACTGAAGAATGAAACTTTATGGTGTGAGACTGAAATGATAAAAGAAAGCAAAGCCAAAAATTAAAAAGTTGAGACTGAATTGAAAGAAAATGTTTTAATGTGTGATATAGATACACAAATTGTTTCAAAGAAGGTAGAATCAAGATGGCTGCCCACATCAGAAATTTTTGGTCGGTGATGATCATTTATAAATAAACTTACAG
The DNA here is from genome assembly GCA_964017235.1 of Sabellastarte sp. h YS-2021. Lineage (NCBI taxonomy): Eukaryota > Metazoa > Annelida > Polychaeta > Sabellida > Sabellidae > Sabellastarte > Sabellastarte sp. h YS-2021. Next base: position 158,918,070 of record OZ024930.1, read on the forward strand.
TGCTGGGAGGATAGCATATTTTACACTTTTTTGAGGCTTGGGTAAAACTACCTATTTCATCTACTGTGCTTAGACATAGAGAAAATTAATTCCTGGTGACTTTTTAAAACTACATTTATCTGTTAAGTAGAATATAATCCTGGGTCAACATTAATTTATGTGAAGTTGTTATATAGGAGGATTATCAAAATTTTCTTCTGGCCAATAGTTTTACACTTCTGGTATATTTCAGACACAGAGAGTAAGTTTGATAAAGAAAATGTATTTCAGAGCAAAGCCAGTAGCCATTACTTACTGTGATGGGGCAAATTAGAAGTTTAAATAGTAATATATATATTTATATGTTATTCATACTCGAAGTACATACAATTACAAAATTAGGTTACAAACAAACAAATAAATAAATAAATACACCTGCTATTACATATTTATAGTGCTATATGTGTAGCAGCAGAAATATTCAAGCAATGATCTTATTTCATCACTGGATAAAATGGAATTTTGTGGAGACTCTCTCATACATAATAAATCTTTAATGTGGCACACCAAAAAGTCATCAGTGATACTGGGTATAAATTCATCTGAGTTAAGTACTTTCTCGTGATCACTAAAATCACTTTTCATATTGTATCTCTCTTTTATATAGACATAACTATTACACGTATTGGAGCAGCTTCCTGATAAACATAATTTAAAACCTAATATTTTAACAAGACATTATCACTTTCATGCAAAGAAACAAGATATTTAACAAATCTACAATGTAACTGAGCTTCAATTGCCTTATCACCAACAATTCTAGATAAAAGTCTGCTATGTGTTTTATAGGGTAAATTCAGTAAATATCTTACACTCTTGCGCCATGTTATAAAAAACCTTGATACATATTTCTTAGAAAAATCCCATAACGCACAACCATACAGTGGCATACAATATGATTTCAACAATTTATACAGTACATCTGTATCAGCATAGGAAAAGGAAGCCTTAATTCTAGTAATTTTAGATACGAATTCATTTATAGATTTAGATAGATTGTCTCTTTCCATGTTAAACCCAATATTATTACCCAAGTGACAAGCACTACTTTCACACCGAATACAATTGTCATTAAATTCTACAAACTCTTTAGAAATGTCATTTCTATTTCCAAATTTTGTTAACTTGGTTTTACTTGCATTAAACATGACATCATACCTAGCACCAAATGTTTTAACAACATTGAGCATCAATTTTATAGAAGTTAATGTAGGACCAAGTAAAGTGACATCATCTGCATATGCTAATGCTCCAACAAAATAGTGCCCTATGTAACTACCAAACTCAGAGGCTTGCAGTTGCAATAATAGTTCATCTATATACACTGCAAACAATAGTGGTGACAACACTCCCCCTTGTTTAACCCCATTTTTAACAAAAAATTCACACGATAATGTATGTTCCCATTTTACTCTTAATTTTTGTCTAGTATATAAAGACAAAAGAAAGCGAGCTGATACAAAGCATAACCCCCTTTTTAGTAATAACTTGAACAACTTAATATAATGAACTCTATCAAAAGCTTGTGATGCGTCCAGCAGCAAGCAATACAAGTTACTACCTCTGTTATTATAGTATTGTGCAGTTTCTCTCAAAATAAAAGTACATGCAGTGGTTGAATGTTTGGGTTTAAAACCAAACTGCTGATCCAGTGATTTAAATATATGTCTATTTTGATTCAAAATAATGATATCAAATAGTTTTCCAAGAATACTACTGAGCGTGATAGCTCTATAATTTGAGGATTCATTAACTGACTTATGTCTGTTCTTAACAATAGGAGTTATAGTTCCTAATAACATTTCATCTGGTAAAACTCCATGGGTCAGCATGCTATTAAAAAGCAACGAAATGAACACAAAACTCTTATGTGGTGCATGGATAATATTATTTGAAAAATGCTTAGAAGGCATACGTGGTTTGCCAATCTGTATTCATAATTTCTCCAAAACTAATGAACAGATCTTTCTGAACATTTTTGTGGGTAGGGCTTGAAAGGTTTGATTAAACTTTAGGACAAATCTGGATGATATTCTGGATAAAGAAAAATTCCAAATTTTCCACGGTTCCATTTTCACTGAATTTTCAAAGCTTTTCCCTTGGTGTTCAACATTTCCCTTTATATTTTCATGGTCATGCTGTCCCATTTGAGGGGTAAAAATAAAGCAGTATTTTGGTGAAATTACAATATGAGTGGCTCAACAACCTTCATAGTCTGAACACTTTTAATCCGGGTTGACAAGGGTTGAGAGTGTTCATACTGTAATCAATTGACTTGGTGCTGAGATGGCTGTTATTATCCACATTGTTTTAAAATAATAGGTTTTATGGCACCTCCATTTAACAGGAAATTCTCTAAGAAGTATTAATGTCCTAACTTCCAATAAGTGTCTACTTTGACAAATAAAGAAAGAGTCTGCAATATTTGGATGGTGATTACAATTACACCTAGACAAATATAAACTAATTAAGCTACAATTGTCTGGTTCTCTGTTACTTTAAATTGTGTGTCAAAATTAAATTTTGTATATTATAAAAAGTATTACTCATATCTTACAATAACAAAATATTGTTTAACCTTCACTGCCTTCCTGTTTCTTTTCAATGCCCTCAAGTATGTTGGACTTATATTATTGGTTGTACTGTACACAGTCACTTTAAAAAGTACACAGAAGCTTTCAAAACCAAATTTAAACATTGTAGTGTAGTCACTCAACCCGGAGTGAGATAAATCTGCTATAATCTACTTCAACCCTCAATCTTTGTCAACACAGATTGCAGTGTGAACAGTGTGATAGGCAACTACTGATGCCTCTCCTAGTTTTCCCTCCCAGTGCAAAAAAATGGTTAACATTAGCACTTAGTAGTCAGTCAGTAATTAAAAACATATATCCAACAAGTTTAATGCATATTTTACCATTGATAGGCCCATCTGTTATAAAAATCTTGTTTTCTTGTTTTTGTAATGAGGACATTGGTACAAGCCTCATACAGTTGGGAAATAAAAAGATTATGATTAAAAAAACTTGAAAAAGAAATTAAGTGTTTTTCCATAAATATATTCATGATTGGCCTTCAAAATCTGTTGTGTTGAAACCATAGTACACATATTGTTTGTTGCTGGTTGATGTGGTGGAACCATATAAGTCTTAAAATATTTTTCAGATATCCTTTACCAAGCAGGCATGTGTACTATTTAACATTTGTGCAACAATTTAAACAGCAATAAGATGATAAGCACTTTCAAAAAGGAATGACTAGTTTAAGAGTTTTGCAGCCTTTCCCATTTAAAGGCAAATGCAATTTATCTGGGTGTTGACTTCAGATATCTTAATCATAGTCAGAGCGGTGTAAAATCTGCCATATGGTCTGGCTATTATTTCCCAAAAAACGACAAGGTAATTGTATTAGATGAGACATTGGTTGTACAAAGGAACAATTTATGTACTTCATTAGCAGTCGGTGTAACCAGCTTTGTTGACTATGTCATTGCCACAGACTCTGCCAAGGTCACCGCAAGAGAATTCTAGACAATAACTTGCATCATTCTATCATCTGAATATCACTAATGAGACAAATTACCATTGGTTAAATGGATGGGGACTTTTTTCCGGCAGTTATTCTTTACAGGACAACATGGCCACTGCTAATGGCAATAATCTTGTTACACTGTTTGATGTAGTGAGTGGAAAGACTGATCCTGATTATATGGGAGTTGTGTTAGAACAAAAAATGTGGCATTTGTGACAGATTGTAAAGTTTCAGAACTGAGGAAAATTTACTGAGGTAATTCTATTGAAAATTTAGTTGTTATATATTTGCTTTTTTATAATGTTCTTATTATTATGTAATTTTTACAGATGTTTACAGAACAGTGTGTAAACAGCAGTCCCTTGTTATCAGCTTTTTCTTTCTCTTTCAATTGTACAGTAACATAAGTGTCATATTTCATTTTATCGCACGATGCCTTTATAACATACAAACAATAGCTATTTATTAGAAACATATAAGTTAGTGGCTGATGCAAACTGGAAATTCAAGGCTTTATATCACAAACCAGCCAGTTGCTGTAGTCTGTCCTCCAACTTATACGGTGTACGGAAAAAAGCCCATCAGGAAAAATGCCCATCAAGTGAATCCCATCAGCAAAAAACCCATCAGGAAAATTGTCCAGCTAAAGTGATTATATTTGTCACAAGACCCAGTTTGTTCGCTTCATTATTACTGCAAGCCATCAAGAGTATAAATCAGTAAGACATATTCTATTCCAATGCCCACTGATTATTTAACTAACTGCTATGTTAATTTGAGGTCACTGTTTGAGGCTTTTTATTTAAGTGGATAAATCACCTAATATTTGACCATGCAAAAGTAACATACTCAACAATGTCATTAATATTGTTTCCATCTTAAAGATTTAAAATTTAAAAAAACCATAATATATGTATTCGAAAAGATTGTTGTAAATATACATCTTGAAGATTCACCCTGTTTGTTTCAATAATGCAACAAAAACAAATTCTCAAGTTGTTTTGGTATTTTCTTTAGTGGAATGACTTACAGTGATGTTTCACTGTCTTTAAATCTCTCAAAACAAGTTTCTTTAATGGAACCAGTTCAAAACTAAATTTTAACCATCGCTTTTAAACAAAGAAATTATTTCTAGATTTTCCTCATCAATTTATATTTGTGGGGCTGTGAGGCACATCCAATCCACACCAGTTAATTTGTAATCTACACATGTCCCCTGGTATTTGCTATTAGATGTCTTGACATTTGGGCTGGATTAAGTGCTTTGCAACAGTCATTTCTGTCTCCACCCTGAAATATTGACAAAGGATTACTATGCCCCTCCTTTTGTGCATTTAGAGAGCATTCTAAAAGCTATCACCCCCTGCCTACTGACCTTTTAATACCCTTTAATGTTTGAGCTCCTTATTGTTCTTGGTAGTTTTAATAAGTGGTGGCAGACTTACTGTGGGCTGTGAATACTCTTGAGCCTCATAGAATGTTCTTGGAAGGTTTCCCAGCAGAACAATTGACTTCATCTTAGATAGTAAACTCAAACACTTATGATATTGGGGTTCCATTTTTGAATATGTTTAATTATAATAAATTATTAAGATTGTGAAAAATTGTATGTGAAAACAAGATTGTACAGTTTGACCAGAATCATTATGTTGTTGTTGTTGTTTTTCTCAAGCATCTTCTGTTGTCTCTCCAAGTTTTGACAACACTTTTCAAATTTGCCAATAGGTATTGAAAGAGATGTTAAGTGTCAACAAAAACAAATTGAAATTTTGAACTAATGATATACTTAATTTTAGGAATAAACATTTCATGAAGGTTATTACCACAGTTAAATCCTGAACGATCAGCAATGGTCAGTAAAGACCTGGGAACTACTAATTAAGTGATCCTGTGATGTTTGTGATTCTCAAAGAGGTTATGTTTTTGTGTGCATCCGTTTGTTTGCCTGTTTCTCAGTGTCCATGATTACTCCAAAAGTAATGAACTCATCTTTTACGAAATTTTCTTGTGTGTAGGGCGTAACCACAGGAAAAAGTGATTGAATTTTGAGAGAGGCTCAGCTCATACTCTGGATACAAAACAATCATATATTTTCAACAGTCCCAATTTAAATGAGTTTCATGGTCATACTATCATATTAGGAGGGTTAAAATAATAAAAATAGGATTTGGGTAAAATAATGCAATACAATTATACAATATAGAGATATTCAACTGCCTTAGTGGAGGACTGCCAATGGAAAGACTATAGAATTGATCAATGTGCTATGATCTTCTGGAACCTTTCTGATCAGCATAGGAACCCAGGACAACTCCAACTAGAATGATGACTGTCAGGAACTGAAATCATGTTAAGCAACACATAATGCCATGCAGAACTCTCCTTTGCACAGACTTTGTGCCACAGTTCCAGAACTCTGTGTGGAAGTCAATGAACCCTCACACTTTCCATCCTAAGTTTTTATGCAACATCTTTGCAATGTAATATTGGTACAGAGGCAGACAGGCATATATTGCCAAAAGGTAAATAAACTTATATCTGTAAATATAACTTATAATTGTCCACCCATTTATTAATACTGCAAATCTATTTAATGAGGATGCAAAGTTTGAGCTGATGGTGTGTCTTTATTAATAGCACCAATATTTTTGTGTCAACATTGTGTTAGGTGGGAAATATGACAGTTACTTGTTACTGCTCAGTGTTTTACACAGAGTAGACTCTTGACCATCTGGTATGCATTATACTTCCTCCATTTCTTAACCTGACCTGCACAGTATGTTGGAAGCCACTTTACACCCAAATGAATCAAATATTTCAACATTGTACAAATTACAAAATGTTCTCACATTAATAATATAAATCTTTCAAAAGCTAAATTCAGCGGGAGGCAAAAACAAATTACCTCTGTATAACATGTGGCTAAAAGCAAAAGGGTAAAAACTATTTGGCACAGTTCTTCACCCACTGGTCTATGATTAAGGCAAAATATTGGATGTCTGAAAAGATAGGCTTAATGAGTTTGTCCATAGAGAGTCACATTGGTGACATGGTGAGAGGGTTTGTCAGGGTTCACTGTCTGAAGGCACGTGGGGCTGATGTGACCAAACTGAATAGACCACCAACTCAAAAGACCAGCAGTTCAAAAGCTACTGAATCAAACACAGCAGGTGTTAATATTCACCGATATCCCATTATTGGGATGCTTTTAAATTGGTGTTAAATACCATTATTTTTTTCCTTTTCTTTTATGTTATATGCAAGGATATTCACAAAACAACCTAAAATTGTGTGTGAACAAACTATTAAACAGATAGAAGGAGAGAGTAGGAAGGGTTGAAACTTATAATTTTTTAGTGAGTGAGAATATGTGTTTGTAGAGATTTAAGTTAATGGGACTTTGGATTGGTGGACAGAGATCATGATGTAAATATTTGCTTGACAATTTATAGAATGCTGTTCAGTTTAGAAAAAAGATTTGTTTTCATCGGGAAGAATAGATTTGAATGCAAAGTGTTTTGAATAAAAAAGAAACCTCATTAATACATAAGTCATGGATAAAATATGAACTGGAGTAGGATGGATTCATGATTTTTTTGTGTAAGTATAATTTTAATAGTTTTATTATTATTTTATTATTTTGAACAAAAAAACTGACTTTCCTGTTTCTTGCATAATCACTAATGTACAGGAGTTCATTTGAATGTTTTTGTTCATACTCAAACAGTTACTGCAGCAATCTAGTTTCACAATTATTTGTTGTGATTTCATCTAAAAAATATCTCAATATTTCAAGTTATACGCTACTATTGGACTTAAACTTTCTTTTTGTAAACAACATTGTTAGTGAACATTTTAATGTCCTTCAGACTGAAATAATTTGCTTGTCTAATGTTCTTTTTTTCTTAAATGACTGCTAGTATTTGAAAGGTAATTGCTATTATGGAGTAATTTCCATTATATTTAATGGTAGCCCGAAATGTAAAAGTTCTTCTAAACTCAAAGTCAAAATTAGGGTTTTATGTCCCTTTCAATAATCATGCAGTGGTTTATTTTTTTAGCTTCATCTTTACATTATCTGTCAATGCTTCAGCATGAAAGAGGGCTTAATATAACGGTACTTTACAATTGTTTCCTAATTACAGAAAAAAATATGGTTTAATCAAACTTGCAAATGCTGTGCTTATGCTTTGTTGATTATCACTGCGATTCATTTCAACTACTGCTTAATTAGCAACTTTGGTCATACTTAAAGCCATGATCAAACTTGCTAGTTAATTTAGCTGTAAAGTTAACAGGTTGTTTTCAGTGATGAATTTAGTGTTATGGTCAGCTTGTTAATGGAGTAAAACTATGACTGCAATATCATAAACCATTGTCTTATTGAATATACTGAAAAACTTAAAACATATAAAAGTTACAACATACAGAAGGTGGGAAGACATATGGGAGTTAAGGTTTTCTGGTAAGGTAGTGAGATAGCAATGCACTCATTCCAATTCCAGTAGTTGGTTAAAATGTTGTGTCTTGTCAAACTTGTAATTATAATTTTGAAATAACAATAATAGTAATAATAGAAATAATAAGAATAGTAGTATTAATCATACTTATAATTAATAACTGTATGATAACTGTACTACCTGAGCAAGCAGTAAGGTTATATGCTAGTTTTCAATGCTTAATTTTTCACCTCATGTCTGCAAGATTATGGGTCTGAATCTCTCCCCTTGATTAAGGTGGAAAAGTTTTGGGTTGATTGTCAATGTTTTATGGTTTAACGAGAATCTTGACCATATAGCATGCACTGCTTTATTCGCTGCATGGACATTTGGTCAGTGGATGTTTGGCGAGTGAACATTTGGGTGAAGAATTCACTATCTTCTACAATGGTTGATGTTGTGAAGTACACAATATGGTGAAAGCAATGTTTCGATAAATCAATTCGATAAATATAGATGTAGCATTGCTTTCACTATCCGGGGGAGAATCTAAATTAATACATGTATACATAGGTGAAATAGGTGACATACATCATGCAAAATACATCTGAAATACAGTTGCAATGCAGGTATAGAACAAATTATAGAAGTTATTATCATTACTAAAATTAAAATTAATGTTCTGTCAACTGCAATATTTGCAATCTACAATAATGTCTTATTACTGAACCTTGACCATATCAATTTATGTACCTTTAAATCTGCTGGCATAATTGGTAAACAGCACACCAAGTCTAATTAGATAGATACAAATCTGGATTTTAATTTCAGTTCCACCCACTCTGTAGGAAATGAATATAGTTTCATTATTGGTGCAAGAAAGAATGTATCACTGAGAAGCTGGGCATTTCAAAATGTTTATCTGCACAACATGTGGCTCCCATGGCTATAATTACAGACTCTGAATGCTGTCAGACATATGTATTGTTGTAAGCATACCCTGGTCCACCAATTATATGTGTAAACAAGATAGAAGTAAAGTGGAGAATTGGAATGTCTGAAACTCTACTCTTGTCACTTGACCATTCTGTTTGGGGTCATTCTTCAGGTCACATTGAAACTTGATAAGTGGGCCCAGGTGAGAAATTGCTTTGTGTCCCTTATCAATTCCGATCTCGGTTCACTGATTCACTTCTCGAAAAAGGGACAACACACTTGAAGGTACAAGGGAAATATGTTATATGCTTATTTCTGTCAGAACCTGTTGTATGTGATATATTGCAGTTGGTTTGGAAAAAAGCCTCTTGGAGATAAGCCCTACTTTTGCATCATAGAGGAAAAGCCCTACACCATTATTTTAGTCTATGGAGAAGAAACTGTAATTCAATTTAAACTGGGAGATGAACCCTTGACTCATTTGCAGTTGATCAAAAACACATTTTAAAATTTCTGTTTGATAATTTTAAATTGACTAGTCCATATTGTTGAACAAGATTTTCATGATACAACATATTGTGTTGTCACTAAAATGACAGTTCTCAGGCATTTAAAACAACTGATTTAAATGGGAATAATTTCCATGAGAAAATTTGTCTCATTATGGGCTTCTCTCCATACATTGATGACATTATCTTCTCTGTGAGGAAGCGCAAGTTGCTATCAGTAACTGTCACATGCATGGCTTGTTGTGAGTTCAAAATGACACACACTGGCATTAATAAGTGTCCCTGATTGTCCTCGTGATAAGTATCCTATCCACTCATTGTATAAGAAATGACCTGCAAATTGATCACACTTTCAATAGGTGAAGGGGAAGAGGTTGGCATTTGACATGCAATGTTTAATTTCCTCTGCATTATTTTGTGTGTATATCTATTGTCTATTAAGTTAATATGTATAAGCATCTATGATGATAAAATCTAACCTTCCTCTTGCTCATTATGACCTCAGTTGACTATGGCATAAATCTGACAGACTTTGTGCAGCACTTGGATATTACAGACTTGTTTTTGCTCTACATGAATACTTCTCAATTTTCTGAAGATTAGGAGCCTGTAAGATTAGTATTAAGAAAGTTGTCGCTTTTCTTTTTCTTTTTTACCCGACAGCCTTTAAAGGCTGTGTGGGTATTGTTTTCACTCATGGCATCTCGATGGTCAGGTGGATGGCATGAAAAAGCTTGTCCAGGCTGTATCTCGGAAACCATGAGGTGTAAGATGCAGATACTTGGTAGGGACATTGGTTGGGGGTGTAGCTGTGCAGCAGCATGGTGTGACCTTGATTTGACCTTTGACTTTGCTGTAGTGACCTTGACCTTTAAGATCTTCTGTGGACTATATCTTGGAAACTGTCGGATGTTGGAAGTTGATACTTGGAATGAACATTAGTTAGGGGGGTATAGGTGTGCAACATCATGATGTTGCCTTTATTTGACCTCGCTATAGTGACCTTGACCTTTAAAATCCAGGCCATATCTCAGAAATTGTAAGATGTAGGAAGTTAATTCTTGGATGGGTCATTGGTTGGGGAAGGTAGTTATGCTAAATCATACTGTGACCTTCAACTTTGGCTATGCCCAAGTGTGTGTTTGCCCGCCATATTTGAGACACCGGATATTAAGTCACCGATTTTATAATTTTATACAACAAAAGTCATAACTTTTTCTTTTGCTTAGTGAATCTTAAGTTGAAATCTTATTTCTTTGCAAAAGCATACCGGCCCTAGTTTCACACTTTTCCTTCACAACATGTTTTCCATGCTGATGACTTCAGCTTTGTTCCTGGATTTTTTATTTTATGTTTTATGATTTTGATTGTGTGATTTACAGTCTGTCTTCAAGAGAGATTAAGCACTTTAAAAGTTCAAGTCAAATTAGAATAGAATTAAAACTGTTCACTGGCGTTTTGACCCCCAAGCCGCTTAAAACGGCGGGGCCCACCGTTTTAAATGGCAGGCCCCGCCGTTTACATTTACCAGGTTTAAATAAGGGTTATAAATGGCTGAACCATTTAAAATGGCAGACTCCAGCTCTCAGCCATTTTAACTCATTTAGCCATTTGTTTGTCTTCAGTGGGATACAAGTTTAATTTTTCATGACAATTATTTAATTTCCTTTCTATCCATTATTTGTCATTTAAGCTTAACATTTAAAAAGTGAAATATTAAATAGCAGCAATATAATTATATCAATATATAGCAATTATGAATTTTCAAAAAGCATTCAAACAGCTATAACACTATCAAGTCAGTCATAGTTTCAGCCATTTTGTGATACCCTAACAATAGGGACAATAATAGGGTAATTTTGTGATACCTCACAATAAGGATAAATCCAATTAAGTAATTACTTGAATAATAGTTAAGAAATCAATGCAATAGGGATGACTTCCACATTGTTATGAAAAGACTAGCCAGTGGAAAGCCATTCTTTTCATGTAGGATTACTTTCTGATGTATTGTCTAATATGTAGGCTGGATTTAACATAATGGATTGAATTTGTGGAAGCCATGCCTTTTTCTGGTGATTAGTTCACAGGGAAAGATAATCAGTTTATAAGATTTCCCCCTTTGATGTACAAATCACATGTCAATCCACAAAAGGATGAATTTCAAACATTTAGAATGTGTGTAAGTAATGTACAAAGGATGGCTGTTAATTGCAATTACATCAAGCAGTAGAATGGTTGTTCTCTTGAATTGTGGCTGGAGATGACACACAAAAGTCAGTTAGTACATATGTCATTATTGCATACTATCATATGAAGTATCTATTCCTGTTATCTAGTTGGCTGGGCCATTTAAAATGGCAGCCTGCTGTTTAAAACGGTGGACTGCCATTTAAAACGGCGGACTGCCATTTAAAACGGCGGATGGGGTCAAAATGGCATGTAACAAAATCATTGTGGATTTGTTTCAAACTATCACTTTCTCATTCCTGCCCAATCCATTTTTATCCCAAAGCCCTTAAGGGCTGTCGGGTATTGTTTTCACTCATGGTGTCTGGATGGGTGGGCAGACAGCGGGAAAAAGGTTGTCCTGGCTGTATCTAAGAAACCGTAAGGTGTAGAAGTTGATACATGGTAGGGACATTGGTTAGGAGGTGCAGGTGTGCAACGTCACATTGTGACCTTGATTTGACCTTACTGCAGTGACCTTGAATTTGAAAATCTTGCGTGGGCTATATCTCAGAAACTGAAAGGTGTAGGAAGTTGATACTTGGTAGGGACATTGGTTAGGGGGTGTAGGTGTGCAATGTCATGATGCAACTTTGATTTGACCTTTTACCTTGAAGTAGTGACCTTGACCTATAAAATCTTGTGTGGGCTATATCTCAGAAACCATAAGGTGTAGAAAGTTGATACTTGTTAGGGACATTGGTTTGGGGTTGTAGGTGTCCAACATCATGGTGTGACCTTGATTTGACCTTGCCATAGTGACCATGACCTATAAAATCTTAACCGGGCTATATCTTGGACACCATAAGGTGTAGGAAGTTGATACTTGGTAGGAACATTGGTTAGGGGTGTGCAGCATCATATTGTGACCTTGATGTGACCTTTGACCTTGAAATAGTGACCTTGACCTATAAAATCTTGTGCGGGCTATATCTCAGAAACCATAAGGTGTAGGAAGTTGATACTTGGTAGGGACATTGGTTGGGGGTGTGCAACATCATAGTGTGACCTTGATTTGACCTTTTACCTTGCTGTAGTGACCTTGACCTATAAAATCTTGTCCAGGCTATAAATCACAGATTGTAAGGTATATGAAGTTTATAGTTGGTAGGGACATTGTATTGTCATATCTGTATGTATAGATAATATTCAAAACATTCAAACCATAATTTGACCATGCAAAACATATATAAAGATGGAAGAGGTTTTAATTCCTAACACAAATGTGCGAGGTCACTTTTGTATGTTTGGACAATATTAAAAAAATCTCAACCATAACTCGACTGTGCAAGATGTGTGTATATAAACAGTTTGCAGAACAAGCAGACTGGCAGGGTCTTAATCTTTTTGACCGAAGGGTATTTCTGTCAGTCACGGACTGGCAGATTGGCACTAATTTTGAACCCAGTTACTGGGTATAGGTGTGCATCATGCTGTGACCTTTAGCTTTGGCTCTGCCAAAGTGTGTTCACTTGTCATATTTGAGACATGTTTCTCTTTTGACAAAGATATATGGATTGTTGCAACTTATTATTATATGTACTTGTACATAATTGTGCTATTTTCCATTGACTCATATTCTCCAGTTAATATATTTTACAGCGTGATAATTTTTAGTTTACTGATTAGTGCTATCATCTTGCTGTTGAATTGTCTTGTTTTAATACTTTATCTTTACATACATTTTCTTTCTCTTAGATGTTGTTTTCTCTACTTAAACATTATTTTTACCTTTATATAACGGACACTGCTCTGAAAGTATCCCAATCTTTGTACTGTTTCACTACTTCTATATCTTATGGTGTTGAAAAATATTTCCCCAGGCTGTGGGGTACGGGCATCTCTGATGCTATTTTTTATAATTCTTTTTGCCTATATCCTCAGTATGAAAATGATGATGCCAAACATGCATATATCCAAATATGTGTACATATATCTTTTTGTCTATTTTTTCATCAGTGATTGGTGATCTGCACTGGTCAGTTTCACACTTTCACGGATACAGGAACGGAAACGTAACTTAAATTATACAATGGTCTGAAGTAGTGGAGGCTTTCATACTCTCCTGGAAACAGAACCATAAGACAGATCCGTAAATATGCATGAACTTGAATTCACACAAGAAAATGCATTGAATACATTAGCAGTTTAGTATGTTAAGTCAAGTTGCTGATTTCTTATTTAATTCATGGGAGAAATGCAGAGAGTTACTATATGCTACTGCATAAAACTATGAAAGTATTACGTTATTCAAACACTGTTGTTATGTAGATTGGAATATATAATTATATATTTATTTTACGTATGCTTATTGAATTTTTGTGTTATGTAACATTTTCCTGCTTTTATTTGTTGAAGCTACAACACACTGGCAGATGCTTGCTTTGAAGTGACAAATAAGCCCAATTGGGCTGGGTACAAAATGTTTAATATTTAATACATTGTATATGTTAATGTACTTGTCACTATAATAAAAATTCTCTCTCTAAGTCAAATTTTCAAATACAGAACTCATGAAGTGAATCAAAGTTCATAAAAGGGGGATTATTTGCCCTTCACTAGGGATTAATATGTATTTTATCCACTTTTTTTTAAATGCTGTTATCAGTATGTATAAAAATACCATGTCTAGCATTTTGCTTGAAAATTATATGACAGATTGGTTCCTAACTAACAATGGTGTGAGACAGGGTGACACATTGTCACCAACTCTGTTTGCTATATTTATTGATGATTTAGTAGATTTAGGTGTCTAAATTCATTAAATAAATGTGTACAAATTGGAGATAAAAATTTGGCAACCTTGTTATACGCAGATGATCTTGTTATTATTGCAAGCAATGAAGAAGACCTACAACATATGTTATGTAAACTAAATGAATGGTGCACACAATGGAAAATGGAGATTAATGAGAGTAAATCAAAAGTAATACATTTCCGCCAAAAATACAAACAACAAAGTGAATATTGCTTCACAGTTGGTGCTAAAATACTAAACTACGAAAGCTCACATATTCATATAATGTAAAATTGTATCCAAAGACTTCGCTCTTCAACGACAAAAGAAAAAGTGAAAAATATTGGGTAACTAAGGACGCGGTGTATGCGCAGTCCACACATGTGCAGCAAGTAAGTACCGACAAGTATATTTCTTTTAAGATATTTGGGTTGGTCGTTGATGTTTGCTCTTACCAACATTGAGGATAAGGCAGGTATTTATCTTACAAAAACTTTAATTACAATAAAATTTTTACAATTTGCCTAATTCAAATAATTTCCTACCGTCTTAAAAATAAATTGGTGTGTTTTACTTTGTTAGTTTTTCTTATAATTTCACCAAAATCAGGAGACAAAAAACATACAAGTGTGAAATAATCAATGAAAACATAAATGGTAACGGAAATTTCCGTTAACTTTTCCATTCCAGTTTCCGTGAGTGTGTGAAACAGCCTTAAGCAAACAAATGCAACAGCATCAATGAAAATTATAAATTTGGAATAAACTGTGTGCAGGAAGACTAATTCAAACAGCAAAGCCCTACACCATTATTTCAGACCATAAAGAGAATTCTAATAGTATTTTTATAGTGCTTAATCTCCATCTAAAGACAGACTCTGGGTGCACCAAACAGAAAAAGCAGAAAAAGCTATAATCATTAACCTGAGACATAACAAAGGTCAATGCCAAGGAGACAAACTGTGAAAAGCAGAAATTAGGGTGGATATGCTTGTGCAAAGAGATAGGTTTTGAGCTTCTTTCTGAATGAGAGGAGAGAAGTGGCCGAACGTACATCATCAGACAAATCATTCCAAATCCTTGGATCATCATAAGCAAAGCTGAGGCCAAAATGCTTAGAAGACTTGTTTCTTGAAGTGGTAAAGTGTGGGACCTCATAGAACACACCATCAGCTTGGCTTTTGCATGTGTCATAAATACTACGCCTAAGTTTAAGGAAAGGTACAAAATATTTTGGATAACCACTATGTAGGAACTAGTACACCAGTAAGGCAGTCTTGAATATGGAATGGTGTTCAATAGGCAACCAATGGAGAGTCTTCCTAACAGGAGTGATGTGTACTTAGTGGTGTTGGTAACATTTCTAGCCAGACTATTTTGAACACATTGCAGCTTATGAAGATCAAGAGCTGAGAGACTCCTGAACAAGAAATTACAGTAGTCAAGTTGACTCCTAACCAAAGCATTCGCAGCCATAAGAGCAGCATGACGTGTCAGATAACCTCTGAGATGCTTAAGATCCCTGATTTGAGCAAAACAGGACTTGCAGATATTCTGGACATTGCTTGAAAAGGAAAAATCACTATCAAACCATACACCAGGGTTCCTGACCACCACCTGCACACCATTATTTCAGACTGTGGAGAGAAAAGTCCAATATCATCAGAGAATCGCTTTCAGAAAAGTAATACTGATACTAGTATAAGTACAAGGAAACTTTGAATATAACCTAATAAAACTCTATTATTTTCATTTCCAAGTAGTAAATGTGATAATTAATTGATTCTAAAAACATTGGTTCCTACTATCCAGATAAAACATTGTGATCAAGGTTCCACTTTAAGAAAAAAAGGTAAAAGATAGAGAAAACTTTAACATAAACATAACTTTGCCAAAATAATTGAACTGAAATTCAACTGAAAACCAGTGGGATTCTTAGGATTTTGTTTTTTATCAATCATAAAACCCAAAACTTCTACAATGAAGAGAAAATAAAAGTAACAGTAGTGTTTAAACAAAAACATATGTAGGGTCTCCTTTCTTCATTGTCTGAAAAATGGTTTAGAGCTTTTTTCTTGTCTTGTACCAAAAATTTAGGGCTTCTTTCCTGTACTGTTTTTCTCTCAAGGGCTATTCTCCTGGATTTTTTTGGTCAGTTTCATATATTGGGAAAAATGCCTGTTGTCATTTTCCTCAGCAACCAGGAAGTGTGCGTGTCAGATAAACTGGATGTGATTGTATCATGAAACTGACTCCAGGGAACATAAACTGTCACAATATACTGGGGAAAATATTTTTGTAACCACTTAAATAAAATAAAATGTAATTTACAAGATGGCTATTTACTTCGTGTTGACTTAAAAAAATTTAACAAAAGAAATGAAAATGATATGTAAAACACTACAGTGCATGAAGTTTTGTGTTATAGGCATGCTATTGAGGTTGGCCTATGGTGTATTTGACTATACTTACTGCTAAAAGATAAGTCTGTGTACTGATCAGATGTGTGTAAAGGGGTTTTGCTGTTGATACAGATCTGGGAGGTAATAAGTAGACAATCAGAAAAAGCAAGGGTGTCAAATGTTACAGTAAAGCCTGGTGCATTATCTGCTAAAGGGGCCCTGATAGAAACTCACCAGGGGAATGTAACAGACTCTATTATGATGTAACCATGTCAGAGCATAAGTGGGATGAAACCAGGGGAGACTGGGAAATGTACACAATGGATTATGCAGTGTAATTAAGCTTTTGTAGAAACTTACCACTGACATTTAATAGTTTGGACTGGGATGAAATGTTGATTGAATTTTTTGTTCTGTGGTGACAGTTCTGTATTTTAGATTAAAGAGATAGTGTAAGCTGTTTATATGACTGCCTTTAAAGTGCCTGTTTACCAGGATTACTGGCTGAAGGGATTATAGATAATGTCATTTTGCAACTATTTGTACTGGTTTTAAAATGTACCAGCTTGCTGTTCTGTTGTCTGGCTTATTGTATGATGTTAAATGTTGCTCATTGAAGGCTAGGCTTGGATAAATTTTGTTCACAACAAATAACAGGTGACTACTTGCATATAGCTTTATGTAGTTCATAGCTGTATTTTAAACTGGAATTTGATTTTTGATATGCATTGCTTTTAAATATTAAGTAATGAAATACATACTTAATTTTATTCAGCTAATTGATAGATGCTTCATAAATATTATGAAGACAAATCTTGTTGCATTTGCATATCAGTGTCATTGCAAAGGTAAATAAAGAAAAGTTTTCAAAATGTTTTAGTTACACTCATTTAGCTTCTGTGCATTTGCATGGATGAAGTAAGTATTAATCTTGCAAAAAGTTCAATTGCACTGACATATTCAGCATTATTCTTAGCTGCAGTATAAGTTTTCATTTCTTAATATTAAAGTGTAGCTATTATTACATAAACATTAAATAAGAGATCAAGGTCAGTGGCATAGTTTTTCAAAATTTTACAAGAGGTCATATCAGAGGTCAAGGGAAGTGGCATAAGTGTGTTGGTTTAAACCTTATTTTGACAGTGTTAATTTTATGTAAAAAACCTTGACCCCAATTTCTGCAGTTTTTTTGCCAATAATTGACTGCAAATTAATTTACCTTAAATTTTTTTTGTAAACTATCAGTAGCTTCCGCAAGTTCTTTAAACTGAGGCATAAACCTAAATTACGAAATTATGGTATAATGCAGACAAGCATGCTACAGACAAGTGGCATTTTGACATAGCCATGGTTCACCTTAGGTTTGTCTGGCACACGGTAATATGAATCTAACCATTTTAAGCATTAGACTGAAGATTTAACTATACATATAGTTACAAATCACAGATGTCATGATGTAGAATTATGCTTAAGACCAGTGACATTTTAACTAAGTAAGAACATGTAAGGTCTCTCTATAAAGTGAAATGTAGTGGCTAGGCATTGGGTAGCTAACATTTATCAAAACCAATACACACTGGATAAATCCTGTCTTCAGGGCATAGTTTGAAGCAAGCTTTACCACATTATTATGTGTGTGTAGTAAAAGGGGTGAAGGTTTGGACATTCCCAGTTTAACCATGCAAATTGCAGGGAATAAGTGAGATGTAAAAATCCACTGAATGGCAGATGAGAGGTTAGGAGGCAGGACGTGTCACACAATTACAGAAAGCTACCAGCATCTAGAGCAAACCCACACACACCCTATGATTATGGAAAATACATAATAAAGCCATGAAATTGATTTTACCCGGGAGATACATGTCACTTTTCTTTGTGATAACCATCGAGAAGAGGGAACAAAAGCCTTGTTACCTTGCCGATATTGAGATTTTTTTTAGATCTATTAAATTTTGCATTAAAAAAATAGCTTAGATAATAGTTTATGGGGCATTAATGTGATGGTTAATTTCAGTAAGTAATATGCTTGTTAGTATGGTATTGATGTTGAAAATTAATTTTGAGTGACATCAGTTTTGTGCTGAAATGAACAATGGTCCATTCCTGTAAGCTTGGTTTAGGCTTTATTTCATAAGTGCTCCCTGAAAGAAGATAATATGATTTTAACTAATAATGTGTATGATTTTTAACTGTTTTGGACATTTTTTTGAAATAATTATAACTTTTCTTGCACATGGATTCAAGCAGACTTTAATTATGCAAAGTCTTATTCATTAAAAAAAGCGAAACTTGTTAGAGTTTATGATATTCTTCACTTTACTTTGAATTTGGAAGTCCTTTTGGAAATTCAAAAATTTTGTACCTGTTAGGCCACTTACATTTGTTTCAACATTATCTTCCAAAATATTGATAAAGATGGCACGAATGTTGTTGACTGAGTAATTGATGAAAATGTCACCTAGAGTCTGTAGCAAGGCTAGTAGAGAGCTTGCTTGGCTATGCATGAATGGAAGCTAATTCCAGTGATTGCCCATTGGTGGGTCAGTTTGTACAAGGGTTAATGTGGTGTGTTGATAGCAGATGATTGAAAACCAGAGCTCTCAGTTCTGCTTGTTCGAACAGATCCCTCTGTCCTTTTTGTCCCACATAAATCACATTAACATTTCATAGATGTCTTTTTTATTTATTGCTTTAAAAGGGTACTTCTATTTCTGTCAGTTTTGGAATTTCTGGGAACCATGTGATTAATGTGATTTTGGTTTTACTTCACTTTGAAAGTTATTAAAAGATTATTAAACTGATTAAAACTTCTATTTGTGTGCATGGGGATACAATTTAACAATGTGAAAATGTTGTGACAGAGGATATATAAATCTGGAAAAATATGTTATTTGTAGCAAAAATTATGAGAAACCACGTGGTTTTGAATCAGAAATTTATTAGTTGTGGTCTTAGGTACTTTCCCCAAAGTGTGTTTTAAGTCTAACTTCAGAAATGAAAACAGTTGGGATAGAAATTGGTTGGAAGTAGACAGCCTTTGTCCTTGAATATTTTCAGTTATTATGTCATTGAATCTTTAGAGTTTTATTTGATTTAACCATATTTTATTGGCAATTAGGTAACAATCCTATACTACAGTTATATTAAGCCCTCTTCCAGGGTGAAGTATATACTGATGATGTAATGATGAGGCTGCACAAAATAAAGATGCAGTAATTCTTATTAAAAGATGGTTTTAAAGGTGGGATTTAAAAAACATAATACAATTTGAGCATTTCAAGAAAAGTGTCACAGGGAGAATTCTATTTAAGTTGTTTGTCAAAATTCATATAACTCATTGCTTTAAAATGTTTAAAAATTTTACTGGTATTTAAAAGCTATATCAGCGCTTATTCTATAATTCATGAGATTTATCAAAGTAAGAACTTTGTAGAACATGCAGAGGGAAATGTACTGAAATTTTTATGGTGCTTTTAAGTTTGTCTTTTGTCTCATCAGCCACTGACCATTTACTGAAAACCTTGAGATAACCTTTCATTAGAACCAGAAAAATAATCCTGACCTTAGTAATTATGTTGATAATTTGCATACCATCTACTGGTTTACCAATTTGTTTTAAAAAAAGGAACGTAGATCACATTGGTGGAAGCATTTTTTATAATCATTCCCTTGTGAATTTGCAGCTCAATTATCAAAGTAGATGTCTTGGATACTTCATCATCAAACCCTCACACTGAAAAAAAGATTATGATACATGTTCTTTGAAGTGACAGTGTTGTAACAGATGATACATCAACACATCGTTGGACAGAAGACAATAGGATGTACTGACCATAGCATACAGTGACAGCGATCCATCACTAGACGGCCAAGTCAACTTCACCACAGTTTCATCTGATGTATGTGTTTTAGCAACAGTTTCAAGTGTAATGGGGACGTAAATGAGCTGCAAATGACAGGATAAAAAGAATGAGGTGTATATTTTGTCTTGTCCTTGGTAAACTGCTTTGTTATTATATTGGATAAAGATGAAGGTTGACCATGACAGAGTTTAAATAATGCACCCTGTGGAACAAATGGGATAAAAGATTCATTACTTCTCAGAGTGATTAATATCCTTACTCTAAGGTAAGTTCAGTGTATTTCATGGTGTTAAAATGCTGAGTGTTCATTGTCTCATTATCTTTTAATGGCAGGTATATTTTGATAATAATTATGATGTGGGTATCAATTCCCTGCAAATACTTTTAGCATATACTTTTAGTATATACTTTTTGATTGATTCCTTACCATTGTAAAAATATTATCATTTGTAATTCCATACAAGAAAAATGTAATTGTGTAGAAAGTAAAATTCTCCACCCTGAACCCTCAACATTCAACTAGGAAAACTCTAAATGTCCCAGTCAAATGCCACCTTCCCACAAATGGGCCTTGTTGATGTAGTACATGTAATCAACATTGTTGCAATTATATTAATACCAGTGTAAACTCTGAAAGTATACCCCCCCCCCCCTTCATTTTATACCCAGGTAGATTCTGGGGGACCTCCAGAATCTACCCCGCCCTCCCAGATTACCCCCCAGGTAATAATGCTTATGTAATTGTCTTTGCATTATAATGTTGTTTCCATGTCATATTCTTTAATGATTTTTGTAAGACCTGCATTTAGTATTTTAAATATTTTGAATGATTTAATAAGACTGGAATTTTGTCCACACTGCCCACTGCCCAAAAACTGACTGACATTTTTCTGCCCTTGCAATATTTACCGGCATTTTGTCCAGCATGTTGTCTGGGTACCAACATAGTTGCACCCAACCTCTGCAGTCTGTGATCCAATGATCAAATTAACCTGATAACCTAAGTACAGATGAATGCAAGGTGAATGATGTTGGATCATGTTCCAGTACATTATTATGTTTTCAAAGTAAATGATCTTGGGTTAACAGTTGCAATGATTCAAACATCAAGTCATAGATGAAAAACCATCATATTCAATCCCATACTGTTCAGATGGATTGAATGGTAGCCCACCTTTGCAAGCAGGAAAGATGTTTGTAAGTTTTATTTTATTCTGTTCAATTCTGGAGTTCTAAATTGCTTAATCTCTGCATTTAAGCAGACTATAAAGTGCCACAATCATAATCAATATTGCAAAATTCATCAGTTCATTGGTAGAGCAATGGGTGCTATCACAGTGACACTGCCTGAATAAGAAACTATGGTTGGAAGTTTGTTGAAGTAAGGTGCTTACAGTGTACAAATCTTGTACAGACCACTTTAATTTCCTTTATTAAGCTGTCTATTAAAAGACCTTTCCAGAGCCACAGTGAGCTTAAATATCTTGATCTCTATTTCTAGTAGACAGTAGGTATTTGATCTGGATGGTGTTACATTTAAATGTATAGCAGATGAGATAAAATATGTGTCATACCCTGACAGTTTACATGACAGAATTTTAACCACAGAAATATTGTAGATTTGGTGTAAGTAGAACTGCCATACGTAGAATGTTGCCATGAGTAAGTCCCCACAGTTTTAGTGTAAAATTTAAGGTTAGTTTAGAGTTCAAAATCTTAAAACGAAGTGACAAAATAGCACCACTGTTTTACTCTGCACATGACTTTTCAATTCACAAAAGCTTGATAAAATACTGTTGAGTGATAGGTAGAGTATCAGAGTATGCAAGTATTAGATATTGCAAGAGAGTTAAATTAGATATTATTCTTAGAATTTAATAGTTTCTCAAAGTGTGTGTGACTAGCAGCTGCCTTAAGTAGAAGTAAATGCCTGAAAGTTTGCAATTTTAATTTAAACCAAAACCACTGTACATAATCTGAACTAAAGGTCCTATTAAATTCTATTTTTATGTCAGCTGACTGATAAGTCAGCTGACATTATGTCATCACTCTGCGGCGTGGGCGTACGCGTCCGCGTCCGCGTGAACAACTTCTTCTCCAAAACTACAAGGCCTAGAGACATGCTGTTTTTTTAAAAGATACCTTATCTATCGAGGATGAAAAATTGTTCAAGGCATGCAAATCTGTCTGTTCGTCTGTTTGCTAGAGACATTACAAGGGGATACCCCCACCAAAAGTGTGAAAATTTCAACTTTTTATCACAATTTTCTCAGTGACTATTGCAGGGATTTCTCTCATATCTTGCATATATGTACTAGGCCAGAGGTAGATTCTCTTGTGTGAGTATGAGACCTGGATCTGTCTTACTTTTTTTTTAATAAATTTTTTTAATAATTTTTAATGCATTAAAATTCATGAAATCATGCACTAAATCACTTATAACTTCAAAAGTGTTGCATTTACAGCATTTTGTGAAAATATGTTGTTCAGCTACTTTTTCATAGCTACAATATGGTGAGTAAGTTGGGTGTCTGTCTCAATAGCTAAGTGAGTAATAGCTACTTTTGGGCTTTTCAGTAACTTCCATTATGAGTAAAATCACTTGTAACTTAAAAACTATTGCATTTAGAGAATTTCGTATAAATATGTTATTCAGCTACTTTTGGGTCAGCTATAACATAGTGAAATTTCAGACCTGTAGCTCATGGCATAGCTGAGTAATAGCTACTTTTAGGTTATCACTGTTGAGTAAATCGCTTATAACTTGAAAACTATTGCATTTAGAGAATTTCGTATAAATATGTTATTCAGCTACTTTTGGGTCAGCTATAACATAGTAAAATTTCAGACCTGTAGCTCATAGCATAGCTGAGTAATAGCTACTTTTAGGTTATCACTGTTGAGTAAATCACTTATAACTTGAAAAGTGTTGCATTTAGAGCATTTTGTTAAAATATGTTATTCAGCTACTTTTTCATAGCTACAATATGGTGAGTAAGTTGGGTGTCTGTCGCAATAGCTAAGTGAGTAATAGCTACTTTTGGGCTTTTCAGTAACTTCCATCATGAGTAAAATCACTTGTAACTTAAAAACTATTGCATTTAGAGAATTTCGTATAAAGATGCTATTCAGCTACTTTTGGGCCAGCTATAACATAGTAAAATTTCAGACCTGTAGCTCATAACATAGCTGAGTAATAGCTACTTTTAGGTTATCACTGTTGAGTAAATCACTTATAACTTGAAAACTATTGCATTTAGAGTATTTTGTTTCAATGTTATTCACCTATTTTGGGGTCAGCTATAACATAGTGAAGTTTCAGACCTGTGGCTCATTTCATAGCTGAGTAATAGCTACTTTGAAGTTCTCACTGTTGAGTAAATCAGTTATAATTGGAAAACTATTGCATTTACAGAAATTTGTGCAAATATGTTATTCAGCTACTTTTGGGTCAGCTATAACATAGTGAAATTATAGACCTATAGCTCCTGGCACAACTGAGCAATAGCTATTCTCAGGTACTGACTGTTGAGTAAATCAGCTATAACTTGAAAAATATTGCATTTGGAGTATTTTGTTAAAATATATTGTTCACCTATTTTTGGGTCAGCTATAACATAGTGAAATTACAGACCTATAGCTCATGGCATAGCGGAGCAATAGCTATTTTCAGGTTCTCACTATTGAGTAAATCAGTTGTAGCTTGAAAACTATTGCATTTACAGTAGTTTGCTTAAATATGTTGTTCACCTACTTTTGGGTTAGCTATAACATAGTAAAATTTCAGACATGTAGCTCATTGCATAGCTGAGTAATAGTTCCTTTGAGGTTCTCACTGTTGAGTAAATCAGTTGTAACTTGAAAACTATTACATTTAGAGTAATTTGTTAAATATGTTATTCACAGAATTTTTGGTCAGCTATAACATAGTGAAATTGCAGACCTCTATGTCATGGCATAGCTGAGCAATAGCTACTTTCAGGTTCTCACTGTTGAGTAAATCATTGTATCCACTGGATAGCCACAGTGTGTAGAGAGAGATTTCACCATTACTGCTCTGATGAAAAAAAATAATATAGCTAGCTTTCTTAAGTTTGCAGTATATATTAATAACCATAAAATGTAGTCTGGGAATATTTTTGGCCTCATTTTGAGAAACAAGATGGCCGGCACAGGTGTTTTTTGTCAGTCATGAAAAGTGCTTATATCTCCCTTATTATTGATCCTAGAGGTTTGGGATGATAAACCAACCTGTAGGAAATCATGGGGTGGGAATCTTTTGGTGTGGTCAGATTTGACCTTCAATGACCCCTCCTTCAAGGTCAAACAAGGATAGCCAAACTTAAAAGTGCTTATAACTCGCTTATTATTGGTCCCAGAGGTTTGGGATGGTAAACAGACAGGAAATCATGGGCTGTGAATCTGTTGATATGGTCCGATTTGACCTTGGAACCCTCCTTCAAGGTCAAATGAGGATAGCGAAAATTGAAAGTGCCTACAACTCGCTTATTATTGGTGACAGAGATTTGGGATGGTAAACCATCCCATAGGAAATCATTGGCTCGGAATCTTTTGGTATGGTCAGATTTGACCTTTGGACCCCTCCTTCAAGGTCAAATGAGGACAGCCAAGCTTAAAAGTGCTTATAACTCATTTATAATTGGTCTTAGAGCTTTGGAATGGTAAACCATAGGAAATCATGGGCTGGGAATGTATTTGTGTGGTTAGATTTGACCTTGGACCCCTTCTTCAAGGTCGAACGAGGATATTGCATTTGTAGTATTTCTTTAAATATGTTTTAACCTATTTTTTACACTTAAACAATTACCTTGTTATTTTCCTTCATAATACCATTTACAGGGCACAACTTTTTTATCCTTTTCTTCTGTCAGCTTCGGAATTTCTTTCGAACTTGCTGTTCAGTTACCATTTACTGTATTTCTGTACAGCCCTTTTCCTGATAATTATTCTGTCCTCTAATCATCTTCACAAATCAAAAACACTCAGTCAGCTGACACAGTGCCCGTTCACGGGCACTCTCCTCTTGTTGGTGTATTTAAAGTTGTTATCTAAAAATATAAAGAAACACAACTACATGCTGTGTGACAGTAGAACCATCTATGAACCCTGCTATTGAGTGACTGTAGCATTTATAATTCATAGGCACATTTGAGGTGGAATTTGACATCCAGAATGGTCATCCGTTGCAACTACAAGTTGGATTAATCAGGATTCACATCAGTCTCCATTGTCTTGAGTTCCAGTTTAATCACTAGGTAATTCTGGAGTTGCTGTGTGTGTAGTGAGATAGAATCACTGTTTCTTGTAACAAACATTCCATGGAATTGTTCAGAAAGCTATTTGCATTCTTAATGTCCTCACGTACAGAAAAGTCAAGGGGCTGGTTTATTGGATCCTTTTGACCAGAAAGATCCACTATTAAAGGGACAGGTTTTCTTCCCAGGATGAATGTCATATTACCGGTATATTCCAATTTTGTTGTGTTCAGAGATGTCAACAAACCCAGTTGCCTCAGCTGTCAGCTGAGTATTTTCATATCACCTGTGAGGCTGTGAAATCTGTAGTAAACACTTATAATCACAGCAATATTACTGCTTTGACATGTATGTCAGTTATATGACATTTTAAGGATGCTTACTTTAGAATCTCATTTGACAGAAAGAATGATTTTGAATTCCTTTTAATCCTTCAGCTTTTACGAGAAGTATTTCTATTCAAATGTACTTTGTATCAAGCTAACTGATACAATAGTTAAGCTGTGGAATATGTATTCTTGACTTGGCATAATCTGTGTTTTATCTGATTACATTTTTACAAATATTTTTTTTCACAAATACCTTGTTTTCACACCATAATATTCTTATTTTCTTCATTTGTAAAAAGTGGTCCTAAATGCTAAGTGTTTTCCAAGTTTTGTTGTATCACCCTGAACACAATCCTGCCAAAATGTGAATCCCACCAAGTGTGATTCTCCCAAATACAAGGCTGACTGAAAGCACTGCCTTAGGAAGACATTTCAGTTGTAGCTTGTACCCCCAGCATGAAAAGCTGTCAAAAACATGGGGTCTTGTGGCTTATTTTCCATCTCTGTGGCATGAAAAGCTGAGAGTTATTTCTATTACCCAGAACAGGTTGCCAGCCTCATGCAGGTTTTACCTCCCAAACTAGTGTTGGTACCTGTTTGTATTCCATGGTGAAGAGGGACATGTGAAGTACCTTAATTGTCCAAAAAAACAATCTCCAGGACTTACAAAAAGAAATTAAAACCCCGACCTTCCACTTTGAAGTCTAACACCCTAACCAAAAGGACACAGAGACCATATTATTGTTCTACGTGTAATGTTATCTAATCTCTTTTTCTTTCAGAGAGTTCAACAGATGTGAATTATTGAGATATCAAGCGCTGTGTCATTTGTTGAAATTAGTATAGTCACCTGCTCCAAGGTAAGTTGTATATTTGAAACATGTTGTACATGTATATACCATATTTATCTGAATAAACGCCCTGGGGTGATGCATTTTTCAGGTAACCAGGAGCATTGACCAATGATGACATAACCTACTTTACAACCCTCATCTTGATTGTCAGCATCTATAATTATGGGGGAACTTAAAATATTGGAAGCCAACCTTAAATCTAAAGAAAGTATCAACTTTTATCTCATAGTTTAGTGGATTTTAACATGGGTTTTTTTATTAAAACTGCCATGGAGTTTAATAGGGAGGGGCATATATTCAGATAAATATGGTAAATTTCATTAAATACTGTAAATTTTATTAGTGAGACATTACATTCTAATTCTAATAGTACTTTTATAGCGCTTAATCTCTGTCTATTGACAGACTCTGAGATGCATAATGCCAGAAATCAGAGATCATAATCGTTAAATCAGAAAGATCACATTTGACTTTTAATTTATTGAGGTTATTATATATGAAAATAGTGAAAATAGCATGATCTTACAGTGATTTGTGGATCCAGACTTTGATCCGGATCACCATCATAATCCAATTATCTCCTCCTGGCGCCATTGTCAACATTTTCCAAAAGTTTAATCAAATCTCTCTACAACTTTTTGTGTTATTTTGCAAGCAAACAGACAAACAAAGAAACACTGCCATAAACACTCTTCATTTGCGGAGGTAAGAATGTCAGTGAATGCAAACTACCCTGTTATACAACCATATGGACATTATTATTCCATCAGACTTTTTTTTAATCAGACTTCTTGTTACAAAATAAGTTTGATGTATTTGACTTAGTTTTGTGACAATAAAGTGTTATTTTTATTAAACATACATTCTTTAACATACCTTTATATTTGAATCTTAATATACACCAAACATAAACATAAAATTGGTTTTCACAACTTTGGCACCTAAATATAAACAGTAATTTAATTTCTGAAATAATTGTGTTTGTAAATTACATAAAAATGTGGAACTGTGAAGTTTTCAATGCCTGAACATTTGAAAAATGCATACAAAACAGTACTGAGAAAATATAAATATATAAGGTACCTAAGGATAAATAAAACATTGATTTACTATATAACAGAACGGTATCCATGTAGCTTGTCAGGTGCCAAGAGCTTCAGAAATAAGTGTGGAACCATTACTTAATATCTTGATTTTAATTACAACATGTTTTCTAGCTTTTGTGTAACATCAAACCCAATGACACGTACAACTCAAAAAATGCTTGTAATGTCAGACACTCAAAGTTTTTTTCAAACAGAAAAGAAATCAAGATAAAAACACTGGTGAAAATTAATAAAATCTAGAGTTTCAATTTAGCTAATCATATGCAGGCAAACTTTGCATGATAGCTTATAATCATAATGATAACTCCTCAATTAGATGAACACGATCCTGTTTTTCATGCTGAGTAAAGAAAGAAAAAAATAAGTTACAAAGGAAGCAATAATGGAAAAAAAAAGCATCAGTCTTGCAGCAAAAGGAATCAAAACGTGTCGTCACCAAGGTTTTTTTCACGAAATTGGTTCACTTTTGGGGGTGTGGGGATTCTTATGGAAATTGTTTCTTTTGTGCTGTAATTAATTTAATCAGATTGCCCCATTTGACCACATCTGTCCACCACAGGAAAGTGACATGCAAATTAAACAGTTTCTATCTCTGTGGATTTTCATTTCAATATTAACAGAGATTTCCCACAATGTTTGGCATTTCTGTAATTATGAATATTATTTATACCATTTCTTGTGAAACCAGTAGCTGAAAACTGTGCTTTTCGTTGCCTGCATTGTTAAAGGTAAAATATTAATGTCTATATTATATGAATTTATTGTTATTTTTGTGATGAACATGTCTTTATTGAAGCAGCTA
This sequence comes from Sabellastarte sp. h YS-2021, assembly GCA_964017235.1. Taxonomy (NCBI): domain Eukaryota; kingdom Metazoa; phylum Annelida; class Polychaeta; order Sabellida; family Sabellidae; genus Sabellastarte; species Sabellastarte sp. h YS-2021. The sequence goes on from OZ024930.1 coordinate 158,947,121, forward strand.
ACTGAAATTAAGTAAACTATTATCAGCTATGATGAAAACATGAATGGGCAGAGTGTATAGAGTAAGAAATCTAAAATTCGCCACATATCTGAAATTCGCCACATGTCAAAATACTAATAAAATAAATGAATTGTGGTGAGATTTGTTGACTTTATAGTAAATTAAGGCTTTTTGAACGGAAAAGTACCAATTTTTGGACAAAAACATCATTTTCTTCATAAAATTAACTAAGGTTTTAGAGGTGGCGAATTTTAGATTCCTGGCGAATTTTAGATTTCTTACTCTACTACAGTGGTAAACAATTTATTGTGACAATAATTCAAACAGAACAAGATTTAAAATTCTGAAACTCCAATCTTGTTTATTATTCATTCATTATATTATTCATCAGGATTTAAATTTCTTTCTTCAGAATTCCAGTCTTATCAGCAGAATTTGCAATGCTGTCAACAGAAACTCCAGTCCTCCTAAATAGTGCATAAAATGTAACCACAATAACTCACAAAAAATAAACTCACTTTTTGTTTGTAAAAACATTTAAATATTATCTACTTTATATATATATGTGTGCGGGTAAACGGACAAAACCCCACTGGGCATAACCCCACTCAGACCAAACCCCATCAGGCAAAACCCCACTCAGACACAACCCCACTCAGATAAATAAGAATGAGGACAAAACCCCACTCTTCATGAAAAAAAAAACAAAATATTTATTATATGCAGAGTTTTAATTGATACAAATACAAAGTCATGACAAAAATAGACATTGATAGACATTTGTATGAAGAACATAATGCAAAATCACATTATCTTTAAGCACTAATATTTACGCACATTACATTAAGCAAAATACATAATTGCTTTGGTCAGTTATATTAATTTTCATCAAACACACGGTCCAACACCTTCAAAATACAGTCAGAGTCCAACACCACGCAGTAAATGGCAGTAAAAAGTTCCCCATAGGTTGCCTGGTTTTTGTCATGCATTTTCTAATATCCTACTGTCCTACAGTTTTCACAAAATATCACAAAATTTGTAAGCACTTTGTCATGCACTTTCTAATATCCTAATGTCTCACAAGTATCACCACAAAATTTCTAAGCACTTTATATCCTAATATCCCACATTTGTCATAAGATATCACAGAATTTGTCAGCAATATAATGAAATCTAGAAGACAATGATTGCTTACCATAGCTGCCCACATTTATATACACAGATTGATCTAACAAGATTAACTGTCAATTGCAACTGAATAGCTACTACCACTGAACACAAAGCCCACTTCAAACACTACCAGATTTAACTGTTCCTTTTATCATAAAAGGATAGTAGTTAGTACCACTGAACCAATTCAAACCTAAGATTTAACTTAACATTTAAAAAAAAACATCTTGACATCTTCAAATTTTAAAAATAATTTATAAAGTGGGGTTTTGTCCAGAAATTAGTATAAGTGAGTGGGGTTGTGTCTGAGTGGGGTTTTGCCTGATGGGGTTTGGTCTGAGTGGGGTTTTGCCCAGTGGGGTTTTGCCCTGGATTCGTGTGTGCGTGTGGGCTATGGTATATTGATAAAAATGAAATTTATGAAGAATTTGTACTTTTTCTTATACATTGTTAGAAAAGTAAGAGAATTGGAAGTTCTGTCTTTTTGTATTTTGAGTCTCCAGTTTCTCCAAAATCAGTTTTCATTACAGCAGTTGAAATTTTTTTTTTTTAATTTTTGCTTTTTTTTTTTTTTAAACTTTATTTAGCTTTAACTTTTATATGTCACAGAAAAAAAAGACCTTCTAGATATGAATCTTAAGGCACTGTTCCTGGCCATTTCGAAACCCTGGCCATTTCAAAACGGCCATTGGCCGTTTCGAAACGGCCAAATTATTTACTTGGCCGTTTTGAAACCTTCCTTGGTTTTGAAACGGCCTGGCCAGTTCAAAACCTGGTTTCAAAATGGCCAAATCAATAACCTGGCCGTTTTGAAACCTCATCTGATTTCTACATTTTTCTATAGCATGTGTTTTTGTGTGAACTTCAAATCTGTCCTTTGATTCTAAAAAAAAATTCCTGAGCATGGGCTACTCAGCAACTTTCTATAATCATAACTTGTGGAGTAGGTACTCAGGTATGGAGTGTAACTGCAGTTAACCTGTGATCTTCAATTAGGTCATTTTACTTAAAAAGTTTTCTTTAAACAAATTGTATTTTGTTGTTGTATGACACAAAGTCTGCATCATAAAAATTATCTCATCAATCTATCTGCATGAAGGTGCTGTATCTTTAAACCTGTTTGTTTGACTTGCCAGCTTAATTAATAAGCCAAAGAGAAGCCATGATAAATATTAACTCTGTGATGTTGATTTGTTTGCCATTGATTGTCAGAAGTGCTTAATTGGATTTATTCCTATTGTTGCAGCTCTCTTTTTATGTTGATTTGTTTCACTTAAATATTAGTGGGCTGTTTAAAAGGTAAATATGAAAGGTTTAACAAATTTACATAACAGGAAGATCAATCAAGGAGGGATTTATTGTTTAACTTTTCAAAGAATTATTGTAGATGAGCTAGAACAGATTTGCTTTTTGGCACCTTTTTTTACTTAATATTGCTCAGTTAATACTGACATATAATTATAATGCTTTGTATTATTATTACTTTAGAAGATATCTCTTGATGTTGATTTGTTTCATTTTCCATATGGGTGGGGTGCAGAAAAGGGATTAGTGATAAAATATTGTTTAATCCTATTTCATTTTTTTCTTCTTAATATTGATATATATTAATAACTATAGTCTTTACAAAAAGTGTTTATATGCACCAATAAATGTTGTTATATGTTCTGTTAGATATATGTTTCATAATATACCAAATGCAGTTTTAATAAATATACTGTTTTTTATTGTAATACAACTGTTACACTTAAAAGCAACAGAACAAACTTGTCCACCAATGTCAAACTGGTGAGGTATCAAAATGGCCAAGAGGAAAAGTTGGCCGTTTCGAAACGGCCAAGCCATTTCTAAACCTTGCAAAGGTATCAAAACGGCCGTGGCCGTTTCGAAACGGCCAAAGGTTTTGAAACGGTTTTGAAACTGTTTATTTGTATATTTTTATTTTCTCTCTTTTTCTTTTGTAAATATTTCTTCCTGCGAGAAGGCTTAATATAATCTGTTTTGGGATTTTGCCTAATTGCTTTAATAAAATATTGTTTATGAAACGGCAAGTAACAGCACCACTACACTGAACTTGAAAAATAGTGAAGCCCCTTTCTGTCCATTTTATTTGCTTGTCAAGATGCATTGTTCAAATTTGATAAAAACATTAACATACTTGCACTAGGAAGAGATTTTATATGCTAACTTTTGGCAGTAGGTGTATCAGTAGCACACTTGCCATCTAGTTCTCAGGTTCCAGGGTACAATAACTGGCCCCAGCCTGAAGTGGAAGAGGTGGTAGGTACTTGCATGTGTCACATGGTTTTCAATGGTTTTCAGCTAATGTACACTGTTTTGCTCCATCTCCTCAGTTACCTGTCATGATTGTAGAGATAGGACCCATACAGTGTGTTGAAAGCTGATGTTACACCTAAATAAATACAGAATAAATCAAAGTAAGACTTTGACTTGATATCTCTTGAATGCTGAAACCATTAGCTTGTATATGAAGGTCTTTACGAAAATAAATTGTTTCCTCATCCTTACATCATCTGTAAATTCCAGTACTTCCCCCTGCAAGACGGCTTAATGTACCGTAATTGTATTTTACAATTGTTACCTAATTGTTAATACATGTATGTTAAAATCAAGTTGTTTCTGTGTGACCTAATTGATTAGTTAGTAAAATTATTATAATTTCTTTTGTTTATTAATGATATCTGCACAGATTAATTTACAAGATAATTACCATGCATTGAGAATTTTACTCTGTCAGGTTAGCTATAGATTTTCAAACAGGTGCAAAAAAATTTACATGAGCTGAACTGTTGAAAGTGAGGTTAAACCCCAACTTTGATCTTTAACCATTTTACAAAGGAATGTGAAGTGTTCATTGGCGGTTGCACACCTTCAGCCATTTCAAAACGGCCAATGGCCATTTCGAAATGGCCAAGTAAACTATCTGGCCATTTCAGAACCTTATATTGCAATGTCAAATTTTCACTTTGATTTAAGTGTCTTGTTTTTATATGCGGCTTGCAATATACCACAACGAACTTATTTTTGTTTAGTTTTATGCACAATGATGCAGACTTTATGTGATCCAATTTTATTTTTTGTACTTAAAATTTGATGTGTAAATCTGAAATATACAATTGCTACAATTGGAATTTCATTTTGCATACAAAGGAATTGTCCAGTTTACACTGTATGTGATGCTGATGTCTTTATAAATGCCAGGGAACATAAGGTCTTTGAAGGAAACCATGTGCATGTGACGCCTTTTGTGGTAAGCGGACAACACATTGAAAATAGCCTTTAACAAGTCTCTGATTGAATTTTTAGTTATGGAATTATAGGAAATTCTTGACTGATAAAACCCAATATTTAAACCCATTGTGAATTTAACTTCTTTTCCTTTTTACTTTTGGAGGAACAAGTGTGGCACATATTGCGATGTTCCTTTACTTTGTAAAAGAATAACCAGACCCAACCCTCTGTACCCATTACAGAAATTAGTCAAAATGAACAAAAATTATAGTAAGCCTTCTCATAGGAAGAACCCATCTGTACCCATTACATTCAAAATGAACAAAAATTATAGTAAGCCTTCTCATAGGAAGAACTTTGTGGCTAGGTCAAATCTCCATGTAAATTACCTTTTGTCGCCACAGGTTATTCCTGCACCTTGATGAGAATTGACTGCCTATGTTGAGCATATATTCACAGCATTATACATACGCATAAGGATGATTACTTCGACATCACATTTAACAGGGAATGAGTGATTGTGAATGGCCTTTAAACCTTCAGCTATCTGCTTTAAGGGTTCTGTTTCCCCAGTGGCAATTGTCACATAATGTGCCCAGATTTAATTTCTTTCTCTAATATTGCTTTGTAGACACCTTTAAGCCATAACAAAAGACAAGGAATAAGTATAATATGATTTTGATTTGCTTCTGTATTAGCCTTGCTTAAAGCTCGAGTTTCTTTATAATTAGAAAAAACTCGGCTTGTATAATAAAGTTTTAGTTTACATAATGCATTCTTACGTGGACTGCTTTTTGCATCAGCATACTTCTAAGATAATCAAATGGTCCGCTAATATGTCCTTACATATATAAGTGTTTTATAAATATCTGGCCTTTGTGTTCACATTTGAAAAGGACTTCGGTACAAATTTGAGTCTTAAGCAAGGTTATTTCTGTATATGAAGTCTCAAGAGACCAGACAACATGCATGATTATTCATTTCCACCCAGGGTCATAAATAAGTCACTCATAGAAATAAAAATAACAGGGTTGACTGGACTTAATGCATTTTGTATGGTTTCATTAATTGGATTTTAATAGAAAGAGGCTTCCTCTCATTTGAACTGATGTCAGATCATAAGCTCAGAAAGTTATAGGGTATTTTGTTTGAGTCTTTCTGACATGACAGATGACCTTTCTAAGCATGTTGAGGCCCAAGTATGTTTCATATTTCCTTGATAATCTGATTTTCCAAAAGACTGATCTTAAAATGATTCTTGAATTAATGTCTTGGCAATTTTTAAATATGTTATTTTGACTGAGTCTGACTATTCCATTTACTGATTCTATTGGTTGGTTTTCCTTGCATCTAATCATGGCTGACACTCATCATCACCATTGTTGGTCCAAATATTCCTTCATTGTGGTGAAAAAATCTGGCCATGTAGTGGAACACTGTTGTTCAGCAAATACAAAATACTTCAGCCAGATCTCAGATATGTGCATATTTAAGTCTTTATTTGTCTAAGTAAAAAATGTGTATCTTAGAGACAGCTGCATATCTGTAAAATTTTCAAGTATGGCATTATGTCAACAGGAAGAAAGGGAAGTCCCTGATGAGGATATACCTTATACAAACAGATAGTAGCATCTAGATAAACTAAGTGCTTGGAATCATACAAAGTGTAGCACTAGTTGGGATCAGTGTCACTGCCCATCACAATGAAATGCTCAAATCTTTAATTGATAGCCACTTCACAACATTGCCTACTACACAAACCCTTGAAGCTATGGGTTGTATACTTTGTATACCATACAAGTAGAAATTTTAGCCAGACAAATTTTCGCTAAATTTAATTTCCAAATATCAGGAAATTTCCCAGAATTAATTTGGTGCTCAGTTTTCCCTAAAAAGAGAAATACAGATTTTAATATTTAATTTATTTAAAACACAGCATTTTATTAATGCATTCAGGCAAAACTTGAACAGATTATATTGACTCTTTTGAAGGATGTTCTATTTACAATTATATGATTAGTGTAGACGAGAAATGTGTGACTGATTGCTTTTATATTGATTTTCACCATCCTATTAATACAGTATATCAAGTGTTTCATCTTAGGGATATAAAAATGCATAAATAAGGAATAAAATTTGTACCAAATATTGAAATGTTGTGTCATATCAGTGGCCAATTTTATTGTAGTATATATAAATATGTACAGGTGGCCAATAATTTATGTAGAATGTTATCAGAATCATATATTGCTTTATTTCACACAATTTCATAATGTAGCCTTGTCACCAAAAACATCAGTCTTTATATTTGTTCTTATTTTTAATAAAATCACAAAAGTGTTATACTGAAAACCCCCCTCTTTACTTTGTGAAATTTCAGTTACTAAATATTAAGTATCTCAGAACATACTTTGTTGTAATTTCCCGCCAGCGGCCGAAGGCCGTGGTTGGGAGATTATAAAATGCCTTCCGTGCGTGCATGCGTTCGTCTGTCTGCCCATCATTCCTTTTGTCACATTTTTACATAAACCTTAATATCTCATTAATTTATACAGATATCTTCATCAAATTTGCAGGGAATCTTTATGGCTATGAAAACATATCTGTGCTCATTTTTTGCTTTCATTTTTAAAAACAAAATCGCCGTCATAGCCGATTGTTTGAAAAACATAAAGATGCTCTAAATCTTGAAACATTGCAGGTAGCTTCATCAAATTTGCAGAAAAGATAAATGGCTAGGAAAGCTAGCCTGATTGGAACTTTGGCCTGCTTTTCAAAACTAAATGGCCGCCATATCACATGTTTAATGTCAAATGGGGTTTTTCTTTTAAAAAATGCCGTATATCTCCTTTACCATTGCTCTTAGGGGTTGGGAATGTGAAAACAACTTATAGGAAGTCATGGCCTAACAATCTTTTAGAAGTGTTGAATTTGACCATTGTCCCCTGCTTGAAAGTCAAATGGGGTCATCATACTAAAACATCCTTATATATCCCTTATTATTGCTCCTAGAGCTTCAGAATGTAGAAACAGCCTATGATAAGTTCTGGCCTGCAAATCTTTTGCCTGTGAAAAATTTTGGCCTCATTTTTGAAAAACAAAATGGCCGCCATAGCCAATTGTTAAGATGCTCTTGAAATATGAAAGATGAAATTGAAATATTGCAGCTAGCTTCATCAAATTTGCACAAAAGATATATGTATATGGCTGGGAAAGCTAGCCTGATAGTAAGTTTGGCCTAGTTTCCAAAATAAAATGACCGCCATATCACATGTTTCATGTCAAATGGGGTTATCCTATCAAAAAGGCCTTACATCTCCCTTACCATTGCTCCTAGCGTTTAGGAATGTGAAAACAACTTATAGGAAGTCATGGCCTGAGAGCCTTTTTCCAGGTGTCTTTTAGCAAGTTTGGCATCTAATCATAGGCTGTCACCTCTGTGGGTTCAAGTCCCACAAGTGGCAATGCTGAGGACCTATCCCAATATGACCCTGGTTGTTGAATGTACATATTACGTTATTTGAATATCTAACATTGAAGACAACTGGAAAGACTAGGGTTGGGTCAGTTTTCTTGTTGACTTTCCCAGGAATAAAATATTGTTCAAGTATTAGTGTCACCCAAAGATATTTCATAGTGTATAAATGCTGTTGAATTTACTATTTATATAATCCTATATTTGAAAATAAGCTTTGTGAAATTAGATGAATATAGATTACTTCCTGTGGAAAAAAACAATGCATTGGGCTGAGGGTCCTATTTTCACACAAGGTAGGGTCTGTGTGAGTTGGTGGCTGAAATGGGGTATTTCCACAGATCCCAAAGGGTAGTTTTTGGGGTACTGTTTGCAACTTGCGGTTGCTTATTTCACTTTACCTGGTGTGGGTTCCACCTGTATTCCTGGTGTGTGCATAGAGGGGTTATGTGAGCAGGTGTGTCGCAGACCCAAGGGCCTGTGGTTCCTGGTTTACTGGTGGAACTGATCTTTAAAAAAATATGATCCTCCTCAAAGGTGACCCAGATCAAGATGTTTCAATAATGTCTGCTTCATGACGCAATAACTATTTATCCCCTGGCTCACTTCTTAAAGATCATCCAGATCCACATCAAAACTTTTTTTTGAATTGTTTGCTGATATCTGCTTCTGGATTTTTGGATGAGATTCTGTTGATTCTGAAGACAAAGACACTATCACATAATTGGGTAACACAGTCTTGTATTATTATGGTACTGTAAATATGATTCTATAGGTAAATAAGATGGATGTTGAAGATTACAGAATGAGAACAACAGACAACATATACAGATAAAAGATAGTTAAAAAAGTCAAAAAGTGTAAGTTACAAAACATAATATTAAAGGATTGCATGTTTCTCTTGCCTTCTTTCTGAATTTGAATACATATCTCATTGATTGGAACCAAATTGTAGATGCTTATCCCAGTTTTCAAACACGTTTAAAAACTCTGGCAGGAGAACACGTCTGTCTAGAGTAAGGTTGCAACTTATCGTAGAATGCCAGGACTGATTGTTTGGGTGTTCTTTTTACCATTATGACCTGTCTTGTGCACTCTTCTGTAGAAAAAGGAGCCCAGTAAAATTGTCCCAAGAGAAGAGGAAGAAGAATTCTTTATTTTTGTGACTTGAGGTTACGCTTCATAATATGTAACTCATAAGAGTTATCAGACCATATACGATATGGCACAATAGCATCCTATGTGCATCTTTGAATCTGCTAGTAGAGAGATTAAACAGTATACAAGTATAATTACGTTAGGTTATTTTTACAGAATGATTCTCAGGTCATACTTTTCTCTTCTCCTCATTATAAATTGAACAAAAAAATCATACTCGGTGAACTTTTAAGCTTCAAGGTTAAATAAAATAAAACCTGACTAAATTAGGCAGCAATTTGTGGATGATTGATAAATATAATGATGTGTTATTTGTGTGTGATATTAGAGATTGATGACTGAAACAAGCCACTTCAAATTAAAGGCTGTGGCATTCAGAAAGAGGAGGGCTATTATCATAATTAGAATGCAACTTATAAAATACAGGTGCCCAGAATTGGTGTTTTCTTTGTCACAAAATACACCAAATAGTCAACAGTTTTCAACAAGCTTGTCATTCAAATCACCACTTATGAGAAGCTTTAAAAAGGCAACTGTTCTATTTGTTTCTGTTGCTACATTATTCATGATTTTGTCGTTAAATTTAGATTGATCTATTTACATCAGAGGCCCTGCAAATTAGTTTGACTTGTCACTGCCACAACTTCAATTAAAACAAACCAACATAACACAGATTACAACAAAAGAAATAATTTTTTTGAAAAATTAATATGCTTCAGAAAGATTTTAAAATTGTAAAAAGTCATCTTGTTTGAGCAATATCTATCAAAATGTACATTCATAGCAATATACGTTATCTATTACCTGATATCAGCTTTGACAAGTTTCATATGTCTGCTGTTACCTTCTTGTTTTGGTGTTGTACAAGGTAAAACAAGAGCATTCTAGTGAGGTGAGAAAAGTTTTTCCAGCTTCTTCATCTGCACCCGTGGCCCATTTGGTAAACACTCACCTAGATATACAGAGGACCTAGGTTCAATCCCAGGTATATGAAAATATATAGTGGCTCACTTAAAGTGCCAAGAATGTTGATAAATAAATGGTCATATGCAAGTATCGGTCTTTCAGTTAGGGAAACAGACCCCCCCTCCTCGACAAAATATTTAAAAGTTGCATATAAATTACACATAGACAAGTGGTTACAATTGGAAAATTTTTAATTTTCATTTGCCTTCCAAAAAGAGTATCCACAATTAGCAGTTCAAATTAATGAAGAACACGCCTTTTAAATACAAGATTTTTCATGATATTAATTGGTCAGTGTAGTATCATTTGTACCGTATGATATAATGAACTGTAAGTGAAAAAAAATACAACTTACATATAAACAAATGAATAATTCCTCTTCCTGTACAATATTATTTGTGTGTGAAATATATGAATTGATATTTATTTTACTTGTTTTCACATACATTCACAATGTATAAGTGAAAGCCTATGTTTGACGTGCCCTGCCTCCAGAAATATCACATGTACTGGGCAAAGTGGGGAAACATCTCTACAGGATGAAACTTTTGTCACATAACTTGCATTCAGTCATTGTTCTTTCCCAAAGCTTTGATGGTAGCATTTCTGCTCAATAACACTGTTGCAATTGTCAGATACATTGAGGAATTTATTAAATGTATACAATTAGTATACATATCTGCTCACCACTACATCAGTACTAGATACTTTTTTCTTCAAAACTTTTTTCAGATGAAATCCTGCCAAGTTTTCTGTTGGTTATTTATTGTATAGATTAATTCATTTGTGTCCTTGCAACTGTTTATTAGATTTGCCCCTGAAAATGGATGACAGTCCAGAAGTTGATGTGAATGGCAACGGCCCAAGAAGACCCTCTGTAACCATGGGGATCGAACACTTACTGAGTGTCTGTAAAGTCAAGAAAAGCTTGAAAAGAAAGAGAACCTGCGGAAAGAGAATGCTGGACAGCAACTGTAATGGCAACTATGACTCCCCATCCTCGGAATTTGCTACCCTTGAGATGGAGCTAAGATACTCTGTATCAACACAGGTGAGTGGATGTTTCAGTGTCCCTCCATTACTCTTGGCTAATCTAATACTGGATCTTTATAAGGCCATTGAAAGTCAAATTTGAGATTTCATCTTTTTCTCACATTAAGGTATATAATCTGCCGAATTGAAACATTATATATGAGTTATTAAGATTCTTCAATATATTTCCTTTACTTTTGTCAAAAGAGGAACTAGGCTGAAGCAATAGATCCCGGGACCAATTATTCATTTCAACTGAACCCTGGAAACTTGCTAGAAAACATAGCAAATGCAATTTTGCTACTTTTTAATTGACTTTCAGTATTTTTATCTATTTGACAGTTTTCCAGTTCAAATCTATATTTGATCCAAGCCAATCTGATCTAGTCTAAAAAAGTCAGAAGTCAAATGTGAGATACCTTGTCCAAACACATTAGAAACAATATCATACGAAACAGAATGATTTCTAAGTTGAAACGTTTTTCCTTTCACTAAAAATGGCCATAACTTACTTCTTTATGGTTTGAGTTTGAAAACTTTCACTGTTCTGTTGCAAGACGGTTCATGTCTGAGTGGGTTGTAGTAGTGTGTACAAGCCTTTGTACTGGTCGTTTCACTGAACAGATCTTTAACTGCTTATTTCTGCAGCTTTACTGTCCCCAGTAAGTCTCTGACAAGAGTTTAATTCTTATACAAAATAAATTAGCATTTTCCTGTTTTAAAACTGCAATCATTTTATCAGTTCACAGACACTTTTTAAACAATTGACACTCAGTAGATGATGATATTAGAAGCTTTATTTTGTTAGGCATTTTAATTGGAGCAAAGTGATAATTATATCAAGCCAGGATATAGGTTATCTTAAAACTTCAGCAAGTGGCTTCTCAAGAAGAATACCAGTGCGTTTGACAAGGGTTGTTGCTACTTCAAAGTTTAAATAACATATTAAGACAATGAAAGTTATTATATTTTAAAAGAAATAACTATCATTAATGAAGAGCTAAAAAGTATTTTATGTCTAAAGTGACAGGAAGAAAGATAGGTCTAATATTGTTTGTATTTCCTTTATGTTTAACATAACTGAATCATACATAATGACAGTATAAGTAACATACATATTATTAGGGTCATAATATGTTTGAAAAATACATTTTATTGCACTACAATAGCTTACCATGTGGAACTGAATGCTATCTCGGGAGGCCGCAGGCATCCGGCCAACATCCAAGGAAAATAGACGTTTAGTGTTGACTGAATCCCTCTATCCTGAGAGAGTACCATAGCAGTGTAATCCCACGCATCGTCCTTCTTTTCTCATTGGCCGCGTGACTAGCAAGCTTTTAAAATAAGCTTATTTTATTTGACTGCTTTCTCAGGATATACATATTGTTGGATGTTCCTGTTCAGCCATTTACTTTATTTCTCATAGCTTATTCTGTAAAACTTTGAATTTTGCAGGATAAGTATTCTTTTACTTCTTCATTGTTGTGAAAGTTCCGGTTCAGACTGCTCGGATTTATTGTTTAAAAATGTCCTCCCACCAAACAAGTTGTAACAAGCCCAGATCATCTAAATGTTGCCACTTTTGCTTTGCTTTTGATAACACATAGCTACTGTCCATCTTGCAGAGAAGCTGGTACAGGATGACCATTACGTAACCAATTAAAAGTCATGCAATATTTGCTCTGCTTTTACTGAAGAACAGCTTATCAAAATAAAACACAGACGTAGATATGTTAGAAAGCAAAAAGTGTCCAATACTTGTAATACATCTAAAGATGAACTGGACTTGTTGGGGGATGACATGGAGGCCTTTTCTTGATCTCAAGCAGACCTTGAGGGTCCTGCAGAAAATTTATTTTCATCTCCTCCTTGTCCCCAAGCCTTACGTTTTGAGTCTTTGTCTTTAAGGACACCTCAAACTGTCCCACCCACCCCAGGCACAGCTTTACAACATAAGATAGAAAGCAAACTAGAAAAATCCCTGGATACCTAATTCAGCATCCAACTGCAACAGCAAATGGGGGTCTTTCAAGCATCCATGCTGGAGGCAATGAAATCTCTTAGAGAGGAAATGCAATCTATAAAAAAAGCCTCCAAAGTGGAGGTGGATCAGACCTCCGCTTGAACTTTAAAAGCTGGACCTAGTAAACAGTCTGTTGAATTATCAAACCCAAACAACCAACCGAACCCTTGGACTTCTGATCACTTGGATGATCAACAACCTATGGAAACAGACTTCTGTGTCCCTCTCTTCAACTACGGTTTGGCCAAAGTGCTCAGTCCGAACATGGCTCTGAACCATCAGATCATCATTCTGAACACTTGGAACAACGTGAAAGGGTGTGTTCTTCTAGAGCCAAAAAATACTTGGCCAAAAAGAAACACAAAGTTCGGGCAAAATACTTCTCACAGTCTTCAACTTCAGAGGAGGATCAGTCCTCTGTCCCTATTAAAAAGTCTGCTAAGCCCCAAAGGGCTCCTTCTGAGCAAGACCAACAACAAAATAATCCAGACCCAGTCTTTTACAGGGAGATAGATATGTCTGACCTCCCTTCACAGTATGCAGAGGAAGTTGAGACTTTTAGGCACATACTTGATCTCCCTGACCCCAGGGAAACTATGCCTAGGTCCTCTACCACTGTGCTGGGCCTGGACGATGAAAAAGGCCAACAGGAGCTTAGGCCAAGAGGCCCTTCAGCTATGCTCCCCCTAAGTCCCTATCTCAAAGATGCCTTTGCGAAGTTTGAGCAGGACTTCCTGGCCTCTAATTTACCTGAGGGTAAATATATAATACCCCCTGCTTCAGCAGCAAAATCGCACAAGGTGGGACAGCCTTGTTTTGAGGACAAATTGCAGGAGCTTAATTTAGATCAGTCTTTCTCCTAAGCCCTCTGAGGCCTTATAGGCAAGGTTCCCCTACAATTTCTTAATAAACTTGACCACCAAGCTAGGCAGAATCTCTCTACCATCAACTTTGTGGCTACCAATGACTCCTTAAAAACCTCCCTCAGCCCACCAGTAGGAGGTCACCTCCGTTCTTTCAGAAGAGACTGGCTAGCAAACAAATGTTCAAACAACGTGTTAAACATTATCACCAATGGTTACGTTCTTCCATTCATCTCAAAACCAAATTTAGCCAGAGTTCTCCTGATTTACACAGGATACAAGGCCCTTCAAAAAGACCAAGCTCTGGCCTCTTGTATCCAGTCTCTTCTGTTAAAGAACACAATGGAAAGGGTGGGAAATGTAAAATCTCTCGGGTTTTACAGTCGCCTGTTTCTAGTTCCCAAGCCTCACCAAAGGTGGAGGCCAGTAATAGACCTAAGCAGGCTCAAAACCTTCCTACTTGTAGAAAGGTTCAAAATGGAAACACCAGAGTCCATCAGGACCTCTCTGATTCCAGGGGAATGGGTGTCGTCGATAGACTTATCAGATGCCTACCTTCACATCCTCATCCACCCAAACTCAAGGAAGTACCTAAGGTTTTGCCACAAGTCACAGGTGTTCCAGTTGACCTTCCTTCCGTTTGGGCTAGCCACGACCCCACAGGTCTTTACAATGATTGTAAAGGAAGTGAAGCTGATGGCCCTGATAAGGGAAATCAGACTTCGCCAGTACCTGGATGACTGGCTTATCAGGGCCCAGTCTTAGAAAGAAGCACAAGTGAACACTCAGACAGTGGTAGACCTGACTCAGTCCTTAGGGTGGATAATAAATCAGGAGAAATCTGAACTAAAACCCACTCAAGTGTTTTCATTCGTAGGCTATGAATACCATCTAGATTCAGCCTTTGTAAAACCCACTTAAGAGAGATGGCTCAAACTTTAGGATTTGATCCTACGACTCAAGTCAAAACATGTTTTGACTGCAAGATGTTTGATGTTGCTAATTGGGTTGCTTGCCTCAACAGAGAAAATGGTCCCGGAGGGATGCCTTCACACGAGGCCCTTTCAGTTTCACCTCAAGGAGCACTGGAGACATCCTCAGTCGTTGGACAGTCTCCTTTCTTGGACAGAAACCCTTTCCGCACACCTAGAGTGGTGGCAGAATCCCACAAACATGATGAAAGGTGCAGATCTTCATCCCAAAGACCACAGTATCTAACTCTTTACAGACACCTCAAATGAAGGCTGGGGCGCTCACTTACAGCAAGCCTCTACAAAGGGTCTGTGGTCTGGAAAAAAGGCTACACATAAATGTTCTAGAGCTGAAGGCAGTTTCTCTGGCCCTTCAAAGGTTCAAGGACCAGTGTCAAACCCAAACAGTGTTGCTTGCTACGGACAACTCAACAGTTGTAGCCTACATAAACAAACAGGGAGGAACCCACTTGGCAGAGATGTGCGCTCTCCTATGGAAGATCATGACCTGGTGCCATCATTACCCGATAACCTTCAAAGCCAGACGCATTCCAGGGTGTCTGAATGTGATGGCCGACCTTCTGTCCAGGTTGAACCAAGTCCAGTCAACAGAATGGTCAATGCATCCGCAGGTATTCAAACAGTTCTGTCAAAAGTGGTTCACTCCTCATGTAGATCTATTTGCCACTCGTCTGAACCAGAGTTCCACTGTACGTATCTCCAGTCCCAGACCAAAATGCTTGTGACATAGATGCTCTGAACATAAACTGGTCGGGTCTCACTGCTTATGCTTACCCTCCCACAGCTCTCCTTCACAGGGTGATCCAAAAAATCAGGCAATCCAGTTGTCTGATCATTGTAATAGCCCCAGGCTGGCCAGGGATGCCCTGGTTTTGGGACCTAGTGTAGCTCGCAACAGAGATCTCACTTCAACTACCAGTGTGAAGAACTCTTCTGAAACAGTCCCACAACTATGTGTTTCACAGCCATCCACAACATCTCAACCTCCACGCCTGGTGTGTAGCAGTGGATAGCTCCAAGCACAATGCTTCTCTGTGGAGGTGGCAGAGAGAATTGCTGCCCTCAAAGGTCATCAACAAGGACCATCTACAAGTCAAAGTGGGCCCTATTTGAGAAATGGTGCAGAGAAAATTCGGTGGATTTCTCCACTTTCTCTGTGAAGCAAGTCTCAGACTTCTACATGAACCTGTACCAAGATCTAAGCAGTCACCCTTCGACCATTGATGTTTATAGGATGACCATTGTTGACACCTCGGGCCCAGCGGGGCTCCATATTTCCCAAAGCTGAGACCTTAACAGGTTACTCTCCAGTTTTCACAGGGATCATCCCAAAAGTTCCAGGAATCCTCCAAAATGGAACCTTTCTGTTGTGCTTAATGAGCTCACAAAAACACCCTTTGAGCCTATGAAAGACACAGACCTCATACATCTGACTCTCAATACTGCTTTCTTGCTAACTTTGGCCTCTGGCAAGCACCACAGCGAAATTCATGCCTGGGTTGTAAACAAGGTATCTAATCTAGGCCAATGGGAAAAGGTTGCTTTGTTCCCTTCTTCAGATTTCATAGCCAAAAACCATCTAGCAAGAGAAGGTTCCCAAAGTGTGTCTCCGGTGACTATTCCTGCTTTGACTACTATTGTAGATAGACAATTCAAAGAAGACAGGACCTTGTGTCCCGTGCGGGCCCTGAGATATTATCTGGATCGAACCAAAGACCTGAGGGGGTCTTGATCCCTACTTTTTATTTCCTTCAAGAAAGGACACACCTCAGACATCAGACCCGCTACACTCTCTTCATGGCTAAAACAAACTATCGTACTTTGTCACAAACAAGCAGACCACGCATTATAAGGCGCATGACATTAGGGCCTTTGCGGCCTCTAAGGCCTTTTACGTTGGGGTTTCGGTGGACCAACTCATGCAAGCCTGTCACTCGCAAGCTCACAACGCATTTACAAATTTTTACCTAAAAGACCTTACTTGGTCCGACAACCATATGTACCTGGGTCAAGTAGTAGCGGCGCAACAAGTCCTAGACCCTCCCCTCAGAACAGCTATCCTTGGAAAGAAAAGAAGGGGGGCGCATCCGCTGCAGCCAAGTCTTCAGGAGTCTAATCCCAGGGTCTAGGTATTTGGTTACCTCCTCAGGATGTTATAATAAGGTCTTTTATCTATTATTACTGTATTTAATTGTATAATGTATTAAGTGTTATTCAGATGTACCATAATCTCATATTTAGGGTGGCAAATTAATGAGATTTCAAGCCCAGGGCTTGTATTCATTGCAGTGAAGCCCTTGGGGCTATACTCACATAAGTGAGCACGGCTGCACTTATCCCTTCTATCAAAACATCCAGACAGTATCGGTACTGTCATTCATTAACATTCTTGTTTTTGGCTTCTTACAGGTCTGATTTTCGGAATTGGGGCTCTGTAAGCGGGAGTCAGACTGATTTTTCAAATATTCATTCTAATTTATTTAATTCAAATCCAAGAAAAATTGACTATACTTCCAGTCTCAGCTGTAATCCCTCCTCCTAGCGGTTGGATTCAGCATTCAGTTCCACATGGTAAGCTATTGTAGCGCAATAAAATTGAAAATTTTAATTACTTAAATGTAGCTTTTATAGGCTACAAGCTTACCATGTGAAACTGAAGGGACTCCCACCCTGCGTCCCTGCTGTATTAAAGCTGAGGGGGTATGGTCTAAATTTACAATGAGAAAAGAAGGATGATGTGCGGGATTACACTGCTATGGTACACTCTCAGGACAGAGAGATTAGGTCAACACTAAACGTCTATTTTTCTTGGACGTTGGCCGGATGCCTGTGGCCTCCCGAGATAGCATTCATTTCCAAATGGTAAGCTTGTAGCTTATAAAAGCTACATTTAAGTAATTAAAATTTTCAACTTTGTGACTGTTCTGGTTACTTGAAAGGCTTTTGCAACAAATTTGAGCCTGAAACTACAAATTTAAAACACAGAGCTTTCATTTATGATATCATTTTATTACAGACGCTGCCGTAATGTGGATTTGGTTTTTGATTTATTAGATTTTTATTTATCTCTTTAAACTGAGGATAATGTTACAGGGAAAAAAAGATTCATTCGAGATATTTAGATACAGATATACTAGATCAATTTTAAAAACTCTTGTAAGACACAAGTATGGTCAATTATGAAGCAATTAAAACATTGCCAATACATCTACCATTTTCTCTGTCCAGTAAATCATTATTTGAAAAATCATGTCCCCAAATCAGTTATGAATGAAAAATCTGATGGTTCTGTGAGTTTTGACACACAGTTCAAACTTGTACTCCAGACAGTCCTGTTCATTTCTAGACATAAGGAGGTCATTCAGTTGTCATATTTATTTCTTTGAAAATTGTTGATCATACATAACTGTTGGGAGCAGTTCCCCAAAGTAACTATTTTAATCCTGTTTCTCTGTCAGTCCTGTATTTTTGGGGGGTAAGTTTGTAGCACATTTGTGAGCTGATCCTGATGTTTTTGTCATTCTCTTGCTTTCTTTATCAATTCTATTGTGTTTAGCAGGAACTTGATTCCCTGTGTCAATTTTAAACCCTACGGGAATGACTGGTGATTCTTAGGAACCACTCCCAAACATCAAAGGATTATAGAGTGAGACACCAATGGCTTTGAAAACCTTTAACTGTACTATTGCCCAAACAAATAACTTTGTTACCAATGGGGACTGACACATAACACATAGCAATCTGTCTGGTTCCTGAATGACAAAGAATGCTCAGCTGTGTTATATTCCCACTATTTTAATATATATTAATATTTTACATTCAGATGGTTGGAAAATAAACATTAAAAGGCTGTATACCAAATTGTAAGATGACTTTAGGTATTTCTCTTGATGTCACTGATTTTACTGCATTTTGTAATCTAAGCATAAATGAGGACATTGTGAGAACAGTTTTGGAGCAGACAGCTTCAGAGACAAAAACTTATATTTAAACTTTCACACTTAAAATGTTTGTTGACTGCCACATGTGTAGAAATAGGTAATAATAAAGTATGATGACTTTATGCAGCATATAGTTTTTGCAACAGATTAAAACAAAGCAGTGACATAAATGTCTCAAAACTGCAAAAGTGAAAAAGAAACTGTACAAATACAAAACAATTTTCACTCAGTGTATCAATCTAAATAATATTCTGACTTTCTAACATCCAAAATTGCAGTGCCCATAGCACCTCAATTATACAAACTTTTAGTCTCTGAATATTGGATTATTTTATCTCATTTCCACTCTCCTACTTCTGTATTTATCTATGATTGAGCTAATATGCTCTCTTCTATTTTATGAACCTTCTATTGTATTATCCAAACAAACTCGTACATTCCCAACATGGTCAGACTAAACGTTAACTGTATTATTTGTATTTTATGCGAAGCGGCTTTGTTCAGCCTGCAGATATTAAAAATGATGATCAAAAAAATGTATCATAAAATATTGTTTCTCTACCTTTTGTAAAGGTTGATTCATACTGAACCAAATCCATATATTTTGAAAAGATGTTATTCTTCTGTAAATGTGCAGGTTAGCAGATGACTCAATTTTCAATCCTTTAGTGTACAGTATTGTGTAATATTAACCCTGTTCCAGTTTTGCAAGTTTGCCTCCCAACTGCCACAATAATGTAGTGCTGAGAGTAGCATGAACAATCTTTTTTTTTACAATTAGGAAAAAATTAAAACAGATTATATTAAGTTAGTTGTACAACTTATGTTTTCACTTGGGAAATCAGGAGCATGATCTCAGGGACTGTAGACACTCGTTGAAAATATTAAACATGTTTGAAACCTTTCTGAGAGAATGTTTCTGACCCAGGTCTCTATGAGCAATCTTTTCAGTCTAAAACAATTACCACAAATCTTTATGATGTTTATAGTTTATATCCATGGCTGCTATTACCTATCTTTTCCCTTCTTCTGTAGCAATGGAATTAAATGATCTTGTCCAAAGAGATTACATGTAGTCATGGAGTCTCGTGATTATTACACAAGAGTAGTTGACAGTTAGTTAGTGCTACAATTTATCTCTAGGAGCCAGCCAATCTGATCACCTGGTTTGTCCATGTTCTCCTTTTTTTCCCCGACAGAATCAATCATAGCAAAATTGTGAAATGAAAATATAGGTTGCAAAAATTAAGCATTCATTGTGGTTAGTTGAGTCACTTCATTATTTCTCTGGATTTGTGGTGATATGAATGGATTGTGAATGGATGCAAAGAAAATAATAATAATAACAATACTAAGGAAGTATCTATCTGGCTGAAAAAAGACAGAAAAGGGTGTATTTAAGGCAATGTATGTGGCAAATGTAAACACAAGTATTTCTGAACCCTTATCAAAGTTATACTAAAGGTAGCCTGACTGTACCCAAAAAACATGTGAAAAGTTTTGGCTTTGCCTATCAATTTTGATCTTTCAAAATGTTGATGTGGTCAATACATTCCAACCCATGAGTATGGAGGGGACCTATACCCATGCTCCATTGTGCCAAGAGAGTTTAGAGACTTATGTGAAATTTTCTGGACTATGAAACATGGATACATACAGTTGTGTGTTCTGGATGTTCAGGCTCACCACAAATTGTTGGTAATACTTAATTTTCATCAGTAATTCCCAAAAGTCACCACATTTCCTACCTTTGCGGAATGTCAAACATAGTTTTTTCACTGTCAAGATAGAAAGGAAGCAGTGTTGACTTTGCCCATACTGGCTTGTCCTTGAAGGTACCCAAGGGCCTTATCTTATACTTTGTTGACCTTTGTTGTTCGTGACAATTATTTATTTATAATCCTATAGAACTTTTTTTGAAGGAATATCTTTCATATCTTTGAAAATATTTTCAAAAAAAAATTTAAGTATGAAAAAAATGATTGTTGAATTAGAAAATACCACCCAAGGTCATCTAAAGGGGAGATAGGAAGAGGAGTATGACCACAGTGGCTGAGGTGAAAGACTCCAGATTTGACAGAATGGGTGACCTTTAGCTGTTATGGGTGACCTTTATACCTGGAGCATCACATGAGAGAATCCAGGCTGTCCAGGGCCCTAGCACATGGTTACATGACTATCCCTGATGGATTTATTTTTAAAAAAGATCAAAGGAATACATATGAACATGGAAGATCAAAAGGCCTGGAAGTTGGGAGGGGGATGTTTTCAGTTCATTTACACTGGGCAGGGATGTAGTTCTCCTCTGTATTGAATTGAACTAATAATTCTTGTGGCAGTTTATATGAGTGGCATGGCTAAAAAAGGTAAAAATAAAAGGAACACTGCACCGATTTAACATATAGTTGGTGCCGTAACTGGCAGCATGGTTGCAGTTACTTCTACTCAGAAGCTAATGCCCCATTCACACTACAGGCAGTGTGTCCCGAGATGAGAAGTTGTTCTAGGCAGCAGAACCACCTCCAGTTTGCCCCATTTCATCCTAGTTGTTCACACTACAGGCGGACAGCCACTGGGCATGGTTTTTAACCGTCAAAAACAGTAGAATGACAGGTCTACCAACGGTCAATGAGAAGCAACCTCAAAACTCACCTTTGGTAGCCTTCGGATGAAAAAGCCAATAGCTTAACTCACCCTATGTTGCTGTATTACACCTAAAGACAAAGGAATCACAACCTTATGTATACCGTGGACTACACCTTCGGTTACCATAGTAAGAAATTCATACGCTAATGCGCAAAATTGTCTGTGCATGCTCATGGTACCAAAATCAGAGGCGGAAATTTGAAATTTTTAGAAACAACTGCGGGTCTCGCAAGGTAATGGACAATTCGGTGGGCAATACCGCCTGCAAGGTGAATGCAGTATAAGTACAGATTATAGAAGTACACATGAAGGTGATTTATTATTACTTCTGTGACCTAAAAACCAGTTTATTTCCACAATATTATATGGAAGATACATATTAATTTTTCAAAAATAAAAATTTTTAGAGTAGTTTTTTTACCAGTATGTCCTTTCCTGCAAGGACATATTCCCAAAAAGACAATTTTCCTGGCTTTATTTATCATTTATGCCATATCAATTTATTATTTATCATTTTGTAAAACTAATTATGTACATTTTAACTGTATATATGCAATGTGTTTAACCTATTGGGAGTTGACATGACCTCAGTAAAAGCAAATATTATTGCAATCCCTTCTGGTAAATTATCTTTATTTTGTAAATTTTTGCCTTCACATGTTGTTCTAAATTAGAAATAATAGGAAAGCTTTCTTAGATGCTCCACAACGCTTATCCTATTAGGCTTTAAGAAAAGAAAATTAAGCCAAATGAAAATAGATAGTCTGCATTTCTCAAAAGGCATGTTAGATTACAGCCTTATTCTTTAAAAGACCAGATTTTTTTATTCTGGAGGTTTCTTTTTTATTAAACATGTTTTCAAGGTAATTAAAACGCCAAACAAATTCTTAGTTTTGCTTGTTATAGTTTTGTTATTTCTATGAAAAGGCACAAACTGTTATCCAATGGAACAGTTGATACTTGCAGAAAAAGACGCTCCCAATCTAATCCACCCAAAGCTTTCCAGTAATGATTTCCTGTGCAGACAAGAGCAGGTCCCAAGCTGAGGGTTAATTTGAACCCACTATCAATATTTATATGTGGAGAATTTAACTTACATGTTAGGAGGAAGGATGTGGCTCTATCCCAGGGTTAGCTGTCTGGATGACTAATGACCCTTTTAGACCACCATATCTATTTAGGTCGGGTATACAACTGTTAAGGTTCAGGTCCAAGTTTTCCAAACAAAACTATAAAATTGTTTTAAATATGGGTCATGATGGTTACAGGTATTTATATTTTAAAAGCTTGTAATTATTTAAAATATGAATATAAACTAAACTGAAAAATGAGAGGTATTAACATGAAAATAGTTTTGAATATGTAAATAAAATTTGATAAAGAGAGATATTAAAAGTAAAAAATAGTTTTTACCTTCATTTAAGTAAACTGACATTAAATAAGTCTGGCTAATACCTTTGTTTGTTGGACAACACCTAAAACATCTTGTTATGATGGCAGCATCAATAATTTTGTGTCAACCAACTAAGTCAGATATACTTCAGAGCCAATATCCAAGTTTTTAAAATTTTGAATTTTTGGCTGCTGTGCTGGATTTAATAATCAAGAACATCTGAGTAATTGTAGTACAAAGAGTTATTTCAAGGTGATTTTTACCTGAGAGCAAAGCAAACCATTCACATTGTTTCACATTCCCCTGAAAATGTCAACTGACACAGTACCCTCCAGGCACTCTGTGTTTAGTTTTTTTTTGTACATCATTAAGTATTTTTTTTATTTTAAATAATCCCCTTTTGTCAACCAGAGGTTGGGAAACAAAACTATCAAAACTACCAAATATAAAAATGGGTTTTGTTTTAACCCTGACATGCATTGGCAGCAATGGAGCAGAAATGATTGGATTTCCTGGGAGTTCCAATGCACACAAGGAACAATGAGCAGTGAGATGCTTATGGGAGGGAGGTAAAGTGATAAGGGCTCAGTCTGGCATTGTACCAGTCTGCCCATGGCCCCCTGTACACAGGGAACCTTGGCTAGCTCAAACATTGCTTTATAATTAGATAGCCAGCCATGCTTATAATACCTGCCCATGCACTTAAACTCATGCAACATTGGATTAGCCTGGATCTATAGGCTCAGATATATGCCAGAATAGTTATTTTTAGATTAAAGAGTACAAACTCAAGTATGGCTTCTCTGAATAAATAAAATAAATATTTATACTGGGAGAGTGAGCTTTCTGCTTCTAGTACTAACATTATTAAAACAAAATTGACACGGTATCAAATATGGAATGTCTTTTGAAAGGAAATAATTTGTGACTGGGTTGGTTATATTATTTATTCCACTATGCCTATCCAACCCCAAACCACCCCTGCTTCAGTAACCATCCTGAAAATTAGCCATTCAGGAGAATTCAGGATGTCATTCCTTTCATTAGGGAGGTTTGTAAACCACCGTCTTAACATTCAAGTTCAGCTTGGGATCAGAAAAAAACTTTGGAAATGTTGTTTGGGAGTGATTCCTGGATTTGAGTACCCACCAGAACATTTGGGGAACCAACTGAAGGGTACAAGAAACATTTGGAAGGTTTCGGGCACCAGTGGCAATGCCATTTGGAAAGCTATTGTTTTTTCAATGTAAAGGCCACCCCACTGTATCTGTTGATCGTGAGAAATTCAAATTTTTCCAAGTGGGGACAAGGTATACAGTCGGATCACCAATATAAAAAAGGCCTCTAATGCACATGTGACAACCAAATGAGTGCCAAATTAAAATATACATGTATCTGCACGTACCACTACTTTGGTGGATCTTCTTGCTGTATATTGACTGATAGACCATTTACGGTAGGTCAGTTTATGGAGAAAGGGCAAAAGTTGTGTGTGTGAGATATAATAAATACTTAGTTGTACTCGTGTTGCTAGTTTTGGTCAATTAGTTCCAAGCTTTTAATCATAATGTACTGATTTAGAAGAGAAATGATCCCAATGAATTCATTTAGTAATATTGGATTCCAAAATCTCAGCTTCAATGAAAGAAACTTGAATGGGGGCACAATGAAACAATGTTAGAGCAATCAGGTTGTCAATTACCAACATACAGGAGACTCCTTATTACTAACACCTCAAATGTTCACTACAAAATTTAGTATCATATGATGTTAGAAACCTGAATGTTGCTTCCACTTGCACCTAAAATTTTACTAAAACTGGATATAATTTTTACTGTGTATTCACCTGCCAGTGTTGAGGCATACATTGCACACACAGAATGAAATCTAACACCTTGCTATGTTTCTGATTAATTAATTATGGATCTCTGTTTTTTTGTATGACACGTCTTAGAGTGCTATAAACTATTATTATCTCCCGCCTGCGGCCGAAGGCTGTGGTCGGGAGATTATAAAATGCCTTCCGTTCGTGCGTGCGTCCGTCCATCCGTTCGTCATGTTTTTGCATAAACCTTAATATCTCATTCATTTATGAAGATATCTCCACAAAATTTGCAGGGAATGTTTATGGCTGTGACAACCTGTCTCTGAAAAATTTTAGCCTCATTTTGAAAAACAAAATGGCTGCCATAGCTAATTGTTTGAAAATTGTAAAGGTGCTCTAAATCTTGAAATATTCCAGCTAGCCTCATCAAATTTGCACAAAAGCTATATGGCTAGATAGCCTGGTAGTAATTTTGGCCTAGTTCAAAAAACAAAATGGCCACCATATCACATGTTTAATGTCAAACAGGGTTATCCTATTAAAAAGGCCTTATATCTCCCCTAATGTTGCTCTTAGAGGTTCAGAATGTGAAAACAACTTGTAGGAAGTCATGGCCTGGGAATCTTTTCCAGGTGTTGAATTTGTCCATTGACCCCTGCTTCAAGGTTAAATGGGGTCGTTACACTAAAATATCCTTATTTCACCCTTTTTTTGGTGCTATGGCTTCAGAATATAAAGACAGACCATCAAAAGTCCTGGCCTTCAAATGTTTTGCTTGAGAAAAATTTTGGCCTTATTTTGAAAAACAAAATGGCCGCCATAGCCAATTATTTAAAAATCATTAAGATGCTCTAAAACTTGAAATATTGCAGCTAGGTTCATCAAATATGTACAAAATATATACGGCTAGGAAAGTTTTACCCCTTCTTCAATGTCAAGTGGGGTTATTTTACTACAAAGGCCTTATATCTCCTTTAGTTCTCCATTATTACTGATTCTAAGGCGGGAGATAACCGCTGCGGCAGTGGCCTTGTTAGACTTAGAATTATGTTAATGGCCCTGATGTACTTGAGCTTAAGAATTGAAATGGTTGACTAAATGATCACTTAGTGATTTCTATCTCCTGTTTTGTTTTCAGTTTAATTTCATCCTCCAGAAAGACTAGCTTTTTAGCCAATGTGCAGCTACAAATATGTATTCTGAAGATGATGTCTTAATTTGAATTTTCTATTCTCTTATACAGTGTAATATCTGCGGCAATATCCTTGATATTAAATGTGAGCTAAAACAGAAGAATTAATAAATATTTGCTTCTGAAAATAATAACAATTAAGTTATGACAGGCTCGTTTCACAGTTTGTGGTTGTGGATTTCTGCCCTGATGAAAACATGAAATTTGAAGCGAATTTGTAGTCGGTTGTTTTCTGTGGACATAGTTAATATTCGGTGAAAGAATACCCATTGTTCCAGATATTTGAACTTGTCTTTTTTTCACCATTTTTTTCCAAACATGTACAACAAAAGGTGATTTGCATTATGCACATGATCATTAGCAGGATTGTTTTTATATAGAAATGAGAACCATAACAATGTTTGTACTTGGAATTGGTAAATTAAGATCTGTAGTCTATAATCATCTTGTTGTCTCACCGGCTGGCTAAGTTTGAATAGATCTGTTTCTGATGTTTGACTATTTCATGATAAAATAAGTGAAATAAAACAATATTTTTTCACTATATTGATTACTGCAAACACAGTTGTCATTTCAATACTTTTTACTTCATTTTTTAATAATTTTAACAATTTTTTTAAAATAAATAACTTAAACTTTAATATTTTAACCTTTGACTATCAACTATGCATGATAATGGATTAACTTATTTAACAAATTAATAAATAAGTGGGTCATTCCATTAAACCAACTTTTTAAAGTTTCTATTTCCCAAACATGGTCTCTATCACCTTGTGGTTAGGGTGTGGGACTTCAGATCTGAAGGTCTAGAGTTCAGTCATTGGCTTGTCCCTTGGACAAGGTACTTTACAAATGTGTTTCCTTCTTCAACCAGAAGGACCAATTGGTTTCTCAATTTCTGTGGAATTAATTTGGGCTTTCCAATTTGAAACTGATTAAAACTGGTCAAGTACATTTTGCATTTCTAGTTTTAGTAAGATGATATAATTTTTGATACTATACATTATTTACTGCTGAAGATATTTCCTTGACAAAATGGTCATGATGCAATTAAGTTTTAATACATCTGACTTTCATAGGTAAATAATACATTAGGCAGAACAAAGGACAGTTATATTATTATTAGTCCTGACACCAGCTGGCAACTACCATTGAAATTTGAAGATAATTACTGAATTTCAAAAAGAACCCAAAAATTACTCAATTAAAATATGAAAAGAGAATTATTTTATTCACTATAGCCCAAAACTATAACAGATGAAGTCATGTGGATATTAGTTTACCAACACCAATTACATGGCATCATTAACAAGAAAACGCAACAATAGCAAGAAACTTGTGTTTTGTTCTGCCGTAACACAATTGAAGAGTTGGCCTTGAGTCATGTGTATGACAAGTGAGATAGTTTTACATTGCCATAGAAATGAGTTATGTGGACATGTGCTGGCAAAGGTGCAGAGAAACAAAAGACCTATGTGCACTGTGTCACCCGGGCACAATCATGTGGTTACAAGTAAAAATCTGTTACAAAAATACTGTGAACGTTTGTGAAGAATAAGTAGCACAAAATAAATATGAAGTAACAGAGTACAATAAAAAACTACTGTTGTTCAACCTTTTGTTATACAAAACTTTGAAATTTTATAAAGTGATTTTTGCACATTCAAGTTGTATTCATCATAATACTTTGTCTGCTTCACAAACCTTCTAGAAACTGAACACAATTGCTTTCTACCACCATGGGTTAAGTTTATTGTCTCCTGTCTGCTGAAGGGCTGGGGTCAAGAGATTATGAAATGCCTTTCGTTTGTGCATGCGTCTGTTAGTCAAGTTTTTACATAAACCTTTATGTCGCATTCATTCATAATGATATCTTCTCCAAATTTGCAGAGAATGTTTATTGCTATGAAAACAGGCCTGTTAAAAAACTTGGCTTCATATTCATGGTCATCATATTCAAAAGGCCAAATAGCTTCCATATTATTGATCCTAGGGGTTTGGAATGTGAAAACAACTTACAGGAAATCATGGCCTTCAAATCTTTTGCAAGTGTCAAATTTGACATTTGACCCCTGCTTCAAGGTCAAGGAGGGTCATCATACTAAAATGTCCGTATATCTCCCTTGCTATTGGTGCTAGAGCTTCGAAATGTGAAAACAAATTGTAAGAAATCATGGCCTACAGATCTTTTGCAAGTGTCGAATTTGGCCTTTGACTTTTGCTTCAAGGTCAATTTGGGTTATCAAATTAAAAAGGGCCTTAGATCTTCCTTATTACTGCCCCCTTGACTTGGAACTCTGTTCCAAGTTCATACCACTTCGATTTTGCTAAATACCCAGTGGGATATAACACCCATGGAAGTGGTCTTGTTTTTAAACTTGAATGTTAGGTTTAAACCTTTATCACCTGAAATCTGGTTGATGCAGTTGAGGACTCATCAGCTGAGTGATTAACAGGTTTGGTACATGTGTATGATCATTTGGAGCTCAATTCTTATTCTCAATTCTGATTCTCAACTGGAGACAACAGAATAAGCCCAATATACCAAAAATATAATGAATTTAACATGTGTTTAAAACCTAAATGAGAATCATAATGCCAAAAAGAAATTTATAAAATATATAGTGAAGAATTTTATGTTTTCAATTTTCCAGTTTATAGATATTTATTACGATATAATATTTTATTTATTTGGAGTTTTTACGTCGCTTTCAACACTATACAGGTCATATCACGATGGGTAGTTCGAAGGGCAGAGGAAACCAGTACATAGAGTTCGTTAGGGTTCTGTACTGTAAACTGCCGACCAACGGCAAGCAACTACCAGCTTTCCCACTTGAGGCCGTGCCGGGAATCGAACCCCGGCCTCAGAGGTGGGAGGCAAGAGTGTTACCACTCTGCCACCGTGGTCCCATTACGATATAATAGTTCACTCTTATATTTTAATTTGACGATACAGTCTTAAATTTGTTGTGCTATTGTAATGTCATCACCTGGACAGACGGATAATTATGTAACTAAGACAAAAAATTTGTTCATTAGGTTGTCCCACTGCAAGATTTATTTCTATTTCTTCATTTACTGTACCGATATTGTCAAAACATTTTAAAAAAATTGACTAACTAATGTATAGGAACAGGAAACAATATTTCTAATAATAGCTAATTTTGTATCTATTTATGATTACTGCAGGCACTTTAAAACCAATTATTACAGATGTTTTTTAATACAAATTTGCATTTCATTGCCACCAGTCTGCAGCAAATTGAATTGACCTTGATTTTCATTTTACAATGGAGGTCTCATTATCACTCCCATTGAGTGATGACTCACTCTATGGTGACACAGCATATTGTGGTAGAAAAGGCACCAAGAGGTTGCACCAAGAGTCATGTGACATCAAAAATATCAGTGCCTCAACCTTAAAGGAGGCCATTGATGAAATCACTAGTATTGTAAAAACCCTGAACCATATCTTTCTGGCTCCAAAATGGCTGTTTTGCTTTCATCAATATGCAGAAATTAGTGAAAAAAATTGTTGTTTGGGTGATAAAAGTCACTTCAAAGAAACTTTTTGTTATGGAGTCTCCCAGTTCACACTGGCTGTATCCAAATCTGGATCCGAACAAATGCTTGTTTTAGGTTGAAGATACAAAGAGAAACCATTTTCTTGGATCTGAATCTGCATCATATGGTATTTACACATATCTTTTTTCTAAATTTGGCTAGATCTGTCCCGCCAATCATGTCAATTGCTCTATACATATATCCAGGTTACATTCAACTATTCTTTTTGAAAAATTCATTCCTGCTGATTAAAACTTCTTAGACTTATTGAAAATTTTCTCAGTCCATGTTACCTGGTGATCAATTATCTATACAACTAGATTAAACATGTTTGCTGTGTAAGATCAAAATGCAATTGAATGTTAAAGGTTAAGAAAAATGTGTGTCATAAATTTTGTCATTTAACTTTTTCGATTTAAACTTTTTCAACAATTTTCAATACTTGTTCCATTTGATGCATACCCATGCTGACTTTGCTGATGAATATTCTGCTGTCTGTGAATTGAAGTATAATAGTTCCACTTACAATGGATGCGGATACAGATTCAGGCTGGTGTGAATCCACCTTTAATAGAAACCCCCCCTGCCATCAGAAACTCCTAAGTAACAGTTAAGTTTTAATTGGCTCTTTGTTGAAACACCAAATAACTTTAATTCATGCAGTGAAACAACCAAACTGTCTTACTGAACCATGGTCCATATTCAAGAACTTTGCTCAGAATAAATTTTATCTCAAGCTCCCAATTTTTGTCTAAGTCTGACATCATTTTTTTGTTCTCAAGCAGATTGGCTATTCATTAATTTGTCGACATCAAATTTAGTCTGAGATTCGATCTCATACTTAAGCTCATGAATGGTACATTGTGGATACAAATGTTTTAGCAAAAATGTCAGAAGCATTATTTCATCCGAACTTAGGAACATATGTTTAGTTTTAATTCTTGCTTAAAGTAAGTTAAAATAATTTCCAATAAGTAGAATTTGTTTTTTTTTAAATTCCTGGATCCCAAATCAAATCAATATGTAAAAATATTTAGTATAACTTTTGTTGCAATTCATGGCCCAAATTTTTCCTTCATATGCACTTTACATTGAGACACTTTTGCAACAGGTTTTTATGACTAGACAGCAAGAACATGTGACACAAAGATTAAAAAATAATTTGTGAAGTAATGAAATTCTCAGTGAGTAGCTTATTACCCTTGCCCCCAAAGGGGATGAGTGAAGGTTTGTATTCAGGTCTGTCCATGCACTTAACTCGAAAACTATACCTGGGATCAGGCTGATATTTTCATACCATGTGGAGTGTACCCATAGCTTGGTCCAAAAATGCAAATCCAGAATGTTTTGTTTTTCAGCCCCACCTGTGGGTGAAGGTTTGTGCATTCTTAGGTACTGCTTGTTAATAACCAAATAAATACAGAGTAATCTACTGTAAACTCTAATTTTGGGTGGATATTTCAGGTGGATCTTCTTGTTTACTGGTAGATATACATATGGGTGTCATACATATGTTATGTACAGGTAAAAATAATCACATGGTTGTCATTGGCATTGAATCACTTTGCTCTTCCCTCAGTGATTGTGGATTCGAAGTCAGCTGATGACATAGGCAAGGATGTACATTTAACCTGTACATGTAAAAGCTGTGACTTTCACATGATTCTTGCCTCTCTGGATTCAGAACTGGTTTGTGGTATTGTGTTAAAACTTCTATCCCAACACATGGATGTGGTATTAGAATAAATGCAGCTTTGATTTTGTAAGCTTATTGGCAATTACGTGTGTGTTGACTGAAGTGAATGAGTCAGGGATGTATTGTCCACTGGGACACTTGTACTGCTATGCTGTGGTCAGTCTGGGGCAAAATTGATGGCCTGGGTTATTGGATAACAATCAAAGGGAAATTGTGATACTTGTATCTCTGACTTGGTGTGATAGTATTGAAACACAGAGTCGGATACACAAAAAATAAAAAGAGACAGCTAAAAACTATCTTAAAATTAAAACTCTAAATGCCAAATGCTAGAATCTAGCAAAAGTTCATTTATTTTTAATACTAAGAGGTCTATCTGCCATCATAAAAACTTAATGGCCCATTCATGTTGTGCTCTACTGTCATATCAACATATATTTGAATTTTGCTTCATCACTTTGTCCTTTCCATTTTTTTCATAAATGGACCTCATATGTGGGTAGCCCATGTTTAAAAATGAACCACGCCTAAAAGTGATAATGCACCCCCCTCACCCCTCCAACATGTACATTTTTAGTTTAACATGTGAGAGGTTTTTCATACATTCTGAAAAAATGTGCACAAAAAAGATTGGATTCTGTGTCATTGTGCATCCTCTGCAAATACAAATGCTGACTTATTAAACCTGAAATACAAAATGTGTGTCGAGCCAGAAACGAACCACGACGAATGAAATATTTTGTGCTTATATGTTCAAGATTTGTAAACTCCAATGACAGTCCAATACGAGATAATCTTATCCCATCTGACAATAAAGATGGAGCTCCTATGATGTCCCTTGTCACTTTGCACCATTGATCATATTACACAATACAATTTCAATTTGAAAAATTCTCCTATTTGTATTGGATTGGTAGGTATCGTCAGCATATAACACAGGGTCCCATTTAAAATTAACATAAATCTCTTGTTGTTGGACTGATCTTACCAATTTCTCAACCATTTTCTTCAGTTTGAAAACAACTTGTACCAAACGTATAGGTTTTAGCTTTGCTTTTGATGTTTCCACTGTGTGGAATGCTCTTCTGATGAGATTTGTGCATCCTCCTCTATTGCCTCTTTTATAAAGAAATTAAATCTTACCTCTAAACCAAAGCATACCCACCTTAGTCTTAATGTATGTCTGGCAGTCTCCATTGTGCTTGACCCATTTCTGTCCCCGGACATTGAAGTTGGCTGACTTTTTTAGTGCTGTAGCATCTTTAAGAGTCCTGCTTAACAAGGGAAAGATTAAGTGCTATAAAAGTCCAGTTAAAATTTGAATAAGAATGCATTGTATCATAGTATATCAGTTTACTGTGTACAGACCTTAATGAGAGTTAGGATATGGCATGAGTGCATATAGAACTGTGCTTAAATCAGAGATTTATTACAGTTTTATATCAGTTATAATTCAAGTCTCATAAGGAATGGCATCTATGTGTTTTGTTTACTAAAATCAATGAGAGTTTCTAACCAATTAAAGATTTTTATGTATTATTTGACAAAAAATAAAATAAAAACTATTACAGAACATCTCAATTGGGTGGCACAGTATTCTGAAAGTTTTCAATTCCCTCTTTTAGCTTGTTGAACATGAAGTTGACAAAACTTTGGTGAAGACCTGTCAAGAAATGTGTGGTGAATTTGAAAACTGAAAATTCAAAATTACCAATATTCAATATTTTACCATCAGTTGGAAGGTTTTTTGGGGATCTTCCCCTCTGAATTATGAATATGGGCTGCGGGTTTTTAATATGCTAATTACAACACTATCTGTGCACAACATTGATCCTCGGACTAGCCTTGGGATTTGATTGTCTTGCATGTTTGTTAATGACTCTGTTCATGAAAAAAAGTTCCCTTGGTAATCCATCAAACTTTTGACATGGGTGTGAATGCATTCTGCCCTCCGGCTGGGGCACTTTAGGACAGAGAGGGCCAGGCGAGGACTCTTTTTTTTTTTATTATCTGTCAGGTTTTGAAAATTTTGCTAATAAAATGGGACAATGTCTCTCTGTATGCATGAACAGCTATGTGATGAGAGTACAAGTGCTGGCATTAGTTCACAGGATGTCTGTCTTCTTTTTTGTGAAGACAAAAAAGGGGTTTATAATAGCTTAAAGAAGAGTAGTTTTTAAATGTTTTCCCTCTTTTTTTGCACATCTTAATTATTGATAAGTTCTGTGTGTTATTTAAGTTTGTGGATAATATTTCTTTTCAACAGTGATATAACAAATATAACAGTGATTACTATGTGAGGTATTTTTGATATAGTGCTAACAGTATGGTGATATTATCAGAGTGAAAAGGAATATGTATGGCATATTTTATGTGTTTGTAATTTGTTACCAAAATTGATGTAATTTTTGTAAAATTTGACATTTTAAATGTGTGAGTGGGCCATCTCTTTTACATATTTCAGAGAAGTAGTCCCATTATATAGTTGAGAGATAATTATATTGTGGCCTGTGTTACATAACCTCTTTCTTGGCTCTGTCAGAATATATGAAGATTTAAATTATCTTAAACAAAGACATACACACTTAATGCCATCTTTATTTTCTATCAAATCATAAAGGAGTACACAGTTGTAAAAGCACACAAAAGACTTGGAGTGGAATAATAGATTATTTACACTGATACGTTATTAATGTCTTTGCAGTATGGAACTGGTTTTGGGGCTCATCAAGGCTATAGTGTGGCTATAAATAAAAAAAACACCATCACTGGATATATAGTTTTAATGTGAAGGAAGTAGTTGACCTGAACTGAGTTCATTATGTAAAGACAGAAAAAAGATGCTCTGAATTGTCAGTGATTGACTGTAACAGGCGCTAGTTGACAAGCATCAACAGTTGGTGATCTGTACTCATTGTACAGACTCATGTACTATCTTCAAACAATGGACCATATTATAACAGCAAGATAAATGCCACTATACTATCCATATATAAATAGGTCCATAAAAGTGGTCAAGCTTATAAGCCACAATTTCCAAAAGTTTCCACATTGTACTAACTCACGGCATAATTTTACAAAAGATCAAATACTTTATAAATGTGTTCAGTCACATGGTTCTAAATGTCGTTAAAATCTGTTTCAGTAGCTGATGTTGAAACAGAAAAAAATACATGACAGATGGTTTCGAGGGTTTCACTAAAGAAACATAATTTTACATTTTTCATTAAAGGATATAGATCAATTGAATTGCTATGTAAGAGCAATGTGTATAATTTATATAAACTCACTACTACGGAGACAGTAAGGTGACAAAATACTCACCAACAAGGTAAGTAGCAATATCAAGACTATGTATAAGCAGATATAGTATATGGTAGATGCTCTAAAAGTAGAACCAATGTTCAATTGACTCTGTATAAGGTAGCTTTCCCACTTGAGGTCGGGCTGGGATTCGAACTCCGATCTCAGAGGTGGGAGGCAAGAGTGTTACTGCTCTGCCAACGTGGCTCCCCTCTCTGTATAAGTAGAACCAGTGTGTAGTTGACTCTGTATAAGTAGAACCGGTATACAGTAGACTCTGTTTTAGGAGAACAAGTGTACAGT
This sequence comes from Sabellastarte sp. h YS-2021, assembly GCA_964017235.1. NCBI lineage: Eukaryota > Metazoa > Annelida > Polychaeta > Sabellida > Sabellidae > Sabellastarte > Sabellastarte sp. h YS-2021. Next base: position 158,981,924 of record OZ024930.1, read on the forward strand.
TGACGCTATGTGAGGAGAAATGGTCTACAGTTGACTCTGTATAAGGAAAAATAGTGTACAGTTGACGCTGTATAAGGAAAACCTAGTTGACTCTCTATCAATAGAACCAGTATGCGTTGGTGAATATCTAGAAGTTAATAAAATGTGTTTTACTGTAAAAATTATAAATCTTTTTAATGATACAATTATTCCTTGCAGTATTTATTTATGATAAAGACTAATTACTTCCTTATTATTGAAGGAAACTAGTAATAAGTCTTTATAATAAAAATGCTTTCAGAATTTTGAAAATGCACCACAGAATAAAATAGTTGGAGCACAACTTTTAGATAGTAGAAAAGTGGACAGACTTATGAAAAAGCCCCAAAAATTCAGGTAAAAGTATTTTCACTGTGCAGTTATTGTTCTGTGAGTAATTGAGGTGGAAACCACAGTTACATAAGCATGTTGTAACATCGAATTCCTTACAAATTGCTGTTCAGAATGTAAAGTGGTGATACATTTTGTTCTATGCGGCTTGTTGTATTTGACAGACTCGACTGATTTATAATGATAGCTTTAAAAAAATGTGCTGAATGATTCAGTACTAAAGTGGTCTGGACTGGACATTTGTTCAGTAGACTCTGTCTAAAGTAATGCTGTGTTGTCATGTCAAAGGACAGTAACAACTGCAACAAGCTACTATGTTAATATGTTATGTTTTTATCCCTGCATATCTGTTTGTTGAGTTTTTTCTCCTGCTGGTTCTAACACCATTTGTCAGTGAACTAGGATTTCTGGTTCCTTAGACCAAGTTGATAACTATATTGCCATCTCTGTACCTTCTATCATCCAACAAATGTAATAGTTAACATGTCAATGTTATCACAGTTAATGGCATACATGTCTATTAAAATCACTCAAACTTAAACTTCTCTTTAAACAAATTTAACATCCTGGTGGAGAGTAATGTAAAATACTGATGATGCCTTTGAAATTTCCAAGAATCTTGCAAACCTGCATCATTAAAACTGCAGAGAATAAGTTCTTTTTATGGAAGATACAATATTCATGATATAATATCAAAGACCTAAGACATATACTCATGTGCTGAAAGTTTTGTGTGTGATGTAAACTTATGGTCCAGAATTCACAACTTGCTAATGCATGTGTCTCTCAAATCTCTGAGGTAATTGATGAACTGTGGTATTAAGCTGTGGTCGGGAATCAGATACCAGCCAACTGTCACCCAGTTTTCTCTCCTTGCTCAGATGGACAACTAGCCTTGCCTTGAAGGCTTATCTTTCTCACAAAGCTTGACTAATATATCGTATTCCCATGTTGCACAGCTGAGATGTAAAGTAAACAAGGCCGAAAAGTCTTTCAGTCTACATGCATGAGCTGCACAGTCATCAGAGACACGAGTATTGCACTAGAAGGGAAAATAAATAGAAAGTGATTCCTAGAAGTACGGGCCAGTACTAGAGCTCACGCTTACAAAAAATAAAGACATTTGTCACTGTTTTTATGTCAGTTGACTTGTCAGTCAGCTGACATTATGTCATCACTCTGCGGCGTGGGCGTCCGCATCCGCGTGAACAACTTCTTCTCCAAAACTACAAGGCCTAGAGACATGCTGTTTTTTTTAAAAGATACCTTATCTATCGAGGATGAAAAATTGTTCAAGGCATGCAAATCTGTCTGTTCGTCTGTTTGCTAGAGACATTACAAGGGGGGTACCCCCACCAAAAGTGTGAAAATTTCAACTTTTTATCACAATTTTTTCAGTGACTATTGCAGGGATTTCTCTCATATCTTGCATATATGTACTAGGCCAGAGGTAGATTCTCTTGTGTGAGTATGAGACCTGGATCTGTCTTACTTCTTTTTTAATAAATTTTTTTAATAATTTTAATGCATTAAAATTCATGAAATCATGCACTAAATCACTTATAACTTCAAAAGTGTTGCATTTAGAGCATTTTGTGAAAATATGTTGTTCAGCTACTTTTTTCATAGCTACAATATGGTGAGTAAGTTGGGTGTCTGTCTCAATAGCTAAGTGAGTAATAGCTACTTTTGGGCTTTTCAGTAACTTCCATTATGAGTGAAATCACTTGTAACTTAAAAACTATTGCATTTAGAGAATTTCGTATAAATATGTTATTCAGCTACTTTTGGGCCAGCTATAACATAGTGAAATTTCAGACCTGTAGCTCATGGCATAGCTGAGTAATAGCTACTTTTAGGTTATCACTGTTGAGTAAATCGCTTATAACTTGAAAACTATTGCATTTAGAGAATTTCGTATAAATATGTTATTCAGCTACTTTTGGGTCAGCTATAACATAGTAAAATTTCAGACCTGTAGCTCATGGCATAGCTGAGTAATAGCTACTTTTAGGTTATCACTGTTGAGTAAATCACTTATAACTTGAAAAGTGTTGCATTTAGAGCATTTTGTTAAAATATGTTATTCAGCTACTTTTTTAATAGCTACAATATGGTGAGTAAGTTGGGTGTCTGTCTCAATAGCTAAGTGAGTAATAGCTACTTTTGGGCTTTTCAGTAACTTCCATCATGAGTAAAATCACCTGTAACTTAAAAACTATTGCATTTAGAGAATTTCGTATAAATATGTTATTCAGCTACTTTTGGGCCAGCTATAACATAGTAAAATTTCAGACCTGTAGCTCATGGCATAGCTGAGTAATAGCTACTTTTAGGTTATCACTGTTGAGTAAATCACTTATAACTTGAAAACTATTGCATTTAGAATATTTTGTTTCAATATGTTATTCACCTATTTTGGGGTCAGCTATAACATAGTGAAGTTTCAGACCTGTGGCTCATTTCATAGCTGAGTAATAGCTACTTTGAAGTTCTCACTGTTGAGTAAATCAGTTATAATTGGAAAACTATTGCATTTACAGAAATTTGTGCAAACATGTTATTCAGCTACTTTTGGGTCAGCTATAACATAGTGAAATTATAGACCTATAGCTCATGGCACAACTGAGCAATAGCTATTCTCAGGTACTGACTGTTGAGTAAATCAGCTATAACTTGAAAAATATTGCATTTGGAGTATTTTGTTAAAATATATTGTTCACCTACTTTTGGGTCAGCTATAACATAGTGAAATTACAGACCTATAGCTCATGGCATAGCGGAGCAATAGCTATTTTAAGGTTCTCACTATTGAGTAAATCAGTTGTAGCTTGAAAATTATTGCATTTACAGTAGTTTGCTTAAATATGTTGTTCACCTACTTTTGGGTTAGCTATAACATAGTAAAATTTCAGACATGTAGCTCATTGCATAGCTGAGTAATAGTTCCTTTGAGGTTCTCACTGTTGAGTAAATCAGTTGTAACTTGAAAACTATTACATTTAGAGTAATTTGTTAAATATGTTATTCACAGAATTTTTGGTCAGCTATAACATAGTGAAATTGCAGACCTCTATGTCATGGCATAGCTGAGCAATAGCTACTTTCAGGTTCTCACTGTTGAGTAAATCATTGTATCCACTGGATAGCCGCAGTGTGTAGAGAGAGATTTCACCATTACTGCTCTGATGAAAAAAATATTATAGCTAGCTTTCTTAAGTTTGCAGTATATATTAATAACCATAAAATGTTGTCTGGGAATATTTTTGGCCTCATTTTGAGAAACAAGATGGCCGCCACAGGTGTTTTTTGTCAGTCATGAAAAGTGCTTATATCTCCCTTATTATTGATCCTAGAGGTTTGGGATGATAAACCAACCTGTAGGAAATCATGGGGTGGGAATCTTTTGGTGTGGTCAGATTTGACCTTCAATGACCCCTCCTTCAAGGTCAAACAAGGATAGCCAAACTTAAAAGTGCTTATAACTCGCTTATTATTGGTCCCAGAGGTTTGGGATGGTAAACAGACAGGAAATCATGGGCTGTGAATCTGTTGATATGGTCCGATTTGACCTTGGAACCCTCCTTCAAGGTCAAATGAGGATAGCGAAAATTGAAAGTGCCTACAACTCGCTTATTATTGGTGACAGAGATTTGGGATGGTAAACCATCCCATAGGAAATCATTGGCTCGGAATCTTTTGGTATGGTCAGATTTGACCTTTGGACCCCTCCTTCAAGGTCAAATGAGGACAGCCAAGCTTAAAAGTGCTTATAACTCATTTATAATTGGTCCTAGAGGTTTGGAATGGTAAACCATAGGAAATCATGGGCTGGGAATGTATTTGTGTGGTTAGATTTGACCTTGGACCCCTTCTTCAAGGTCGAACGAGGATAGTGCATTTGTAGTATTTCTTTAAATATGTTTTAACCTATTTTTTACACTTAAACAATTACCTTGTTATTTTCCTTCATAATACCATTTACAGGGCACAACTTTTTTATCCTTTTCTTCTGTCAGCTTCGGAATTTCTTTCGAACTTGCTGTTCAGTTACCATTTACTGTATTTCTGTACAGCCCTTTTCCTGATAATTATTCTGTCCTCTAATCACCTTCACAAATCAAAAACACTCAGTCAGCTGACACAGTGCCCGTTCACGGGCACTCTCCTCTTGTTGAAATTTGATTATTTTGACCTAACTTTTAAATGGTACCTTGCTCCACTCACTGGCAGACGTGTATACTGTGGTGAATTCATGTTCTTCACTCTATGCCTAATAATTTATATTTTTCAACTTACAATGATCAAAAGTCACAGTTGGATTTTCATATCACTTTCAAGAGCTAATGTAATGTTGGGATCAGGCCTCAATGTATTTCACTTGTTCCAATGAGCTGGAATCGTACCAATGACCTCAGAGGTGGGAGTCAAACAATGATATATGAGGGTTGTCAACCACTTGGATGCTGTGGCCTCTTTTAGAAGTAGATCTTTCCTTCTGTACCGAGAGAAGGATACAGACAACAGATGGCTACAATATGGATTCTGGGTGTGCTTTAATTAATATGTATCACAATTACAGTAAAGAGTCAAAGCAAGGCTCATAACAAACTTTAGACATGCCTGAATACAATGAAAAATGACTCAGAAATGGTGAAATAGTGGCACACTGGTGGTGAATAATCATTGTGCTCTGATGACATCCACAGATTGTCATAACAGTGGTGTCTTCTCAACTAAATAATATCAAATTTCATATCTTTTGATATAAATCTCTTTTTTCTTCAAATTACTAAAAAACTTGTGAATACACAAATTAAAATGTATGTGTGTTGTTATAATTTGTATTATTTAGCATAATGATAAATTTAAAAGTCAGAGGCAATGTCTTTTATCAACAATGCCCTTAATTTCAAGTGAAGAGTGTCATCTGCATACAATGCCTCCACTTAATGGTTCTCCCAGAACCTGAAAATAGGCTTAATTGTTTAAAGTTAAAATACCAATTCATAAGAACTGTGGCCACATGTTTAATTACTCTAAATATTAATATGAAAGCCTTATCATCAAACATATTATGAGATACAATAGAACCACTATTATCTGATCTTATATTATCTGAATATTCATTTTTTTGAACTCTTTATTACTTTCCCAAATTAGCATTTCCATACTGCTTCTCCTCCACAGACCTTCTGTTATCCAAACAAAATCCTCTTCTATGTTTGTATAATGAAGGTCATATTGTACTAAACTGTTCTTACTCAAGTACTTGCAATCTTACAAGACCTTATTTTGAAAAGCCCAGGCACAGGCAGAGGTTCTCCTGTAGAAAATGTAAAGGCCACACAGAGATAATCTGAAGGATGTGATACCCACACATCACTTGGCACTAGTTCTCTTCCTCCTTTGATCTGATCTAATGATTTCAGAAAACTAAATGTTTATTGTATACACACAGGTCTTTCATGCAAACATTGTTATTATACTATAAATCACAAACTGAGTTGTGGTCAGTCCAACTGAGATCCACATATTTCATATGTCTTCAGCTAGTCTTTCTAAAGGCCTTATGAAAATTCTATATTAATATCTAGTAATGTAAGTGCTGGATTCAAAGTTTTCTGAAGTAATACCGTAGTTCTATACAGAAGGCTTAGCATGAGAAATAGGCAATTTATTATCCACCTCGCGACGTATTTGCCCTAAATACGGGGAAATACAGACCGGGATGTATTTTTTTTGTATACACCGGCGCCCTGGTACTATGGATAATGAGCGTGAATAACTTCCGGTTTTTCAACAATATCTCAGAAAGTATGTAACTTACAAATATGTACTATATATCATTGGAAAGCTGTTCTTACAGCGCTTCTGCTCATGTGAATTACATAAAAATCTATTCAGAAATAATGGAGATATTGCAAGTTAAAGATTGAAGTTTTTATATTCACTGTTGCCTGTGCTTTTTGATAGCGTTTGTCAAATACTTTTATTAAATATTCATCGTATTTCACCCATAATGCATACGAATGGTGGATAATAAAAGTAAAACATCCCTCATCAGACAAATACAGAAAAAAATATATCACTCATGAAGATTAACAATATAATACTCGTGCTGCGCACTCGTATAATATTGTTATCTTCATTCGTGATATATTTTTTCCGTATTTGTCATTCGGGATGTTTTCCTATTATATATCTCAGGAGGCTGCTATGTCTGATCCTGTGGAAAAAGAGTTGGATAACAGGCAAAACACATGATTTTTCTCAGAGTGAAATGTAAGTTTTAAGATGGAAAGTATCACCATTTTGACTAGCTTCTGACTGTTAGGATTTGTAAAGGTTGGTTGTAACACAAAGTCCCGATAACTAATCAGCAGACTCATGTACTCACAGAACAAGATGGCTCAGCTCCATTTTCACATAAGAGTGAACAAGATTAGTTGTAACACCATAAAGGTAGAAGTGGTAACAGTAGTGTATGAACTTTACCAGAAAACTCCCAAGGTCCATTCACCTGCAATTCAAAATATTACAGGTCCATAGCGAAAGTTGCCAGTCCATATTTCATTGTAGATTAAATCAATATTGAGTTTCAAGAACTGACTAAGTGGCAAGTGCTAATGAAAAAAATGGTTTAATGTTATTTTCTATTATGACAAGAATGTAAGGAGTAAACATATTATCAATTTCAGTGATTAAAAAAACAGAGATGAATAGTTTGTTTAAGTTATAGGACATCCAGATTTGTAATTCTAGAAAGATACAGGTCTGTGAGAAAAGTGAACAGTCTCACACGGAGGGGATAGGTGTTAATATTAGTATACTGGGTAGCAGCATAAAGGTAAGTCATAGCACCACTAAGCTTTAAGATACGTAATGCAACTTTTATCTGAAAAGATCAGTTGTGGAATGAAATGCTCATTTGTATAGGTTTTAAACATGTTTACAAAACTGAAAATGGGATGAGCTTATTGTACAGAGTCTGTCATAATTCTTGAGACAAAACAATGGATAAGCAGACATACAGAACAAGGCTAGTAATGTCCAGCCTAAAGATGATGATATGACAAAAAATCCTCTGATGTGGCAGGCCACGAAATAATTAACATAGTGGCTCGGATGACCACTTAAAATGGCAGTCCTCTGTCATTGGGTCCTATCCCCAGTGGCAGGTTAAAGAACCTCAAGGACGTTGATAAATGGTCATCCTTGAGCCTCTATCTTCCAGTTAGGGGAATGTCAGTTACTTGTGAGTTGGGGCTGTACCTGTACAGTCGGATTGGTTAAATAGCGCTTTGAGTCCTGTAGTATGTGGAGATATTGTGCTGAGTATAAATACATAATAATAATAATAACCAAAAATTCAGGACCAGATCAAAAGACTGCATCTACTAGCATTCACTGCAAAGGTGTGATATCTATATGTATGCAGTGGTTTTCCAGTTACATTATATGCAGGGTTGTGTGTTTTGCCAGTATTATGACCACTTCAACAGTTCTGAGGCTTCCTTTTAGTTTTCAGATTCAGTGGAATCTTCTTTGCTTCTCTGATAAAATATACGCAATATCTCTAAGTTTTTCACACTGTTTTCTTCCAGCTATAATTCAGTAACTACTGCACACTACACTCACCCGTCACATTTCACTATTCCTGCAACTTGATGTTAGCTGGTGTGAAAAAAGGAACAACTAGGCAAAATAAAAAGGGGGAAGACAGTTATTTTTAAGGTTGTTCTGAAATTTTCTTGTAATGTCTACATGCGGCTCCAGACTTTCCTGGCAGACATTTCTCAGTTCTGAGTGAGGAATTCAGCTAAAGTACACAACTCAGCATCAGCAGCAGGATTAATGAGTGAGAGACTAATGATGAACACACCTTCACTCAGTGCTGTAGCCTCACCAAGGCTCACAGAAATTGGTACTTGTGCACAAAGATCAAAGCACAATATCTCCATGCACTACAGGACTCAAAGCATTATTTGACCCATTCTGACTGCACAAGTACAGTCCAAGCTCTCTAGTTACTGAGATTCCCCTAACTAAAAACCAGAGGCTTAAGGATGACCATTTATCAACGTCCTTGAGGTTCTTTAGCCTGCCACTGAGGATAGGGCCTAATGACAGAGGACTGCCATTCTAAGTGGTCATCCAAACCAGTATGTATCTGCCTGTACCTGGGTTTGAACCCACATTTGTATTTTACATCCTGTTCAACAGCCAGGGTCATACTGGGACAGACCCTCAGCAATGTCTTACAGCTGCCTATTTGACCATTGCTTATCCTAAATTTTGTGGGATGAAGCAAGTATTTCTGCTTCCCTGAATAAGATGCCAGTTGATCAGGTTTGGCTCTGCAGTTGTTGGAACCAATTTGTACTGTGTCTGACATGACACACATGTGTAAAGCATCTTTTCCTTCTGTATAGTCATCCATGACCCTAGACTTTCATCAAGTCCTTTTCTCTGAGGTATTATATGAGGACTGAATGATTTTTTTACCAGAATTTAGGGCTGACAAAAGTATTTCATCAGACAGTGGGTTCCCCACTCATAAAGCGGATTCATAATGAGTCCATGTATGTCAGATTTGGTGGAATGAGAGATACAAAGACTTGAAGCAAGTCTACCATGGCCCAAGTGAACACTGAAACTGCCACACCACAGAGACCACATTGTTTGGCTTTAAGTTATTATATGACAATAACACAAAATATCACATCACCAACTCAGTCCTACAGTGAACATTTTGGATTACTAAAAATATGAGCATTCCAAAATATACCACTGATGAGGCATTTCAGTGAAACCATACCAATTGCTGCCTCCACACTACCAGTAATTATGGGTCACCACCTAGGTTTATCATGTGACTTTGATACATATAGGAGTCACATAACAATGTCACAACCAGAAAACCTGATGTGACATAATCAAATCTACCTACTGTGTAATACCATATCCAGTAACAATGTCTGATCTTTAAATCCTGAAATTTTCATTGGTTTTTAGAGGCAGTAATGTACATTTATAGTGAAAAGTGCTCAAGTGATTTATAGCCCATGGGAGGCTCTCACTCATAGAGGAGCTAGCTATACTTGCACATATTATTAAACAGATGGAAGCTACTTAGTCTGCTTCCAGATGAACATTCTGCTAAATGGATTTGCCTGTGTAAACTTTTCAGGTCAGATATTAAGACCCTACTCATGAAAGGTAAGACTGAAATTCTAGAATGAAAATTTTCATTCTGGTACATAAATATACTACCTTGATTACATCACATGTAAAATTTTTGATTTTGATTTATATTCAAACAGCTGTAATAAATAATTGAGAAATGCCATTAGTGCTATTTCACACTGAGAACTGATTCTGTGATTGTCGTTGCCTTTGCAATAATATTTGACAGTGAGGTTGTGGTTTTGATGTTCACCAAGGCCATTGACAGAGTTCACACATGTCACATATAAATGTCTCTCTTCATACAAAAGTACAAATTAATGCCAGCAAAAGTTGGGAATGTCACTTGCCAAACCCTAGCATCTTGGTGACTGTAGTATAAACACTCTCAACTATGTCATGCCATTAAAACATGGAATACACATTGGCCATATGGGCTACATACCTGAAGAATGACAATTTTCTCCAGGATGATTACAAAATGGATGGAAGATTTGGAAAAATCAGTACATCCAGTGTATACAAGCATGTTTGATGTACAATATCATCAAATGATCTCCTCTGAACCTTTTCCCAATGAGGTCAAAACCTTGGTGTTCAAATCACATCACCATAAACAAGTTCTGAGAAAAAAGCTGGTTTTTTCATATTTGATCATTGTTCCATATCTCCTCTGGTTAACTTCAGCATAACCTTAGTTTGTTACATTTGATTGTGTTTTAAGTATTCATTTCAGCATTCTGTACAAGACATATAATGTGACTTCTTCTGAATCAAAAAAATAAAACCTCATACATATGTCATCACTGTTTCCTCATTGAAGCAAAAACTATGGATAAAAAATCAGGAAATTCCAGATGGTCATTCCATGTTTTTGGCTAATGAATCTGCAGTAATGGATCCTATTTTTTGTTGAAAGCCAACAAGGCATAATGAAGTTTTTCTTACTGAGAAGGTTAGCATCATGCAGGTGGTAGTAGATATTATTTGTGCACTACTTTTGACTAGCCTTTGTAGTTTCATTGTAATTGGGTAAAACTTTCGGTTTGCATGATGACATTTACAACAAGAGCAGTCGGAGAGCACAGACCTCCGCCACAGGAGCTCAATTCCTGGACTTTCAAAACCTACCATTAGCACTGATATTGCTTTCTTCCCCCTGTATTTCATATTTTTGCCGATAGTGATCCGGATCACTCCCAATTTGTTTTTCATGGATCTACACAGTGATCCAGATCACTCCCAAAATCTAATCACTTGTTCCTTGTGGATATATCCTGAAAATTTCATCAAAATCTGTCGATAACTTTTTGAGCTATCTGTCTTGAAAAATTACATTTCATGGATGCAGAAGATCCAGATGATCCGGATCACTCCCAAAATTGAATCATTTCTTCCTTTTACCTTTTCAGACATATCCTGAAAATTTCATCAGAATTCATCCATAAGTTTTTGAGTTATCTTGTTCACAAACAAACAAACCTGTCTTGAAAAATTACATTTCATGGATGCAGAAGATCCAGATGATCCGGATCACTCCCAAAATTGAATCATGTCTTCCTTTTACCTTTTCAGACATATCCTGAAAATTTCATCAAAATCCATCCATAAGTTTTTGAGTTCTCTTGTTCACAAACAAACAAACCCACTAACAAACCCAGGCCAAAACATAACCTCCTTGGTGGAGGTAACAACATGTTCACAATCAGTGGATTTCCCCAGTTTGTGATATGCAGTGGCCAATGTCAATTGTATTTCTAATTCTAATGACTTTCATAGTACTTAATCTCTATCAAAAGACAGACTCTAAGGTGTATCAACCAAGAAATGAAAAACCAGAAATCAGAGTCCAGAGATGTAAAGGTGGGGGGCAGGGCTGGAGGGGTGGGGGGTCAGCACCACAGAGAAAATGTCAAGTGAAGAACCACTTTGAATAAAATCAGTTGACTTATTTGTAATTGGGCATCATTGGCCAGAACTGTAGAAATGCCAGAAATGCAACTTAAGGATCCTGGTATAGTATTAGAAAGCATTAGAGAGCCTGCTTCCTCAAAATGCATGGCCTTCATCAAATCCGACACTATCTTACTCAGGAAGTGGCCGTTCTTGCTACAAATGCATTGGTTGGTAGTTTTGGACTATAGTAACTCTGTTTAGAGGTGCTTTGGTCAGCGCAGGCTGCAAAGTATTCAGAATACTCTTGCATGTATTGTTACAAATCATAGAAAGTATGCTCATGTCACACCCATCCTGCCTGCCTGCCTGTCATTTACCGCTGCTTGTTCAAAATACAATACTGGTTTATAAATTTCTGCACAGTGGTTCCTCCTAGCTATTTTGGACCATCCTTGTCTCTGAGCAGCTGCCCCTACAATACCAGGTGTAGTCATCCTGACTGTTAATATCTGACAGATCCTCCTGACAATTTCTCCACAGTGGTTGTCCCAGCTATTTGGGACCATCTTTGTATCTAAGCAGCTCCTCCTACATTACCTGGGATAGTCATCCTTGTAATCAATACCTGACAGTTCCTGGTTTTCATTCCATGCAAAATCCATGAGTAAATATCTTACTGACTTCACTCTGTACTATGACTGAAACAATAACTATTGGCAAAACCTAGCTTTCCATCCTGTGTTCATTGAGGCTGCCTACCAATACATGGTCTGATAGTCTGATAGGTGATGTACTGTTTCCATACAGCAGTTTCAGAAGGCTAAAACTTAAATTGTTTTCATTATGGTTTGGTTTTAAGTTGTAAATTTTTAAGTTATTTAGTATTTGACAATTAATTTTGTTGTCTCTTTCATTTACATTTATTGACCTGTGGAAATATATTCTTTTTTTTAAAGCAAGTCTTATTACTTGTTCAAATTTATGAGTCTTGAGCTTGTCTAGTACCAGTAGAACATCAAACTGTCCCTACACCCATCACCATTTACTTCCAAGGTAATTTGGTGATATTCTGCACTATGTTTAGCTTTCAAGAAGAGGTAGAACATCTCAGTCCATTGTTGTTCATCCTTTGGCTTTGATTTAGTTCTTCATTTTATAAATATTTTCACAGAAATGGTTTGGCAGATTTTACTTCATGGCTTTGACTCTCTGGTCCTTGTCCAGCCAATATTAATCTAAGGTTAGTTGGCGAAACCAGAGTCAAATATGTACTTGTTGAAAGGCAAAGAGGCATGGTTAAATATAATTTTGGTTTACTTAAAGATTGTAGCATGACTTGTCACAGTACTTTTATACCTAAGTATAAAAGTACTCTTAATATTACATACCAGTATTATATATCTAAGTTAAGATTATGTAAATAGCTCAGCTTGATGTAGACCAAGCAAAAAGCTGAATCTATCAAATGAAGAACATCTCAAGGTGTGATGAATTATGTTTGCAAGATCATATTTCCTGACATCAAAGGTTCTCCTAATAAAAAGATTGCGGCCCAACATTGTTGTTAGGCAACTGTTTATTGTTGCATTTGGTGGGTAACAAGGCTGGAAACATCAGTAGAGAACAGAAAAATATATACAGTTTCTCCCACTACAAAGAGTTTTTAAGGAAACTTAAACAATCAGTGAGGGGAAAAAATATAGATAATTTCAGATTTACAGTGACTAGGCAAAAAATGTTTTAAAAAATAAAAGCACCTTTGAAGATACATTGTGTATTTAGTTAGAAATCATGAGTTTATGAAAGATGAAATTGCATATTTGTATATTTATGAAACTTTTTGGTACCTGACACTGTAAATGTTTGAGGCATGGCATCCTTTTTTAACAAGACAGGTTATGAATTGGATTGTAAATTGACTGTGTTTTAAGAACTGTGGCTTATCATGTCAAACACAATCACATTACAGTGGCTAGCCTTGCTTAAGATTCTAGTTTCTTTGTAATTACGAAAAACGAAACATGGCAAAACATCCATTTACCTCCATTCGCCTTATATCGCCTTGTTACACCGAAAAACACATGGGTCACAGCCTTATAGAAACCATGGACTTACTCCTTTAGTTACCTTAGCAAGAAATTTATCTGCACATGCCCAAGGTACAAAATTCAGAGGTGGAAATTTTAAACATTTTTAAACTTCCGTAGAACACTCAAGTTAATGGACATTTCACCACTGTGTCACAAGGTCATATGAACATATGAACCTGGGATGGCAGTTGAAGAACAGGGACATCTCGCCCAACTCCTGTACCCAGGGGGTATACTGTCTGTAGTGTGAATGGGGTATTAGATACAATGACATTCCCAGGATACTGCATCTATTACCTGACTGTCACGTGCTGTTATTTTTATACAATTTTATAAGAAAGATATTATATTTAATAATCAAACAAATAACAAACAAAAAAAATAACCATTGACATCAATATAACATTAGTATGGTTAAGGTAGAATACTATTGGTGTATAACCATTAAACCAGCATTAATCTTAATTGAAATGTACTCTAAAAATTAATGCATTGGTAAATGCATCTAAGGAGTAACTCTGTTATATGAAGCAAATATTAATGCCCTTTTAAAATCCAGTTTTATTGACTAAAGGAAAAAAAACAATGTTTTTTGTTTCTCAACTTAATTTCCAAGATGCTGTTGACTTGTAACAATTGCAGCATGATTTAAAAGACATTTGCTGAATCCTATCATTGCTATAACTCCACCCCAAGTGCAGCAATATTTACTGCTGAGAAATACATCTAGCTGTGATCAAAACGATGGGCACAGACTTAAGACTACACATATTTACATCAATCATCATTTGTTATATTTCTGTTTAAAAAATCTTACAGCTAAACATTGATATTTTGCATAACATTCAGCTATCAAAATGTGAATGTCCATATTTTAAAGTTAAATAGCAATTTTAAGATTAACCTAAATAGATGAATTAGCTCTTTGAAAGATTTGTTAAGGCTGAGACATGTTACTTTTAGAGTACCATTGACTTGAGGGTGTCTTCTGGTCTGATAATTAGCCTTATCTTAACTAGTGTACTAGAGCATGCAAGGGAGAACCTACTTGATATGCAGTGACCATATGGGCAGTTTGAAGCAAGGGACAGACAAATAATCAAAGATGGGAGAAAGTGATAGCTGGAATAACCATTATGTCTGTAACAGGAAATTGTAGAACAAAGAGATGTGGGGACATGAACTTGTCCTCTCAAGTTCACATTCTGATGGTACAAGAAGAAAATGCCCAATTTCTAGATTTTTTTATGGTTAAACTTTTTGTAATAGGAAAACTTCCTGAATAACTTATGCAAAAAATATATATCAGAAATGAAGATGACAGTATTACATGAATGTATAGAACATCTGTTGAGGCATGTGATAGTTTTATTATCCACCGTTTCGTATGAATACGGTAATATATTATAATAAGACCATATTTAATGAAAGAATGTAAAAGAAGGCTGTGATATATTAAGGGGTACCAGTGGATATAAAACCTTTTATTTTTTGCACAAGCGTTCTCTGCTATTTCTATATATGTAAATGTGAGAAAGATGAACAGAAACTCAGTAAAAATACATTTCTAATGATGTATATAACATATTTGTAGCATACTTTATTTATGAAATATTAACAAAAATCAGCACTTGTAAGTCTAAGAATGCTTAGCAAGTCATGCTGGTGAATACACAAAAAATATTGCCCAGTCCGTATGTCCCTCTATTTAGGTCAGTTACATGGTGTGAGATGGATAATAAAGCTTGATTATCTAAATACATGTATTTCATACTGGGGCTGTAGTAAAGCAGCTAGTGTGACGTTTATATAGAAATGGAACCAGTTTTCAGGTCCTTACATCAGAAAATGTGGGTATATTTATAATATGGAAGGAAATTGGACATGGAAGTTGGATAGAAATTGTGTAGTGAAAGGTACATGTTCACTAAAAAGCATTCAGGAGTTGTATTCTGAACAAATTCTTGTTAAAAATCTTTGGTCTGTAAAAAAATTACAAAATAAAGGTTTACTAAAGGTTTACTTTTCCACCCTCTGAAGTTTGACTGGTGGGAACTTTTCTTGGTGTGAAGTTTTCCTGGTCTGAACTTTAAAACACACCATTAGACATAGTTATGACCAAACCCTATGGATATTGACAGTTATTCTTTTCAGAGACTACTGTATATGTATGAATATTGTTCAACCTTAGCTTTCTGAGCACTCGTAATATTTTGTATCATCAGCATGTTTTCATTCTTTAACTTTATGCTCACTCTCAAGTTTGTACTGAATAACCCTTCTGTCTGCATTTTTAATCTTCAGCTATGCAAACTCACTCTTCTTATCTTAGGGACGTTTTTTTTAAGTTAAAAAGATTTTTTATGCTATTTTAATAGGCAATAAATGATTATAGCCTGGGAATGAAGGTGGTCAGTAAATCTAACATTTTAACTACCATAAATAATCTTTTAATATATAGGTCAGAATTTTAAAAAAATGTGGGAAGAAATAAGAAAATACACCAGATTTAAGTCAGAAAATATTAAAAATTATAGTTTATGCAATTTTATAAGATTTGAAATTGCCTGAACCTCATGAACTGACTAGTTTGAGTTGAACTGAAATGGATACCAATGCAATTTGACCAACATCCAAAAGCTTTCAAAAATTGTATTAAAGGAATTGCACTCCACAAAGAGAAAAACCTGCAGCCAGCAATGCAGTGTGTCACTTGCTTGGCATGCTAGAATTTTATAAAATATGTAAATTATTCATGAATTCATCCGTAAAGCAGTCTACCAATCACTGACATAAATGCATACATGTTTATACATTAACAGAGAGATTGCAACACTCCCAGCTAATGACGCCTTTAGTTTGTCGGGGCCTATTTAATATACAGTTAATATTCACAATTCTCAATTAGTTGGAACATCATCAGTGACAGCAAATTGTTCATCTTTTTTGTATCATCTTTTGTTTTGTAACTGCAGTTTATATGTATTAATAGTTATAAGAAAAGAAAGTGATCGCTGTAAAGCATATATTTTATGAAGCATAGGTCAGGTGATTAAAATGCTAATTGATTGAAAAAAATATGAGTGAAAAGCATTAAAATTAGCCATAGGGGAGCAAGTTGACAGTTATGATGACAAATTAACATATCTGTTACATATTGTCAACTCAAGTAACTAAAGGTTAGAAGACAGTCACAGTAATTGCAGTGACCTTAACTTGTGCTAACTTTATATAATTCAAAACTTACTTTCCCCAAAAATATAATGAAAAAGTGTTAATTGATTTGAAATTAATTGATGAAGAAACTATAATTGTTTTATCACAAGGTTAAACTCTTGTGAAATGTATTTTGTCTTAATTGCTGTCTGAGTCTGATTTAGAGATTAGAAATTAATCAGTGCCTGGCACATAGATAGTCCAGCTTCACCACAGAATTGAACATACAGTACATAATGTCAGGAGGATTAAACTGATTGATATCTCACTGATAAAGTTAATCCCTGTCTTGGGTAATGTGGCATCCTGGTCCTGGATCCTTCTTTTCAGCTGATATTTATCAGCCATTGATCTGTCAGACATTGAGCTGATTGTCCTGCTTTTAAATATGGAAAACTGCTTCATAGGTCAACAGATTTCTTCAAACTGGTTACCCCAACTAGTTGTACAATGCTGTGCAGTGTCAAGGCAATGTTAAACTTCTTATGGGGCTGTTCCATTTCTGCGACCTTGCTCCCGATTGTGTAAATGCATGATTCAGGGTATAGTTTACGATAGGTTTACAATGGGTTTAGGATATGTTCCTGATGCACAAAATATTTTCCCGATAGCTTCCCAGTTGGTGCAGACATTGCCTCAGAAAATCTTCTGAGAGGCTTGCAATCGTTTCCCAATCCATCTGATGAAATAGATAGGTTTGTGATCTCTGTAAGACTGAAAAGATTACTGTATGAGATAGGTTTAAGATGTTGTAAGATTAAAAAATTGACAATACAATGGGTTTATGTTGTCATAAATCTGATAAGAATCAGGAAAGGTTTACAACAATTATTAAACAGTTTAAATTTCTCGTAAACTGTTCCCAATGGACTCCTGATTGCTGTACTTGTAAACCTATCAGGAAGTTCCATATTTTTCATACAGGATCTCTGTACGATGGCTTTAAGAGCATTAAGATGTATAAGATTCAGTTCCTAATTCCTGAAAATTGACAATCGGGAGCAAGGTTTACCATTTATCACAGAAATGGAACAGCCTTCTTGTGGTTCCACAGTGGTATATCCATTCATAAACCAGTCAAGCCATTTGGTTTCAGTTTTGCTTTTGATGCACCAAGAGTGTGAAATGATTTGGAAGGTTTGTAAACCATGATTAACCTTCGGGACTGGCTCGGGACCAGCAATTAAACTTTACATGTCCCCAATAAATTCAGACTGAATGTGTCTTCCTGCAATCGTTAAACTTTCTGCAATCCTTATATCTACAAACTGGCATTCAGGAATTCAATCCTTAAGCGGTCTTAATGTGCATAAAGCAACCTTTTTGTCCTAAAGTAGGTTGTAGTGATTCAAGAGACATTCATAAGGTTTGTAACCCATTCCAAATCAACCGATTCCAAAGATTTGGAATGATTTGCCTGATGATGTATGTTTGGCCACTTCTCTTTGCACAAGCATATCCACCCTAATTTCTGCTTTTCCCAATTTCTCTCCATGGCCCTGACCTTTGCTATGTCTCAGATTAATGATTATAGTTTTCTGCTTTTTCTGTTTGATGCGCCTAGAGTCTGTCTTTTGATGGAGATTTTGAAGCACTATGAAAATGCTATTAGAATTAGAATTTGGGAGGATTGAAACCCAATCGAAAGGTTCAGCAATCAATTAGAATGTTTTCAGGAACCAGTCAGAAGATTTAGAGAACCAGTTGTAGCATCGTTCGGAAAACTATCATTGTTTCCCATAAAATCCACCGCTCTACATCCATGGATTATGACTGATTCAAGGTATATGATTGGATTGCGGTCTTTATCTCTTTCTCAAATTGTACCCACCATAGTCTCTCCACCAATCCTGCATGTCAATGTTTCCCCTTTTTTCTTGTTTCTGGATTTTTTAAATTGAATATTAATTCTTCACTGTTGTGACTCAGAGTCTCTGTTTTAGCACAGATTAAGTGCCATAAAAATGATTAGAATTAAAATTGAATTAGAATTATTAATATATTTTCATCAAATGATTTTCTTTTCCAAGAGGGAGGTACAATTTTCTCCATTTTCATTCCCTGATTGATTCAAATCCGTATTCTGATAAACATCTCAATAGAATCTGATAAAAATCTGGCAGAAAGAAGTACTTCCACAATGCAAAGAGGGACCAGTTTCTTAGCTAATGTTGGCCAGCTTGTGGCCAAAAATTATGTAATGAGAGGAAGTGTGGTCTAACTCTATTTCCCTGGAGGTTTTAAGTACCAAATCTAAGTTGCTTTTTGTCTATTAAATCAAAGCCTTGGGATTTTTTCTTCAGGTACTTTGATTTGAGTTTGAGGATATATGTTGGGTAAAGATTTACTTGATAATACTAATTTAAGTTTATTATATTGGGTTGAGTTTCAAGGTAAGAATATAAATGAGTATGACTTTACATTGGGTATGATATTGGTCATGCACGCCAGCCCTGAATTTCTTTCTGACAATGTTTCAGTGACAAAATAAAGATGACCTTAAGACTAATGAATAAGTTTTTCTTTATGTTACACATTCAACAAAGCTAATTATTCCAAGAAAGTTATTTGTGCTGAAATACTTTTAAATCATCAAGAATAGTAGTTTGTCTTATAGGAACTCAGAATCATTGACTAATATGCATATGCATGAACAGTTTGAACTAAGAAATGTCCCACCATATTCATTGTGCAATTTGAACTGGCTGCAGGTAATGCATGTGTCACTTTAAGTGTCCCCAGGTGAATAAACTGATGAATAAAGCCAATAATTAACTCAATCAGTCAGAGTATTGTGAAGACAAATTAAATGGTATTGGCCACATTCTGAAATTTATACTGACAATGCAAGTATCAGTGAAGGTGATAAATGACATAACATGTAAGTGGGTTGAGGTGCTCTATAGTGCTGACTGTTGTCAAACATTGTGTAACAGGCTGTCATGTTATGACAAGACTGGAACAACTTGTCAGACATCAATAGCTATAACTTTGCATTAATTAATGATCCCTTTTGTATTTAAATTTCATCTATTGTCCTGTAAGGTATTTGAAAATGTAAACTGAATTCCCAGTGGTTTTTGTCTTCATTTTGTACACATTTGTATGACATTATAGCTTCCTAATTAAGATTGAAAGATATAAAGTACAAATTTCTCCAAGCAGATAAATTCCATGATACCTAAACTTTACCATTGTCTACTTTCCATAATTTCTTGAATTGATAAATATGTTACAAAACACTTGATTGATATAATTTTTTAATTTAAACATATATTTTATTCATATTTAGACAAAAATTGAAAATACAATTATGTCAAACCTTGTTTTCTTTGATGAAATATATGATGAAATGAGAATTTATGAGACTACACTGATAACACAAGCATGTGATAGTCTGTTTAGAAATGTTTAGATTGGATATGTTCTTTGATAGTTTATTTCTTAAGATATTCAACAGTAATGACATTGTTGTGACACATTTATGGATAATTGTTTCAAATGCGGGAATTTTGAAGATTTTCCGATCAAGGTCTTTTGGTCTCTTTTAAATTATTTTTCTGATTTTTAATCCTGCATGATAAATGCAACGTAGCATCATTAATAATTACTACCTGTAAATGAAATTCAAGCTTGCACACCTTACTGAGTAAGGTCATCAATGTTCACTCAAGTGAAAAAATAGGTTGTCAGTCACACATGACAAATCTCCGATGATAGTATTCATAGGATCAATGCCAGAAAGATACTATCATCTACATAGTCATGTAACCTTCTTTTACCTGATGTTAAGTAAAGATAATGCTTCTTATGACAGCATCTAATTTAGTCCCAAGCTACTGTTTAAATGATGGCACCTGTAAATAGTTATAAAAAAGTCAAGAAATAACAATGTACAGATTTTCAAATAAATAATAATATACAAGATTGATAAATTTAATGTGGAGTCGAGCAGCATCAGAATGCAGTTGGAACCTGAAGTACAGTAGAATGTCTATTATTGAAACTGCCTATTTTGAGAATATTTAATTTCACTCGTCTACTCTCTCATGTATTTGCACAGTTACATTGTCAATCAGGTGTCAGTAATTGGCACTGAGGAATCAAAGAATAAATGTACCTTGTGTGTGCAATGTGCTGTAAAAATATTCAATCTCTAAAAAATATCAGAGCTGTTTCCATGTACACAGTCTGTGGGTGCGGTTTGCATGAAATTTGGCATAAATTTTGAACAAGATTGGTCACACGTTTTAGCAGATATTTTACATTGCTCAGAATGAAAATGTGTGACTCATTCAACTAAACAAAATGGCCAAAAAATGATCAAAATCAGACAACAAATGATGTAATTATAACAAAGTTCTTATTATCTATGTTAATTTATTATTTTATGTCAAAGTAAAACAAACAAGAGCACTAGGACAGCACACACCTCCGCTAAAGAACAGAACAGTAAGAAAAATAGGAAAATCTGGATTATTTATTTAGTATCTAGATGGTTGTCTAGTTTACTTTCAGAATTTAATAGGATCTAAGTTGAACCAAGACCGATTTTCTGATTTATTTTTCAGGAAGATCCAACCATTGGTATTTGTGTAATCCTGGTAACAAACAAACAGACAAATGTACAAATAGACAAACAGTCATGAAAATAATACCTTCTTGGCAGAGGTAATTAACAAACTGCATCCACAGTCCATACACACGGATACATGTCTGATCCCTTTCAATCAGTTTTGAAAGACTCAAATGTATCACATGTGTGACATGTTCAAAATATCATGATTTTTTAATTCAGCTAATCATAAAATGTGTACTCACTTGAGCCCATTTGTTTTAATGATGAGATTTAGTTTCTCCTTTGGGTAAAGATGCAAACGCAAATCAGATTTTTCCATTGACCATGAGTCAGAGGTCAAGACCCAAATTTGTGGGTAGCCAAGAAAAACCCACATTTGTTTTCATTTGATTCTGACACACAAAAATAGCCTGGTGTGAGTGCATCTTTTCTGATGGAGTAGCAGACACCTAACTGCAAATTACAAAATGCACTGTGGAAATAAATCTTAAAAATCTTAAACTTTTACATCCGTGTAAAGTGGTATATGGTTTATGCACTAGCTTCCCAAATCTCAGGTTATGTGTTTAAATATCATCCCTGACCAGAAGTGGAAAAAAAGTTGTAGTTGCCTCCCAGTCACCAATAGTTTTCAGTGCAAAATCTTGGCCATTTAGTGTACACCGTTTTTTTCTATAGCCCCTCAACAACCTACCATGATATGATCTGTACAATGTTTTAAAATCATTGTTAATCCCACTTTAACAAGTATGTCCTTTTCCCAAACATCAGCATGAGAGACTTTTCAGACCAAAGAATATTCAATGTAAAAACTTGCCATTTCATTTCTGAACATAGCACTTCTGCATGCTGTACTGTGGTGAGAAAGGACAATTCCCATAAATTTGTTTTATAGATCTTTGGTCCCCCTCCTTAAAGATGGTAAAGGCATGGATGGACACTGGCCCTTGTCACATAATTGTCACACGTTGAGAGTTATGGAAAGAATGCGCCAATTCACTGCAGGAATTTATTGTCATGAAAGTGATTTTTTGTTGAGAAGATGGTAATGGTTTTGGCATATGGTTTGCCCCTTTTATAGATAATAATATACTGCTTTTATATACAATGAGACTGTCCCATAAGAGTGTGTTTTATAGGCTGGTATATTTTTCAGCCTGTTGGCAGGTAATGCTTTTGGGAAGATTATCTTTGGCTTTGGTTTCAATATTTTAAAAGAAAAAGGAACATTTTTTCTTTTTAAATGGTCTCAGGCCCACAATCCATAATATTACTGGGCACAATACAAAATATGGATATTTGTTCAAAATTGTCCCACAAAGTAACATAAATGAGTGAAAGTAGTAAAATGTACAAAAAAAACACAATGAAAAAAATAAAAATTACTGCTCTTTTATTCACAAAATTTTGATTCTCTTATTTTGAAAGAGAGATAAAAAATAATTCAACTCTTTCTTACTTACAACTGTTAAAATGTGGTATTTTTATCTTTTAACCTCAAAGCCTGACTTTAGCCGATTTAATTTGTGTTCTTATATTAACTTTCTGAATTACATCATCCTAACATAAACATATTTTGAAGCCTTCATGCATGTCCAAACAAATAGATCAGTTCACATTATGATTTGAGTTGAACAAGGCATGCTAATCCAGGCAAAAAAGTGTATGAATTTGTTCATTGTTTTCTAATTGTGTAATATGTGATATCACCAGGGATACAGACATCATCATGGTCATGTCTGGTGCAGAAGAAGAGCCAAGAATAGGTCTATAAATGTGGTGAAACATGACAACAGCTGGATCAAACACAACATTTTATTATTTTAAACCCCCCATTGATATCTTTAACTTGAGGCAATCACAGCAGCTTCTAAACTGGATTCCAAATGTACCAAATCTATAGATTTAATGCTAAGTTATGGGTTGGATTCATATGACCATGCTACCTTGCTGAATAGGCTGTCGGTGCACAGGAACAGACTAGTGAGAGAGGAGTGTAAGTTATGAATAGACTCTATTTAATTTCCAAATTTTTTCCCTCTTATTTTTGAAATGATGAGAATTCTAAGGTGCAAAGATAAAGCCATTATGTATCCTTGACGCTTAAATCATGGGCAAGGAGGTTGTCAGTGTGTTAGTGCTTTTAGTGCAATATTTGGGAAGAAATTGAGCATGGTAATGGTACTTATTGAGCAGAAGTTTTATAAAAATTAACATTAAAATACCATTATAAATAGCTTTAATAATACTGGTCTTTGTAACTCAGTTCATTCAGCAGTCTCCAACATTTCTGAAAAAGCTGACAGTGTGCCACATTTGGGTTATACCACAGACTCAAAACTAAACTTGCCAATATCTGTGGAAGTTGATATTTATTATAAATGCATTTATATTATATTTGTGTACAACAAAACTATGCTTTTTAGTATGATGGGTTTGTTTTTAAAGCCATGACATCTTTATTTTTCACCAGATTTTCATCACTCTTTCACCAATATCCTCAGTATATCAAGATAAAGACTTTCATGTCTAATTTACTGATTTATATATGTGCTAATATATAAATATACCTTTTTTCTTACTTACGTGTTTTATTTACTAGACAAATGTAAATTTAAGCCAGCATTTTTGTACATTGAGTGAAAACTGGGCTTGTGATTGAATATCTGCATGGGCCATGGTCGGATGTAAAGAAACATTTTAAACTATAGGGATAAAATCAGTATTGGGTGTCATTAACTGGACCACAACAGCGGGTGATACAGTAGCACTGGGTTGCAGATGCAAGTTGAGACGGAAAAACATTCCTAATTTAATTACTAAGGCCACTTTGGCATAGTGGGTTAGACACTCATCTAGGAACACAGAGGATGTGGGGTTCTAACCCAGATACATAGTGGCTCGGATGACCATTTAAAATTGCGGGCTTCTGTCATTGGGTCCTATCCCCAGTGGCAGATTAAAGAACTTCAAGGACGTTGATAGATGGTCATCCTTCAGCCTCTGTCTTCCAGGTTGGGGAATGTCAGTACCTTGAGAGTTGAGTGGTACTTGTACAGTTGGGTTGCGTCAATTGGTGCTTTGAGTCCTATAGTACAAGGAGATATTGCACTGAGTATAAATACACATTACAATACAATGATTAATGCTTCAAACTTCTTGCAAAAAATTGATATAACAAACCTTATCAGTTAATTTATTCTGGTAGCATTAAACTAATTCAATGAATCTGAATGCATTATAAAAACTGAAGTTACAGGTGTTCTTAATTTAGCAATAACACAACTTCCAACATGCATTGGACTACAGCAAAAAAAAACAAAATCTGAGTCAGCCATTGGCGATCAGGTGTCAAAACCATGGAAGCATGATTTTATGTTTTAATATTCGTGTTTGTGGAAGCAAAGCACAAATCCTGTTTAGTCTTTTTTTGTATTATTGGATAATATTTGCAACATGTTAATTAATTTAAACCCGATATCTGTGCCTGAGTGTGTGTTGAAAGGAGCAAATCTATGATGTAAATATGGACACAGGTACAAAGAGAATGTTATCTCATTGGTTTATGTTATTGAGATAAAGCCAGTGAAAGAACTCAGACAAATTAGTAATGACTTGTGTTTTACAGTGTTTATAAATATTTTTATTGTCTTGAGATTTCTGACCTTCCTTCATTTGTTAGATTAGGGAAATGCCAATAGCTTTTCTTTTAATAGTATCTACAGGTGGAAGGATATCCATCTGTGCATTAATATGAATAAAATTGTGCTGCTTTTATTTGCCTCACAGTTTCTGTAAGTTAGTTGTAGAATAACTACATTGTAACTGATCATGTACACAGGGAAAGTCATTCATTTTAAATGGATACCTAGAGGCCAGAGCTTTGTTAAAGTTTGCTAATTACTACATCTTTCAGAAGTTTTTGCATAAGCAATTGAGATGTGATTAAAATAACTAGGTTTCACTTTGAACATCTTTTACATATGTAAAAGTAATTTTACACCTGTAAGAGTAGGATTAAGTTGAATGAACAAAGGAAAAAGTATTGTTGATTGTGGATTAGTGGGTACATTGTTTATCGATATTGAATATATTTTTTTGCTTTGGGACTGGGTTGCTGAAATTGATATCTGAAGACGTATTTCATTATCGTCATTTTAAGTAAAACTGTTAAATTACACTGTATATATTTGAAATAAAGCTGAAATCTGAAGAAATTGTACACTTTTATCTCACATTATTGAAGTTTTCACCGCGTTTTTGATGAAAACTGCAATGTTTTATTTTGATAAACTTTGTTTCCTGTTAGCGGTTGGGGACAGAATAAAACATTTTCAGTATCCCGGATTCAGACCATTTGATAGATAATATCAATCCCCGATATCGTCCAATATTGTAATATTTTTAAGTTCAATATCGATATCCACACAACCAAATGATTTACCCACTATTGTGTATGCCATTGAAGGTCAACTATTTATTTTCCTATAAATACTTTGGCACAAACAAGATTTTTCCCAACTTTTGGTTCTTCTCAAGGTGCCTTGGTTACTTTCAACAAATTGTTGTGATTTTGTCCCCATTATGTGTAGTACTTTTACAAAATGTGTTATCGCAACAATGATTATTAATTGTGTGATACAAAAAATGCCAAGCACTTTAGCCATGGCCAAAAAAATTTGACAAAGTGTTCCTCCTTGTGAATTGTTTGCATGAATTTTGCAAACACATCTGCTTTCACAGGCACAAGGCTTTAGATCTTGTAGACACTGTTCGAGGTTATTAAAGGACTTGTAAATAAATGTCCCTCTGCTCTGACAATGGATATCATTTATCACAACACAGGGCCTACATTACCATGACCTGATGAGGCTAGCAAGAATCCCTGAAAAAAGCCCATCAGGAAAAATGCCCATCAAGTGAATCCCATCAGGAAAAAAGCCCATCAGGAGAATTGCCCATCAGCTAAAGTGATGGGTGGGAAAATTGCCCATCAATTTTTCAAAATTTATTTGCAACATATAATTTAATTATTATTTATAAAAATCTGATATAAGGTAATGATAAATAGTGTTGTTTATGTAATACTGGTATAGCGTATTTCATTTCGCTTAGGACTAAAATAGTGACAACCCCTATCAAGTGATGGGAACCAGTATTTATTAATCTATTTATTTTTCCACAATGCACAGCTCGATCTAAGAAATATTAGAAATATTATTAAATATTTCATAAAATACCTTCAAATGGTTAAATATAGAGATTCTCTTCTGCTTGACAGTTACATCTCGTGTACGGATGTCTACTTTTTCCACCAAGGCGAATACTAAAACAAACAAAATATACCAGAAATTGTTTCATTTTCATGACCCCGGTAACTGGTTTTTCATCTACGCAAA
Organism: Sabellastarte sp. h YS-2021; assembly: GCA_964017235.1. Taxonomy (NCBI): domain Eukaryota; kingdom Metazoa; phylum Annelida; class Polychaeta; order Sabellida; family Sabellidae; genus Sabellastarte; species Sabellastarte sp. h YS-2021. The sequence continues at coordinate 159,008,662 of OZ024930.1, forward strand.
CGATAACACCACTAAGGTAAACTACATTTAAAAGTTGTATTATGTCAGTTTATGTCAATTCTAATTACATTAATCTGTTGTTCTTAATTTAATAAAGTTTGTTGAAAAAGTATTTTAAATAAAACACTAAATTAAAAAATTAATGGGCAATTTTCCTACTCTTCATTTTAGCTGATGGGCAGTTTTCCTGATGGGCTTTTTATCTGATGGGATTAACTTGATGAGCATTTTTCCTGATGGGCTTTTTTCCATACATGGGCTAGCATGAAGGAAAACTCAATAAAATACCCCATTTAACTACTCCTAAATCTTAAAAATCAAATCTAAAATCTTTTGAGGACATACCAAGAACTAAAATATACAGACTGTTTTTATTTCTTTAAAAGTTTTTACTCAAGTTAAAAGTGTTTATTGTAACGTCTCTGCAGGAGAACTGTCTAATCACATACTTATAGGATTTAATTTCTGTACCCGCAGATTCTTAGGAAAAGATGCATTATCAAAAATTCATTGGATGTACATGGGTTATAAACCACAGTGTTTTAGTGTTGGAATTGAGCAACACAAATGGTAATAAATTTAAAGTAGAACATTGTTATTGGTGTCAACTGTTAAAATAGGGAAACTGTTTTGAAAATTCTACTAGCCTGGCTAATAGTCAAACCAGGTTTTTCTGTAGCAATATGTTAAAAAACTTGTGTATTAGAATGATACATCTCTGGAGTTTATCGATGTGTTAAGTTTGTCAGGTTCAATAGTAGATCTCTGTACTATCTTTTTCTATGTTTAAAACATTTAATCACTGTCACTTACCTCTCACCTGTGTAGTCATAGGTTCAAATCCTGTGTGTGACAATATGTGGGATTTTACACTGAGAACCTCTCACACCTTTCTGATCTGTTGACTCCAATGAAATTCTCACTTGGTTTAACATGGCAGACAAGATTAAGTTTGCTAAAAAAAGAGGATTTTTAAAAAATGTGTCGATATCTTTTATAATATTGTCACAATAGAAACAGAGCTTACTGTATTTCTTATCTAACAGAATGTATCACTATCACAGATCAAATATGGACACAATGACCATGATGAATCCATAAAGTATCAGGAAAATGTAAAAACTTACATTACCAGAAGATAAATAAAAAGCCACGCTCAAGGTCAGTGTTACAATAATTTTTAATAGTTTAGAATATTCCAGGCTTTTTTATTGTCACAGATCTGACAATGGGCTGATCTCACACTTTTATAACACAACATGAGACTGTGCAACATTTAAAGTACATGTTTCCTAATATGGCTACATCTAATTGGGAAAGTGTGAACACAGACATAAGAGGACCCACAAAGAGCAAGCATTGTGGTCAGACAGATAAGCATGTGCACCTCATGGTATTCCTCCAATCTGCCACTATCCCAGAGATTTGGTAAATAAATGAGAGGAGATCAAAGGCAGGATGACAATACTCACTCCTATTACCACATAACCCTAGTCTTTTCCTCTTTTCTTGATTTTGCTTGTGCGGTTTGTCAGACAACAAAAGGGAAGCACTCCTTCAAAGTTTGACAGAACAAAACCGCTATTCATCTCTCAGATATGGGTAGAATCTACCCTACTGTATCTTATATGTGCATTGTCAAGCAGTATTGTACAAGTAAAGATGTTGTATTATATCAGAATTTGTGGCAAGGTTATGTACCTTTTGTATTCAAGTGTTTCAAGGTGTGTTTCATCACTTGTTTTATGTGAGTGATATGCATGTCCTGGAATATAATTTATGTAAACTAAAACATGTTTCCAATATTCCACAAGTGTAATTGCAAAACAAAACATTATTGATTGTAGTGTTAAAACACATAGCTTTGACCTGTAATATTTGTCAACATGCTAATACTACTAGTGAAAATGGTGGTTTTGTGGTACCGCACTTGCCTTCCATCTCTAAAAGATGTGGTTTCTAAGATCCTGTCAGAAAATTCTTTTAAATTTCATAAACTTGTGTATTAAGAAGCGTTATCTACAAGAATCAAGAAAGTCAAAGTTGGTGTTTTACATCCCATTCAGCAGCAAGGGTTATTTTTGGGACAGTTCCACAGCATTTGTCACATGTGTGAATCGAACTCACACAGAGGCAAAAACCTATGATTAGATGCCAAACTTGCTAACCTACTACAAGCCAATGCAATCCGCACCACATTTGTCCAATACAAGCTGCACCACATTGGTCTGATACAAGCTGCACCACATTGGTCTGATACAAGCTGCACCACATTGGTCTGATATAAGCTGTACCACATTGGTCTGATACAAGCTGCACCATATTTGTCTGATGTAAGCTGCACCACATTTGTCTGATACAAGCTGCACCACATTGGTCTTATGTAAGCTGCACCACATTGGTCTGATACAAGCTGCACCACATTGGTCTGATGTAAGCTGCACCACATATTGGACTGATACAAGCTCTACCACATTGGCCTGATGCAAGCCACACCACACTGGCCTAATACAAGCTGCACCGCATTGGTCTGATACAAGCTGCACCACATTGGTCTGATGTAAGCTGCACCACATATTGGACTGATACAAGCTCTACCACATTGGCCTGATGCAAGCCACACCACACTGGCCTAATACAAGCTGCACCGCATTGGTCTGATACAAGCTGCACCACATTGGTCTGATGTAAGCTGCACCACATTGGTCTGATACAAGCTGCACAACATTGGCCTGATACAAACCACACCACATTTGCCTGATACAAACCACACCACACTGGCCTGATACAAGCTGCACCGCATTGGTCTGATACAAGCTGCACCACATTGGTCTGATGTAAGCTGCACCACATTGGTCTGATGTAAGCTGCACCACATTGGTCTGATACAAGCTGCACCACATTGGTCTGATACAAGCTGCACCACATTGGCCTGATACAAACCACACCACACTGGCCTGATACAAGCTGCACCGCATTGGCCTGATACAAACCACATCACATTGGCCTGATACAAGCTGCACCGCATTGGTCTGATGTAAGCTGCACCGCATTGGTCTGATACAAGCTGTACCACCTTGGTCTGATGTAAGCTGCACCACATTGGTCTGATGTAAGCTGCACCACATTGGTCTGATACAAGCCGCACCACATTGGTCTGATGTAAGCTGCACCACATTGGTCTGATACAAGCCGCACCACATTGGCCTGATACAAACCACATCACAGTGGCCTGATACAAGCTGCACCACATTGGTCTGATGTAAGCTGCACCGCATTGGTCTGATACAAGCTGCACCACATTGGTCTTATGTAAGCTGCACCACATTGGTCTGATGTAAGCTGCACCACATTGGTCTGATGAAAGCTGCACCACATTGGTCTTATACAAGCTGCACCACATTGGTCTGATACAAGCTGCACCACATTGGTCTGATACAAGCTGCACCACATTGGTCTGATGTAAGCTGCACCATATTGTTTTAATACAAACTGCACCATATTTGTCTGATAGAAAGTGCACCACATTGGTCTGATACAAGCTGTACCACCTTGGTCTGATACAAACTGCACCACATTGGTCTTATACAAGCTGCCCCACACTGGTCTGATACAAGCCGTGCCACATTGGTCTGATACAAGCTGCACCACATTGGTCTGATATAAGCTGAACCAACTTGGTCAATTAAATAGTCAAGGTTTGTCATGTTAGTTCAAACTTTGTTGTCAGAGTGCAGTGTATCATATTATATATTGTGTCTTTGTCTGTGCTTATGAGCCTTTAGAACTGCCGATCATAAATATGATTTCTACGTTATGTTGAAAGTGATGTTGAACCCAAAGTAAAGCTAACTGACCATGGTCTGTCTGTGGTGTTTTCTGCAGTCTTAGTATAATGGTCTGCGATGTGACTAGGTGTTCAGTCATATCTGTACATGTTTGATTTCTGGCTGATGACATCGCCCTTATGGCTCTGAAAAGAAACCTTGTATCTTGATAGTACACAAGCTGTCTGTGTTTCTCCATCTAGCCATCCCGCCCACCCTGTTTAACCACTCCAGCGTGTACAGTTTCATACAGTATGTGAGAGGACATAGTTGGTTTTTAAACATTTAAAAGAAACCAGTCGTTAATGAAAATTGCATTTCATATTGTGTCCAACATGTCCTACCCAAATGTAAATGCCACTGAATCACACCGAATGCATCCAACCAAAATGAGAAGTGGAACACACCGCAACCAGAAGTGCATGATCCTGTTCATTTGCAGCTCATGACCCCAGCACAGAAAGATGTGACCAAGGTGTTACTTCTATTCCTCTTGGCTTTATTGGTAATCCATGAGATCAAAGTCAAAACTGTCAGGTAAACAGGTGCAGAGGTACAGTTGGCCATAGACACCATGTTTTCTGGGAGATTCAGTTTTGGTGTTAAATGATATCTAGTGGAAGAATGTTACAAAAGCTACCTGATGTAATCTCAAAGGACATGTCTTAAATCTGACAGGGGAAAGATATTTTCTTGAAAGCATTTTCATCATACTTGTCTGACTTTTTACAATATTAATAAAGTGTAATTGATGTTTCTTTGTAAGAGGTATTGGCAATAAGCCACAAATACATCACTGCAGTATCTGTTACAGATTTGCAGATACTCACTTTCCATTTGATGTGACAAGAAAATCAAAAGGTAAAATAATATGAACAAGAGATAAAGTTATTTTTTATAATTAGAAAATTCTAAAAGATTATTTCATGGAAACAGCTATTTTGTTCAGGTGAACTGAAACACACTTGATGTTTGCTAAATTTTGTTGCTATTTTGAAAACATTCTGAAGTCATTTTTCATAAAACATCTTTCTAATTTGAGGGTACCTTTAAATTTTTGTTTTTCAGAAACTCTTATTAGCTTTAAACATTTTTCAGTAATACTATTGATAAAAAGGTATGCATTATGTTTGTTTATCTGAAAATAAATTGGCTATTTATGAGACTTACAGTTGACTGTTACATCAATAATAGATGAAAATGACAGAATAGCAATTTTAAAATTACTTCCTGATTACATGTAAAATTAAAACGATGTAACAGAATAACCATAATTTAGTTGAAAGCATTGCACCTTCACTTAAATGTGTTCTTTGAAAGAAAGTCATAAAAAATGATGAATGTTGTGAGAAAGTATTAATTATTGATGTCAATTGTATCAGTTCGTATTTATGGAAAATAAATGGACTATTTGTTGTCAGAATAGTAATGAATTGGTAATCATGTGCTGGGTTCAGTGGGTGCATATTGCCCCCAGGTTTTATCAGTCTCTTTTAATCATTTTAATTTAAGTGGCTGAGATATCAAAAAGTCAATAAAAATAAAAATAATTCAGCTGGTGAAGCTGCTGAAGTATTGTCACGGTCTGGTAGTGTTGGCATCAGTCATGGTTGTCTATTTCAAGCTCATTCTTACCTGAAATGACACTCAAAAGTACTAGGTTTCAGTATCCAAGCATCCAGCATTTTAAACTTTTGTTGATCATCTTGGACAATAGTGTTTGATTGTTTCAAATATGACAAACATCTTAAAAAATAGTAATAGAATTATTTAAGGAGGGGATCAAGACTCATTACTCTAGAACATGAGGCATTTTCAAAAGTTGACACATTTGGGGAGGGCATCTTGGATTTTTTGTGATCCCATATACCTTTCTTTGGGAATTGCAAATTTCTTGACAACAACAAAAGAATATCACTTTTACCTTACTTTTTTACTTTAGAGGTACACAAGAATGCTATAACACAGTATCCAAAATGTATTTTTTTTTTACTTTTTTAAATATTTTATGAAAATAGTAAGAGTTAGAACAATAATTATTTCAATGCAGCATTACTTACAATTCCTTCTGTTTTTGTAATCTGTGTCAGCTGACACATTGCCCATTCATGGATACCCAGCTTGTGTTTTTCTTTATTTAAGAAAAATTTTGTTAAACATTTCAAGATTATATATTCACACTGAGAAATGATTCAATAAAAATAAACAAAACTATTTACATAAAGTTATGCATAAGTTGGAAGAATTTGTACTTTAATTTCAATTTTTTCACACTGTGTTTATTAAGATTTCATATTTCACCTTTTAAAGGTAGAATTCTACATGAGTAATCAAATTATAACAATATAGATCCGTTTTGATATATTTGAAATCTCTCATTTTTGCTGTCAATCTCTTTCATCTATTAAAAAGTTTCCGAGATGAAAATCCTGTTCAGTTCATACAATAATGAACTAAATAAATACATCTGCTTGACCAGTAAATTTCAGTGGAAGAAGTTCTGTGAAGAACTTGTGTTCTACTTTTAGGGAACTTCATCTTCTCAGAGTTTTACACAAAAATGTATGACTATATAGGAATGTATAAAGAAGTAACAGGGTGTTTCACAAGTAAATTGAGGAAAACACTTGTATAATGACCATACACAAGTCATGTTTAACAAAAATATCAAGCAATTTGAATATGTGTCACAGAGATACACACAGAGATAATCACAGCCTCATAATACTTTATGACCTTGATTTGAATATTTGAGAACTCAAAATAACATGTTTAGATATTAAAGGATTTAGACTAATGGATATGAAAGTTTGTTGTGACCCATGGTTATCATGCAGATGGCTTCAAGAAATATACACTTAAGCTTCACATGCATGTGAATGATTTGCGATTGTTGATCTGGCAACTACTGATTCAATTTTTTGTGTCTTCATAAATATTAACAAGTGTTTCTATATAACCAAAGATGATTTGCAATTGGCAGCAGTGGTTATTTTTTTATTTTTTTGTGAATATCTTCGTGAATAGCAGGTAATTACTGGTAAAATTACACCAATAAATTACCTACAATCAAGTATTCTATCAGTGAGAATTATTTATATAAATAGTACACTCTGTAGTAGTAGGACTAGTTGTAGTTAAATTTAGGTGCAAGTTGAACCTGTTTTTAGGTCTGGCAATCAGAAAATGCTGTATTTTTGTTGTTATAAGGTGAAGTTAGCTATAACTAGAACCAAATCCTGTATATATCAGAGATTCTCCTTATACATAGATCGATTACTCAGTGGAGTGAGTTAAATCCCTCAGTCAAAATTTCCTTGTGGCACAAATGAATCTTCTAAACTGTAATCATTGGAATAACATTTTTATAACATCCTTGTGTATAGAAATTGACAAAAAAAGCTACTTTATAGTATGAATATTTACAAATGTCTTTTTCTTTTTTTTGTATTTTCAGGTAAGATTTTCATGTATAAGATTGACATTTGATACTTATAGTGTTAAGGTAAGTCTGTCAATGTTTTAAAATCACCTACATGTATTACTTGAGATAATTCTGGGGACCTTACAGGCCACCTTTGCAAGTGTTGTCATTTTACCACACCATAACAGGAGTAAACTGAGGAATATTTTATGTTTCAGCTTTTGGATGCCATAACTCAAAAATTATTTTAGCGTTAGCATTCACATTTAACACTCTTCCTTGTGTTTATAGCATATGTTCCTTATTTTTGTCCTAGGTATTAGGAATGTGAATACATGGAAGTCATAGGCTGTCAATCATTTGTCATATTTTTCTCTAAATTCTTCCTTCCAGTGCTTCAGTACCCCTTTGTCATGGTGACATTGGGTGCCCATGTGGGTAAATGGACAAAATCCCAGAGGACAAAATCCCGAAAAATCTGGCCACTGAGACAAAACCCCAGAGTTCTTTTTCAGGGGAGTGGACAGAATCCCAGACATTTTTTATATTTACTTTTCATTGATGTTATTCTGTTAAATCTGTGGGTATTACATTTTACATTTATTATTCATGGAATTTATGCTATTTAAGATAGTTAAATCTGTGGGTATTATATTTTTCACATTTATTTTTCATGGAATGCTTTTGATATATGTTGGTGTTTTTGGTGTAGATGTATACTTTTGACAAGGAATAAATAATATATTTTTAAATGACTTGTTTTATATTTTGATGATTTCTCTTAAATTTGCCATAATTGTAACTGTGGGGTTCTGTCCACCCCCTTGAAAATCAATGCCGGGTTTTTGTCCCAGTGATCAGATCTTTCCCGGGGTTTTGTCCTCCAGGGTTTTGCCCTCAGGGGTTTTGTTCGCCATTCACCCCTGTGGTATTCTCTGGCTGATGCACAAAGCATGTCCCATCTAAGAGATACATTGTCTAATTTGATATTGCTACTTTGTTTAAAATTCTGCCAGCATCCGGAGGTATGTGAAGCTGTCCACTGTTCTAGTAGCAGCTAAGATGTTCTTGCAGGAAAGAGGAATGACAGTGGACTAATAGTGATTGATATGAAGGTGTATGATTTTAATACCAAATCTAGTCAACATGAACACAGAGTAATGTGTACAAGGCGCAACTCAGTTATAAACCTCATCTTGCTGATGGAAGAATTTTTAAAAAATTATAGATAGTATTTTTTGTAACATTAAATGGCCAGGAATCTTCTTATTTTCCATAACTAGTAGACAAGATATTAATTTGAACCAGGCATCTCTTTTAAATAAGAAAATAGCACTTTATGTCATAATCAACCAGTTTTCCCACAAGACTGTGGTTTATTAAGGACAGTCAATAGTTCAGGAATTCACACTTTTAATAATAATATACAACCTACTTCACATTTTGATCTGTTATTCTTTTCCACAACAGCATACATATTTCTAGAGAGAGAAAATACAGGAAATGAAAAGAAAAAACATCGTTTTGGTTAAGATAACAAGTGAAGGGTCATGCGTTAATTGTAATAAATCCAATAAAGCATTCCCCTATTCCAAAAAAAATTAAACCAGGACCCCCTGATTGGATTTTCATATTTTCCCTTTAATCCTTAAGTAAATCTCCTATTACCCTGCTGAAGAGCAGAAAATTCCTTTTTTGTATTTCTTTTTAACGGGGTAAACAAAGTTTGTAGTTCGATCAAGAAAAGACTTGTTAGCTTTTGCTAATACCTCATTGGATCAAAATAGGGGACAACGTTATGGAAGCAATCTTTAATCAACTTTCTGGAGTCCCCCATGAAAGGACTTGTGCCGTTTGATGTTGTCTTGTATAATTATATATTTTCTTTACCTCAAAGTGGTATTGTTGAGCAGATTTAAATCAGGACAATATACATGTGTAATTTGTGCAGTCCTTTGGAAAGCCTTGTTTCCAGCAGAGATAAATACAAGGTGAATATCAGGCTTCAGATTTTCATGTTCATTTATCAAGGGGGTAATTACATGTACTAAAGAGACTTTTTCATGTATGATAATTATTTGTGCCCAAAGTCACTTAGCATGTATGTATTATACATATTATATTTATATGCACTGATTACTTTCTAATAATCAGCTAAAATGGAGCCAGCTAATTTGTTCAAAGAGAGAAATACAGAATAAATTTACTGGAGTTAAATACATCAATAAGGCTCAATGAAAGTGAGATTATAGAAATGTTATTTGATATATATTATGCCTTATTTATTCCAGGTCACCTTTCTGTCTGCCAATTTTGGACATGTCAAATATGTCAAAATCATATAATGGTGCACACATATGATTATATAATACAAGATTACAGAAATAAAGAACTGTAGCAAATTATGGTCCTAAAAGTTTTGAAATGGTTAATGTTAAAATGTTTTACATGCCTATGTGACATATTTAGTATATGTTTTAATATTGATAAACATAAGTTTTATAAGATAATCATAAAGCTCTCATAGAGCGCAGACCTCTGCCAAGACAGGCAAGTGTGCAGAATATGATCTAGATCTTTCCAGAAATGTATAGAATTCCTACTTTAGTCAGGCTATACTCACATGAAAAACTTCATAAAGATCTTTCGATTATTTTTGGAGTAATCATAACCCCAAACCCCAAATTATTGTGAATGTGACTATTGAAAATTTGGGAAGTTTCGTATCCAGAGTATGATATAGTTCGCAAACTTTAATCACCTTTTCCTTTGGCCAGTCAGGTCCTACACCCCTGTTCTTAACATGTGTTCTACTTGATTACATGGTTTCACAGTCTAGAGAGTCTATTATGTTCATTGGAAATAAAATATCTTTACAATTGAAAGCATGATAAATTGTCTTCAGTTACAAACTAAGTCCTATAAATATATATGTTGACACTGACCACTTTGAATTTATTGGATTATTGTATCTTTTACTCCACACACTGGTAATCTTGACTGAGTTGATCATGCCAAGGTATGACACCATTTTGACTATTGTTGTTTCAGCTTAAGTACCTGAGGTTTCAAAACTAATTTAAACCTTAGTGGTAAGCCAAGAACAAAGTGTACAATTACACTAGGGTATTTAAATTTAACTGACACGTCCACATCTGTTTTGACATTGTCTATTTTTCATGTAATATGCAGTAATAACACTTCAACATTGTTTCATAATTTTATAAGCAGCATTATTTCATTAACTCCCATTAATTACCCCCCAATTTTTTTTTTGATCCACACAATTTTAACTGATTTCCTGTTATGAGGGACTGACGCTATTTTTGACTTCTAAATTCAAAATGATGTGTCATAGTTCATTTGGAAACTAAGGGTCTTTCACCATTCCATAAAAGGCTAAACCAAGTATTTTATAAGTCAGTAATTAATTTTTGCTTAGTGTGTGAGAATGTGTCTGAGTCTACAGAAAGAGAGGTATATCTACACATTACAGGTGTAAAAGTTCTAAAAAACCCTACTACTCACTGCTAGCTAGTTATTTGACTGTAATAAGGATGGACAGTAAATCAAACCATAACTGAGCCAAGTAAAGATGCTCTTCTTACTGTGAAACTTGTATCTGAGTTCATTTAGATTTCCTATGAATGAAGAGTACAAGAGAAAATGTAACCAATATTCACAAAATAAGTTAGTATTGCACAAGATTAATCTTGATTCCACAGAATCCTTAAGTTTTGCAATTAAATCCTTTACATTGTATCAGAAAAACTCTGCTTCTATAAACTAGACATAAAATGTATCTTATTTGACTATAAAGTATAAAGAGGCTGCATATAATATAACTTAGATTCCACCTTTCTGTTATTTTAATGTTAAAGATAAGATCAAGCCTTGAGAATAGTAGCAAAAAAGTTCAGACAATTAAGTGTTGGTTGGAAATGCACAGAAAATGTGGACCATCTGTTTTACTGTAAGTTGGATTTGCCTATTGCTCAGAAAATCCATACCTATAAACTATCCATGGTAAGTGATTCCATGTGACTTGAATCACATTCATTTCATACACCTGTGTTGTGTATTAAGCTTTTAACACTGTATTTAAATTTTTTATTATTATTTTATTTACGCACTACATGCTTGATATTATCCAATACAATGTATTGAAAATATTACAATCCTTGTTTTAACAATTCATTTACTGAATGAGAAACATAATTTTGTATCAAAAATACTAGGGTTTAGAACAAATCATGTTATGTATAGTTTTGTCATTTTTGCAAGAGGCTCAAATTCTATTTTTGTCTCATACAGACAGACAAGCAGACCTGAATATAATACCCTCACAAGGACCAAAGGTAAAAATTGGCACAAATTAAGCACAGCCTTTAACCATTGGCAAAGCGATGTTGTGTAAGCCCATGACGTGTAAGGCCTAAAACATCATTCTCCTCCTATTCGTAGTAATCTATATATTCTTGGGTCAGTTTACTAGTGTTTACATGTACACAACCTGGTTATTACTTTCTTTCCAGGGAATCCATTCAACATCCTCATTCGGCATGCCAATCATCGATGAAAGCATAGACTCCCATATATAAATATTATTTCAGAGATCATAATAGCATGAAAATTGCCCACAGAACTCAACCTACATCATGTCTGAAGAATCTATTTCTGAGTGTGCTTTAAACTGTATGAAAAAGCCATACACTGGATCTATGGTCATTAACATTCAGTTTGTTAAAATAACTGTTATTCAAAAAAAATTTTGAAGAAAAGAGCCATTTTCCAAATAAAAAATGTTTATAAAAGTAAGATTTTATTGCGTTAATACATCTTACCTAGTGGACAGATGCAATTGTCCGGCGCCTTGCCGGTCTCGCCAAACGTTAGAAAAAAACGTCCTGAGCTGGGCTCTGGTCGTGACCGGTAGCATCCTGTCTACTCGCCAGGTGGCTGTGTAGCCTGCCTGCCGGTGTACTGCGCATGCGTGGCGCATGCGCTCTTCCTCTTTTTGTTTGGCGCGTGTGTAAACGCTTGTGTTTTTAAGAGAAACTTTTATTTGAATTTTATTGTCGTATTAACTACAGTTTGGTGAAAATATTTGTAGTAGTTTTATTGTTCAAGTATCATGGCATCTCCAGGAGATAAGAAAGGCCAGCGAAGGGGTTCTTGCGGTCATGTAATGGCCAGCTTTGATATGCACGACAAGTGCGCGAGGTGTCGTGATAAACTGATTGGTGAAGACAAGTGTGTTTTAAAGAAACCTTGTGCTGTATGTGATGGGTTTTCAGAGTCACAATGTGAGTTACTGGCTACACCCACTTACAGAATCCGTAAGGATAAGAAGGCGGGGTTATTGGTGTCCCCTAAGGAAGTAACAGTCATTAGTACAGTGGACTCAGAACCTACGTTCCAACCCCCATCTAATGTGTCTGCGCAGCCTTCTGCGCAGCATGAAGATTCACCTCCCTCTACTATGCCGTCTTCCTCATCCGCTGCTCCAACAATGAACTATGTCACTTCAGATCAGTTGTTGGCTATCTCTGATAAATGGTCGGAGCAGTTCGCCCGGATGGAGGCTCTTCTATCGCGGGATAATGTTTTCTCTACTCCAGCCTCAGCTGTCAAGCCTATTGACTCTCAAGCTTTGATCTCTAAGAACCCTTTTGTTCCTCCGGCTACCCGTCCCACCGGTCCGGTTGAGGTTCCGGTAGCCATGGAGGATTCTGCTAAGCAGAAGAAAGTTGAAGAAAAAGACAAGAAGAAAAAGTCTCACAAGTCACGTAAACAGGATAAAACTGACTCTGATTCTAAACTAGCGAAGACGTTGGTGCACAATCCAGAGCCAAAGCCGGAGAGAAGACGGGACCGGTCTCCTTCACCAGTCCGGCAAGTTTCTTCAGCAAAAGCTCCTCACTCATCCCCGGTTGTGGCCAGCTCCGGTCCGGAGTCTGCCTCACAACGGGTCTTAAACAAGGGTGATACTAGCCTTTTCCCGTCAGATCTTGATGTTAGTACAGGCAACACCGGTGCACCTCCTGCCTCTCAATCCGGTTTCGGGCAACCCTCTGCTGGAGCATGTGCCTATCCACCGGACGACCACAGTGAATATTATGAACAATTTACTGATTACCCTATGGACCGGTCAGACTCCGGTTCCGGTTCCTGTGAAGAAGAAGAAGGTCAGTTATCTGATTCAAATGACCCTCCAGAACAGACAGAAGACATGTCATACCGGGAAACTGTCAGATCAGTTCGTGCATTCATGGGATGGCACCATATCCCTACTTTTGAAACAGACTATACCGAACCGGATAAGTCTAATAACCCATGGAAAGGCAAGCACCCAAACAAGCCAACTAGAATTTCTGTAGCCATGCCGCTGGACGATTGGCTTTGCCAAAAGTTGGAAAGGTTGAACTTGACGGTGGCCGAAGGATACCCCTCAAGATCACAAGACTCGGCCGGGCTCAAACATGATCAGTTTGTTAAGGTGCCTAAGACACAATCTAAATGGTACAAGATGCACATGTTGAAAGCAGAAGGTACTCAGCGCCCTGGTCGCTCTGTCTGCAGTTGGCGAAACACGGAGGCAAAAGTCAACAGCCAATTTCCAAGAATTACTAGAGCTGCCGCCTACCCTGCCACTGGGCCTCCATGCCGTCCTATCTCGCAGGAGTCTCTTCGTAGATGGGAGCGCACCGCAAGGGAGGATAGTTATTAGTTTATAAATCATGCGGCCGGCTTTAACCGTTGCTCCACGGAATTGCAGGACCGAATGACTCAGAACATTGCCCTTTTGTGTTCCAAGTTGAATAAGGGTAAAACTCCCAAGGAAGTTTCTAATGCCCTGACAGACTTGCGGGATCTTATGGCCTTCCACCAACGGGTGTCTGTTGCTATGGGCACTTCCCTCCAACACATTGCAGACAGTTTGTTTGTCCACATGGCTAATCTTGTTTTGATCCACAGAGACTCTTACCTGGATTTCGTCAAGACGGGTGTAAAACAGGACACTATGAATTTGCTCAGGAATGCCCCGTTGTTCGGCTACGGACTATTTCCAGATGCTGCCATTATGACGGCAGAACAGGACATAACAAAATATGAGGCCAGCAGTGTTGCTCAGGGACCCGGTCCGGGTGCTTCTCAGCACACTGCTTGGAAGGGTCCTCACAGATATAAGCCTTATGATCGTAAGGACAGAAAACATGCTTCTTCCTCTGATCAGACAGCACCACAGCAGCAGCAGCAACCCTGGAGACAATTTAGCAGGAACAGGCCCAGGGGTCGTGGTCGTGGGCGGGGGTCAAACCCTCGTTTCTCCAAGTCACAGGCCTTTAAGCAATATAAATGACAGTTATTGTGTAAATCCAACCAGTGTTCCACTAAATTTAGTTCGGTTGGATTCAGAGAGCCAAAAGACAGAGTTTTCAAAAACATTGAATGTAGTGACTCTAAAATCGGATGTGTGTTGTCATGCTGTCAGTCTTGTTGCTACTGTTCATTCACACGGGCTTCCGCAAAAGAAAGGAGTAAGCCCCGGTCATTGTTTGAGCAAAATAAATCATGTCAAAGATGTATGTTGTGTAGATCAATGCCTTTTTGTCCCCTCTGTTCCCAATGTCCCCAATGCTGTCGTCGAACAGCCTGTAGGGGGAAGGCTTCAACAGTTTTGGCATATCTGGCAGGAAATGGGTGCAAATCCTCGGGTGGTTTCTGTTCTGAGGGACGGTTACTCCCTTCCCTTCAAACAGAGGCCACGGTTGACAAGGTTCCCCCTAGTTCAGAGTGGTTACGCCAACCCTGTCAAAAGTCGGTCCCTAACAGAGGCCTTGAGAAGCCTCATAGGAAATTGGTAGTCGAAAAAGTGGTTGTCAAGTCGTCCCTTGCCTTCTTCAACCGACTATTCTTAGTCCCCAAACCGAACGGGACTTGGAGACCAATCCTAGACCTAAGCCAGCTAAATCTGTTTTTACAGAGCAACACCTTCAAGATGGAAACTCTGGAAACAATCCGGTTATCCTTGCAGAAACAGGAATGGGTTACCTCGCTGGACTTCAGCGATGCGTATTTCCACATCCCAATAAACCACCGGTCAAGGAAGTACCTCAGATTTTTTCTAAACAGTCAGACCTTTCAATTCACAGCCCTTCCATTTGGACTTGCCACTGCTCCTCTGGAGTTTACCAAGGTGACGAAGGAAGTGAAATTTATGGCTCAAGCAAAGGGTATTCGGATCCACCAGTACCTAGACGACTGGTTGTTGAGAGCCCGTTCCCGGGAAACGTGCCTACAGCATACCCAGACCCTGTTGGCCCTTTGCCAAAAGTTGGGTTGGGTAGTAAATCTGAAGAAATCAGAACTGGTTCCCCAGCAGGTCTTCAATTTCGTAGGTTACCGTTTCGATCTGATAAAGGGTCGTGTGTTGCCCACTCAAGACCAGTGGATGGCCCTCCAGGGAAAATTAAAGTCCATCATGTCCAAGGACAGTTGCACGGTCAGACAATTCATGTCCCTGGTAGGACTTCTTACGGCCACAGAGAAGCAAGTTTGGCTGGGCCGTCTTCACATGAGACCCATCCAGTGGCATTTGAAACGCCACTGGCATGTGCCCAAAGTCCTAGAGAAAGTCATTCCGGTTCCCCTGTCGCTCCACCATCACCTGGGGTGGTGGCTGAACGAGAAAAATGTGTTAGAGGGGCAGCCTTTACACCCTCTTCAACATGCTCTTCAACTGTTTACAGACGCCTCAAACGAAGGTTGGGGCGCACACTTAGGGGACTTCACTGCAAGAGGCGTTTGGTCCAAACCAGAAAGCCGCCTTCACATAAATTTTTTAGAACTAAAGGCAGTTCTCCTGGCCCTGAAGAGTTTCGAGCCTCTGTGCAAGGGTCACATTGTTCTTGTCGCGACCGACAACACCACAGTGGTATCCTACATAAACAAGCAAGGGGGTATGAGGTCAGGCTCTCTCTGTGCCCTCCTTTGGAGACTTCTCTCCTGGTGCCACCCCAGGGAAATTGTGCTGAGAGCAAGGCACATTCCGGGCCACTTGAATGTGATAGCGGACAAGCTTTCCAGGCACAACCAGGTGATTCAAACAGAGTGGTCCCTTTCTCAGCGGGTTTTCAATCAGTTGCGACCCGATTCAATTACAAACTTCCTCAGTTTGTATCACCGGTTCCGGATCCGACAGCCTGGGCGGTGGATGCCCTGAGTCTCCAGTGGCAGGATCTGGACGTGTATGCCTTCCCACCAGTGTCTCTGATCGCTCAGGTGGTGTCGAAGATGGTAGATCAAGGATGTCAGTCAATGATCCTGATTGCCCCAGGTGGGCCAAACATGCCTTGGTTTTGGGACCTCGTGATCCTGTCAGTTCAGATTCCGCTCAGTCTGCCCTTGGTGACGGATCTGGTGTCACAGCTGTTCAACGGACTAGTGCACAGGAATCTTAGCAATCTCAATCTGCATGCGTGGCTCCTAGAGTCACGGCCATCCAGAAACGAGGCTTCTCTGAGGAAGTGGCAGGAAGAATTGAGGCTCCTCAAAGAGTCTCAACCAGAGCCGTGTACAAGTCAAAGTGGGTCATTTTTCTTAAATGGTGTAAGACACATACGGTGGACTTCCGGTCGCCCTCTGTAACCCAGATTGCTGACTTCCTGCTATATCTCTTTTCAGAGAAAAACCTGCAATCCAGTACCATTGATGGGTATCGGACAGCTATAGCAGACATGCTCGGTAATGATTCACTGAACATTAGCAAAGATGAAAATCTTTCTCGCCTTCTAGACAGTTTCCATCGAGACAGGCCTAAGGGGAGGCGGGGTATTCCGTCTTGGAATTTGTCCCTGGTGTTACATCAATTGACCAAGGCTCCCTTTGAGCCCTTGCGAAAGGCGTCTCTCAAACATTTGACCTTCAAAACGGTCTTCCTCCTAGCCTTGGGTTCGGGCAAGCGCCGCAGTGAAATTCATGCCTGGCTATACAAGTACATCAGGCACCAGGAAAACTGGAGTCAGGTCTCTTTGTACCCTTCACCCAGTTTTCTTTCCAAGAATCAGTTGGCCAGAGATGGGCTGGCTTCAGTAGCTCCAGTGGTCATACCAGCCTTGGCGCCTACTTTGGATAATTCACTGTCGGAAGATAAATCCCTTTGTCCAGTTAGAGCCTTGAGGTACTACCTGGACAGAACCAAGGATTTACGGACAGGAAAAGACTTGCTCTTTGTGTCTTTTAAGAAAGGTTTTCACAATGACATTGTCCCAGCCACTATCTCTTCGTGGATCAAGCAGACAGTGCTTTTGTGCTATCAGCTCTCGGACCAGAAATCTCAAGACTTACATCAGGTCAGAGCTCATGATGTATGGGCCTTTCCGGCTTCTCAGGCTTTTCAAGGGGGGAGTCTCACTAGAGCAAATTCTCTCAGCCTGTCACTGGAAAGCCCACAATACCTTTACCCAGTTCTATCTGAAGGACTTGGTGTGGGCTGATTCTGAGTTGTATCATTTGGGCCCTGTTGTGGCAGCCCAACAGATTCAGGAGAACAAATAGGCTTTCTCCTCTATGCCCTTTGTAAATAGTGTACAATATGTATATATATATATATATAAAAAAAAAACAAAAAAAAAAACAAGCAAGCAACCCTTCTTTCTTTCCCTCCTGACCTGTCACGATCCAAAGTGAGGCCAGTTGGGTTGAAGGTTGTACTTAGCTCCTGTTCTTCCTCCTAGTTCAGAACTCTCATTTCCCCCGATCCTCTGATACTCTCTCTAAGAGTCAGTACTATGACCTGTTCTCAAAAATTCCGGGGGGGAGTACACGGTGGTTTCCTTGGACTGGTCTTGGAACCTTTCCGGATCCATCCTTATGCGTGTGTATGGTTATAGGAATTCCCTTGGCTACCCTCCTTCCACTGGGTAGTTATTCTGCATCTGTCCACTAGGTAAGATGTATTAACGCAATAAAATAGAAAATTTAATAGGTAAATTAAATTTTTATAAGTTAATACCTTACCTAGTGGACAGGGGGATTCCCACCCTACCTTCCCCGCTATTCTTAGCCTTAAGGGGGAATTTCTAAGGTAGACAACAAAAAGAGGAAGAGCGCATGCACCACGCATGCACAGTACACCGGCAGGCAGGCTACACGGCCACCTGGCGAGTAGACAGGATGCTACCGGTCCCGACCAGAGCCCAGCTCAGGACGTTTTTTTCTAACGTTTGGTGAGACCGGCAAGGCGCTGGTCAATTGCATCTGTCCACTAGGTAAGGTATTAACTTATAAAAATTTAATTTACCTATTAAATTTTCTAATTTCTAAATTTCTAAGAATTATTAAAATTCTAAAGGGTATAATGACAAGTTGAATTCAAAGACTGTGCAGAAACCATTTAGCATCTGTATATTTGGTATTGAGTAGTACTAATGTATTGTTTGAGGTAAGATGCGTTAAAAATACATATTTTTTTATGGCAATGCTGTAATTTTTTGTAATGAGAGTTTCCTAATATGTGAACTGCACTTCAGACAATACACAACTGTTTTTCATTACATAATTACATATCGATTATCTAAACTGCTTGTGGTACAAATATTACAATCTTAATATAAATGTCGTATTAACGGTTTTATATATATATATTAGAGCACGTTTAATTTTGCACATTTTCTAGTAGTAATATTAAGTAATGTAATTCATAGGTGTACCAAAGGCCAGACATACAACAGTTTCACAGTAAGATAGTTTTCTTGAAGTATATTTCACAAAGGATTCAAATATATATTTCAGTAGTGTATTTATTATTTATTTATTTGAGAAGTCGTTTTGATTGGCAATGGATGGTTTTGATTCTTGCTGGATGGAATAGGAATGTTCACATTGCCTGTACGTGAACAATTTGTCACACATCAAATTTGTCATTGGACATTGGTTGCTCAATAGCTGCAAACATAGCTTGTGTGGAAACATGCACTTAGTAGTTTCTGCCTCCTCAGTGAAAGTGAGTAGCATGTTAGCAGCAGCAGAATTTATGTTATTTCCCTACATCATGTTTTTACCGCCCATTACATACAAGTCTACAGCCTTACCAAGGCTTGTTTTCTGTTATGGCATTCTGCAGTTGAAACTGTCCTGAGCAACTCTGTAAGAACTTCATATTCAGACTTTTATGACAAGTTTATTTCAATATGTTAACATTTTATTAGAATTAAGGTAATGTAATATTTTTCACTTTTTATGCAAACAGGAGTTTAAAAAGCTTGATATTTAGTTAAAGAATGAGTAGTTTCATACGCTTATATCTGGGGTGTAGTTTGATTCATTAGGGTTCTGCTTGAGAATATTATTTTCTACAAACTTCTAAAAACTCCTGTAATTCTGTTAATCATCGATTCAAAGCTTATACATTACATTGACAAACGAATGAAGTCACAGATTCTGAAATTGAATTAACTTGTGACTGTGGAAATGTCATTGGTAGTTCACAGTAAATAACTCCGCTATCATTTGCGGTATCATAAATTAGAAATTTGTGTACCTGTTTCAAGTATATGTTTATGTCACTGTTTTAAAAACTGGTTACATGGAATAGTTGCAATATTTAATACAGTGTATGTCTTAATTATCATTAGAACATGTTATTAATGAGCTAGTCATCAAATAGATTGTTGCTTGGATTTGACAAAGTTACACTGTTGAGGTTGGTGCTTCCTAGTGTATTGACTCATTCGGGAAGAAAGTTAAGTTTTGTCTTTTTCTCAAAGCATATATATCCACCATTGCCTCATCATTTATCATACATCTCCATCGAGTTGGCCTCATTTCTTGTCCCCTGATCTTGGAGATTAAATATCGTTCTGGCTGTTTGGGACTTACAGTCTGCTTTTGAGTGGATGTTAAATACTATAAAGTTGATTAGAATTAGATTTTTAAAATGCCTCCTACCCTTGTGCAATGTGTGCACAGGTTGTGTGAACCAAATAGGTTAATTTATTCAGTAATGGAGGGTACACCACAGAACTGTTTAAACGACCAAACATTACTTGCATCTGGATCAATTTAAAATTTTCTTTACCATTTTCTTTAGTGTAAGGACTTGCATCGGAATATATTTTATCTTATCAGTTTGATGCATATGCTGACCATACCTACCAACCAAATCAAACAAAAACATTGGAGAATTCTTTGAAATAACAATTTGTTTCATATCTGCTGGCATTGTTTTGTTGTTGGTGTGTGTAGACAAGGAACGTCATGTAAATTTCAAATTTTTTATTAAAGAGATTGTATCGCCTCTTATTGTTTTGTCATCGGTACATGCAGGCCTTGACAGTTCTTAATTGGATTTGGAAAAATGTAGCAGTCAACATGGTTTTGCATTATAAGGAAAGGAGAATATTCTCTGGAATACTAATCCAGTAACTGAAATTGTGAATTCATGACATATGATTGGCAAGTGCCATACAATAAATATACATGTAAAAACAACACTACTGTGAATATTTAAGTTGAGGATTTCACTGCCAAATAGATGGTATGCAACACATCAAGAGTCAATCGGGTCTGGTAATCCTTGTAAAATAAGATGGTTTAAAGACTCCACAAGTGAGTTTCATCAGGAAACAAAAAATTTACTCCCCTTCAATTAAGTATATTCACCAGTACCTTTTGAGAGCCGCAAAGAAAGACTAGACCTGTAGTGAGTATACACCTGAGTGGGGATGATTTGCATAAATACTCCTTTATACTATCCTTACATTACCTTGCTGTTTCCTGTCCCTACTTAACTCTTATCTGAGTGGTTCTCCTTACTCAAATCCCTACAGATATAGCCTCGTCATGGGCTTGTTCACAATGATTTCTCAAAATGGTTGTCTATTTTAAAGCAAAATACATTGACAAAGACTACCTTAAGGCCCCTGGGGCTTACTCTGAAAGAGCTGGGTTAACTTGCAGTGAGTTTGCCATTTAAACACTTCATTCTCATCTCTATGAATACGGGGTTCGATTGCAGTTTGACATGTGGGAATTACTGATGACCAGTGCACTTGTGAAACCCTGGCTGTTTAAAAACAAAAATGTAAAAAAAAGGTAAAAATTCCAACTTTGAGAGTTATTTTACAGCCTATTTCAAGGTTAACCTGGAGTGTATCAGTCTCCTATCTACAACATACTGTTAGCA
Organism: Sabellastarte sp. h YS-2021; assembly: GCA_964017235.1. NCBI lineage: Eukaryota > Metazoa > Annelida > Polychaeta > Sabellida > Sabellidae > Sabellastarte > Sabellastarte sp. h YS-2021. Next base: position 159,030,101 of record OZ024930.1, read on the forward strand.
GAGTGTGTATGTGTGTGTGTATGTTAGATATGCCAGTCAGTGTGGCAGAACTGAATAAAAGACCATAAAATCATCATGAGCCTTAATGGTGCAAATACACTCTCTGTAACCAAAGGTTCTTTCACCAAATTGTTGGCAGTCTGCGGTTTCAAAACTTTTGTGGTCAAGTTTTATATATAGAAGCCAACGACAGACAGCAAACAGGAGACTTTTATCGTATGTGTATAATATACCTTAGATAGGTACCTTGGTTGTGAGGGGGAATTGCAAAAGAGATTTATCTTTTAAAACTACTACATTTATATTTTTTTCATACTACATTCTGGATAAACATTTTACATTATTTTATAGTTGGCATGATTCATAAGATTTATAGATTCTTTTCTCAAAAATGTGACATTTTTTTCAGTTTTATGTTGATTTATGTTTTTGAAGTCACATTTATTTCAGTTTTCCTGCATGATGTAAGACAGTGTGTACAATCTGTGACTCCATGTAAAAATTTCTTTTTATCTTCTTTTTTTTCTCCATTTACAAAATGCAAACTCTTGGAAAAACTTAGTGTATATTCTTAATGTTTTGTTTGTCACAAAAGAAGTTAGAATCTGCTTGTGGGAGATATTTAGTGTGAAGTACCTGTTTAAATGGAGATATTTGGAGAGCAAAAATGTGTTACAAGATCTTCTGCAAATTTGCATCTGTTTGCAAACATTTGTCTTGTTCAAGCATATAACCTTTAGGAAGATATAAGATAAAGGGAGGAAAAAAAAGAAAGAGATTCCGGTACAGGAAATCCATTTGAAAGAGAAGAGTTACCTGGATTATACTCGTAAATTTGCTGGATGTAGTCATTCAGAGGATTATTAAAGAGATTTGTGTGGATTAATACCAAGAGCTTGATGCCAATTGGCCAGAGTTGGTAACTTAGTTTTACTGAAGATATTTGATGCTTTCACTGGTTCTGTTGACTTGTCTTGATCAAAAGAGTTTTATAAGGTTTTATAAAAGCTACTACACTTTTTAATGTCTAGTTTAAAATTATCGATATATATGCATACAGGAGTGCTTCCTTAATCAAATGAAAATATCGATACAAGAGGAAGTGAATGAAATAGTTACAGTGTATTTGATATATTTGTTTATTTAAAAGTATACATTTGTAAGTGAAGTACATTTCTGGAGGATAATTGGTTGAAACTATTGACCTTCTGGCAATAGAACTTTGAGTTATGGAAATATGAAAGTGTGACTCAAACAAAGGATAATGCCCATGAAAAAGCACCTACTTTGAAAAAAATGGATTTTGTGATCTTGAAGGTAAGTGCTTGCTCATGATAGAAATTAAAAGCCCTTTGACAGCTTTCTCATTATTATAGGTATTATCTGTATAGTATGTGACTTTATACTCAGATATGAAAATGCTGATATTATTTAAAGAGATATTGTTATATAGACTGGAAATGGACCATTTATCAGGCACAATGGACTCTGAAGATTTTGAGCTGATATACAGACTGTTATATTGTGATAAAAATGGTTTATTCAAAACAGGTGTGGCTACTCTGAAGAAACAAGAAATGTCCTTTCTTAAAAGACTGCCTCTGGCTAAAATATATATGTTCATCAATAATACATAGTCAACTTTAATTATAGTCCCAGTAATTACTACAATTTGTGGGCTTGGTATATCTTTGAATACAGCAGACAAAAGCCCATGATTTATCATGTTTCTTGGCTTTGAATATGCTGTAAACTTGTTCTGTTAGCCTGTTAGCACTGTCCATCAGTTTACAACTAAATCACTTTGTTTATGCTACAAAGTGTTTTAAGCTGTTTTTTTTTAATTTGGCATTTCTTAATTGATACCCCCATTCACATTACAGGCGGTATGCCCCGTGATAGTCGGCATTGGTCAAAATGCCCCAGTCCTTCAGCTACTGTCTGACATCTGTATGTGAGCTTGTGACACAGTGGTGAAGCATCCAGTTCCCTTGAGCATCCCACGGAAATTTTAAAATGTTTAAAATTTCTGCTTATGACCACCATACCGCTAATCACCATCCCTTGTCAGTACTACCACTGTGCCTTTATATGTGTGTCTCTGTCCCTGTCGTTCCATTTCAGTGGTATTCCCGAGAAAAATTTTTTGTACGGTTTATATAAAGTTGTGATTCAGTCTTGTTTCAGTTTCGGTGTTCATTCGACAGCTACCGAAGGTGAGTTTGAGGTTGTCTCTCGGCGACCAATGTTTGTCGTACTGCTGTTCTACTGTTATTTACGATTACACACTGTGTCCAATTAGTGGCCATATGCGTCATACCTTATGGATGCTTCAAATCTCGGAAGATATGAGGCATCCTGTGAGGCAGTTCCACCGCTGAGTAAAACTTCTAACCGCAGGCTATACCGCCTGTAGTTTGAAAGGGGGCATAGATGCATGTTGCAAACCTTTTGATGAAGATTTCTGTGTAATTTGGCACAGATTCTTCTCCATCACAACATACCAAAGTCAACATGGCAAATTGAAAACAAAGTTACTCTGAAAAAGGCTCCAGTTTTAGTGTTGAATTTTGATCAGGGCTGACACAAGACTGGAGAAAGGAACCAAACATTGGTACCTTTACACAGTGCATGACCATGTTTATCTAAGTTTTTATGCAAGAACATTGTGTGTTTGTAATGTAATATTAACTTCTGTGCAGAGTCACTCTATGTGCATGTTTTTATATGTTTTAGCAAAAGATTTTTATATTACATGTAGTATGTTCCAACAGTTTGAGCTGTCTCTTGGATACACTTTAACCTATGTTTCCATAAACCCTACTGTCAGTGAAATGGAAGTACTAAGAAATGATAAATAGATTTATGTAGATTCTGTATAGTTACAACCTCCAATAGCCAAAAGGTTTGGTTCTAGTTATTGGTAACCTCTCTGTTAGAAATGTTAGAAAAACTATAGGTCCTCAGTGGCCTTCTGGTTATTTGGCATCTAATTACAGGCTATGGTATCTGTGTGTGTTCGACTCCCATGCACTACTGAGGGCGCGCTCCAGTATGAACCTGGATCTTGAACAGGACTTTAAGTCCTAACTTTGATCTGTAAGTCCTAACATCATTTATCAATCAGATCTGAATGAAAACAATTAAATACTGTTCAACTACATATGACAGCTACTCCTCACAAAATGGCTCTTCCAGATGTGATACTGGTTAAAAGACATATCATTCTTTACCATGTTCACTAATACCTTCTGTTCTCTGATTTTGATAAGTTCTTTACTTGTGCATTCAATTCTAAAGTCAAAATTGGCCAAAGTTAAAGTTTTACCAGCTAAAGTGTTAACTGGCCCTGAGTGTGCCCCTCATGTTGCAATGACCTGGATTTGAACCCATGATTACAGAGGTGAGGGCCTTGAGACATCCAATTAATCAAGTGCCAACTGCATAATACTGGTTAGGACATCAATACAAGATGCATATGAATCTTAAATTTAAGAATATACTGACAGTGGTTGATGAATATTTGAATACAATAGGAAAACTTCCTGAATGACAGAGAAAATATATCACGAATGAAGATAACAATATTATACTGGTGTGTAGCATGAGTGTTATATTGTTAAGCTTCATGAGTGATATATTTTTTCTGTACATGTCTGATGAGGGGTGTTTTACCTTTATTTTCCACAATTTTGTATGATTTATTAATTAAATAAATTAATATTTGAAAAGCAAAAAATATTTTGAAAATATGTGAAAAGGGCTGTCAAAAAGCATGCGCAACAGTGAATATAAAAATTTCAACCTTTAATTTGTAATGTCTCAGTCATTTCAGCATGGATTTTTATGCAACAAACACGAGCAGAAGCGCTGTAAAAAGACCTTCCTAATGATATATAAAACATGTTAGTAGGTTACATAGTTTCCAAGATATAAGAAAAAAACTGGAAGTTATTGACACTTATTATCCATGGTACGGAGGTGCCGTAGTATACAAAAAAAATATCCCACTCCGCATATCCCCCTATATAGGTCACATACAGCATGCAATGAATAATGAAATACTAGTCTGGACATCAGTTCATAATGCATAAGAATCTTGAATATATGAACACACTGACAGTGGTTGATGAGTGTTTGGATACACTGACATTAATCATGTTAAATTGTTCAGTATTTCCATTGTTTACTTTTCAATCTAGCTTATGTGACAAATAGCCGTATCTCTTGACTTTGAAAATGTGAATTTAAAGCTTAACTACCTTTAAACTGTCAACATAGAGCTCATAAAAGACAAGCACAGAATTTAAAATATAATTCAAGTTTTATAAAACCAGCAATATGTATGGCAACAAAGTAATAATCACATAGAATGAGACAAGTTTTTCGAAAGGACATTTCATGTCATGCCAAATTATTTAAAGTTGAAAAACTACATTGTGTTAGAGAATTGTCTCTTTTTTTCTTGGTGAAGATCTATCTGTCTCTGACAAATTTTGAATCAAGGCCAATATTTTCAAAACTCTGTGTGCTTTGAATTGCTGTTTGAAGTCCAAGCAAACATTGGGCGTATCTTAAAAGTAAATTCTTAGTTTAAAAATCTACAAACTTGTCACTGATACTCTACAACTACTAATAACTTCATAAAAATGGCTTTATAATAGGTTTGATATATTACTTGTAGGGTAAAACATTCAAATCAAATAAACTGTACTTGAAATATGCAGTTTGTAAAGATAATTCCAGTTAATTTAAAATTGTTTGAATTTTGACCAGTTCTGAATCAGTGTTTTACTTGTCTTTTATCTTAAAAGGTCACCTTTAAAATGTTTAATTCTCTATCATTATGCCTGGGAGACACAGTCTCGTTGGAAATCAGAGGACCTGTGTTCAATCTAAGGTACAGGCAGATATATAATGGCCCAGATGACCATTTAAAATGGGGCTCCTCTGTCATTGGGTCCTAAAACAGTCATCCTGAAGCCCCTGTCTTTCAGTTAGGGGAATGTCAATAACTATATCTTGGGCTATATTCATGCAACAAAAATAGGCTAAATAATACTTTGAGTCTTTCAGTAAGGAGGATATGGTGCTGTGTATAAATAGCACAGCATACCATACCACATCAGCTTTTTCAAATTTCAAATTATCATGATCAGTTAGTGCTTTGAGTGCTATAATAAAGGGGATATTGTGGTGAATAAACTATAAGCCATGAAGTACAATACAATTATCTGTGGAAGCTACTTTGCTGAGCTAAAACTTACTGCACTGAGATAAGAATGACACTATTCCAATACGATCAAATAAGTAGGCATCAACCTTTTGCATCATCGGACAGGCAGGCAGGCGGTGTAAAAAAAAACTTTGTCCGGGCTATATCTCGGAAACTGTAAGGTGTAGGAAGTTGATACTTGGTAGGGACATCGGTTAGGGGTGATAGGTGCAACATCATTGTGTGACCTTGATTTGACCTTTAACCTTGCTGTAGTGACCTTGACCTATAAAATCTTGTCGTGGCTATATCTCAAGAGACTGTAAGGTGTAGGAAGTTGATACTAGGTAAGGACAATTGTTGGGAGTTGTAGGTGTGCAATGTCATGGTGTGACCTTGATTTGACCTTGCCGTAGTGATCTTGACCTATAAAATCTTTTCTGGTTTATATCTTGGAAATCATACTGTGTAGGAAGTTGATACTTGGTAGGGACATTGGTTAGGGGGTGTAGGTGTGCAACATCATGGTGTGATCTTGATTTGACCTTTGACCTTGTCATATTGACCATGAGTTTTTAAATCTTATCTGGACTCTTGAATTCTGTAAGGTGTAGAAGGTTGAAACTTTGGTAGGGACATTGGTTAGGGGGTGTAGGTGTGCATCATGGTGTGACCTTTAGCTTTGGCTCAGCCAAAGTGTATTCACCTGCTATATTTGAGACATGTTTCTCGCATGACAAAGATATATGGATTGCTGCAACTGATTATTATATGTATTTTTTCATAATTGTGCGATTTCCATTGACATCTATTCTTCAGTTAATAAATTACAGCATCATAATTTTTAGTTTACTGATTACTGCTGTCATCTTGCTGTTGAATTGTCTTGTTTTAATACTTTATCTTTACATACATTTTCTTTCTCCAAGAATTCACGCTCGTCTCCCACCTTTCAGGTTCTGGATTGAATGCCCAGCCTGGCCTGAAGTGCCAAAGTTGGTTTTTGGTTTTTGGTTGCCATTGGTGTGCATTGATTTCCTGCATCCCCTAAACTATCTGTCGTGACATGACCATGATGTGCTGGAAGTGACATTAAACCCAAATCAATAAAAAAATATTTTAAGAACTAAATTGATTTTAAAACTGATCTAGTTTCTTTGAAAAAAAAATCTTATTCCAAAGAATAAAATCAAATTCTAAGGATGCAAGTTTCAATATATCCTGAAATGTTTTAAAATTCTAAATACAGTAATGTCAAAGTGTTGACAATTGCTGTGCAAACAATAGGTCACATTAATATTTCAGTTGATGGTCAGTATGTTGGCATTGTTTGTTGAAAAACTATGTTAAAAATACTTTTATGGCAATTCACACACAACTACTGGCCTATATTTTGTACAAATGCAATCTGTTTATAGAATAAAAGGAAGTAGGTAGAAAACAGGAATTCTATTTGCAGATTTTTCAGGTCATAAATAATATAAGAAAGCTGACAGATGTACAGTAAATCATTGCACTGTGTTGTCAGAAGTGTCATGCAGAGACATAATAACCTGAGTGTTAGTTAGTGACTACTGCCAGTATATTTGTAGATAATATATAGACATTGAATGGATAACTCTCATTGCTCAGGTAACTTCCACACTAGCCTTGCGGAAAGCTCCAACTTTGTTTTCTCTTGTTATTTTTACTAAATATTAGTGATTGTTCAAGCACGGTCACACTAACTGTATAAACATGTTTGTTAAAAATATGAAATTCTAAGGAGATTTTAGTCTTGTTTTGATAATATTTCCTCTCTTGTTCACTCACTACAGTTTTTCTGCTATATACACAATTTTAAAAGGCAAAAAGTTTGATCTCAGATGTCATTAAATGTACTGAAGGTTACATTGCAGATGTCAAAATAGACATGTTAGTACCTCAAGCACAGCAGACTCGATGCATCCATAAAAAATAAATATATGATACATTATATTGCAGATTAGAAGGAAAGGGTATGATTTCTTGAAAGTTATGAAGTCTGAGAAAGATGGAAATAAGTCTAAGTGTACTAATGCTAATATCTCTGATGTTTAAGACACAGTATCATCCTTGGTACCAACAGTCAAGGTATTTTATATGAGTTCCAAATTTCCCATCAGATTGTTGCATCTCATATCAGATCATAGCTGGTGGCTATAGGCTTTTACAGCTTTTCTACGCCAGTCTCCTCCACCTCTGTAATACATTGACAGAGATGAAACCTTTGTGTTGTGTCTCAAAAGTAATATTGAGGCCTCAACATTAAACTAGTAAGAAGAATCGCAGATAAGGCTAGAACACTAAAATACATAAGATTGTTCATCTACACTGTGAAAATACAAACCAGATGTTCAGCCAAATAGAAATAGTCTGACTAGCCTGAAAGAGGGTCTTCTGAATGTTCAGTAAAATGTCAGTTTTATGTCACAACTGACAAACTCACTCTCTTCTTCTGAATGTTCAGTAAATTGTCAATTTTATGTCAACTGACAAACTCACTCTCTTCTTCCGAATGTTAAAAAAGCTCACAATTTTATTTCAACTGAAAAATTTGTAACTGTATCATCACTGCCTTGTGAGGCTGGTGTATGACTGTTTGTGTAAAACTACATCTAGAGAGATGCTGATGTTTTTTACACATCATCATCTAATTTGATAATAAGGGTAGAACTGACACCACATCCATTGTCGTTATAGCAACAGTGCAAAAGAATAAACTAATTTTTATTTTGAAGAATTTTTCCAACTTTTATCATATGATTGGGTCTCATCAGCACAGAATCCTGTAGTTAAAATAGCTATAATGTCCTTATTTATGGTCAGATTTTAAAAATGTTTTCACTAGTTTGTTCAGTTTAAATAGGACTTGTTTATGTGTATTATATTATATTGTGTCTCAGCGATGTTTATGGGCTTTCACACAGCAGATTCAAAAGTGGTGCATGAACATAAATATCTTGGGTTTTCCACACATATTTGACTTATAAAAAATGTATAGTAACTAAATCAGTCAGTATAAAAAAATCCATGAATAGATATTGCAGACTTCTTGAGATTCAAGGTTGAAGTATTTGTATCACCCTTCACCATTCAAGGTCAGTCTTGAAGGGACCTGACATTTAGGGGTCATGTTGATATTTTAAGTAAGATGTACTTGTACATGGATGGACAGTCTCACAGGACAGGACAGTACAACGGACAGGTGGTAAAACTAATTGTCCGTTGTACTGTCCTGTCTGTAAGACTGTCCACTCCTGTAAGATTAATTGTATAAATGAAAGACAACTTTTGATCTTGGGTACATGCATTTTATTATACTTGAATCTTTTGAAAGGCTACCCCCTCAAAAAATAGGATATCCATGAATGGTTTCGGATACTGACATCATCATGGAAGACATTTACTTCAAGGATTTCGCTCAATGTTTTTATAATGCATTTTTTCATGAAAGAGTTATTTTAGTTTTGATCTCTTACCAAGTTTAACTTTATCTGCGAGATACAAGAACTTAATTAGTTTCCTAAAAAGTCTTTCTCAAAAACAGTCATCACTTTTTTAAAGGCACTGTTTTGTCCATGTTTTTCTGCTAAAACAATAAAACATATTACATTATATAGCTTTTACACCCTGGATTCATATACAGAGTTTCATGCTTACTGAAGCAGACTGAGAGACACTTGGCTACAGCAGCCGCAGTGTTTTCACAAGTGGATATTATCTCTACTGTACTCATAGTGTTAAAGTCCCTGATCCATGGAGGTTCTTCCCATTGAACATCTGAAGAGGTTCCAGATATTATACAAGAAAAGCATCTCTCTACTCAGGCTGAAGGTCACATCTCAATCTGTATATGTAAACACATACCAAGATATTTCTGTGTTGAAAGAATAATGACTATGGTTTTTTTTACAAGAATTGGTTTTGTTTGTATGTCCAACTTTTGTTCTGTGTTAACTTTAAGAATAAAAAGATTTTTTTGTGTGTGTGTCCCTGTAGGTTTAAGGTTCTAATCCCATTTGGTACCTTAGTGTAGGTTTATCTACTATGCTGAATAAGGACACCCGTGGCAAGTGTCAATTTCCTCTGTTTACTGATCTTACTGGTAGAGTTTTCTTACACCAAAATATTGCTGACACAGATGATAGATTGCTGGTTAAAGTTTTTTCCTTGTGTAAAAAAGCTAAAATTGTCAGCGCTCACCAAGTAAATAATAGACCTAATTACAATAAAGTTAAATGCATACTTTAGTATGTGTATATTTTCAAATAATTGTACTGAACACATCTTGGTAAAAGAACTGTTAAAAGTGGCTTGTAAATAAGAAACATGCCCATGGGGGGGGGGGGGGGGGGGATTTATGAGTAAAATAAAGCATAATGGTTTACAAAGTGACATCATTAGTTGCCTCCACAAGAAAACTTGATCACTGCTTAATGACCTTAATGTCTGAAATTTGTTTTGTGGCAAAGATGAAAATAATTGTACAGAAAATATCAAGGAAGAAATTAGCCTTTCTTCTACCAGTTAATCACTCTTCAGTGCATAAAATTCATTGTTTCAAAAAGATATTTTAACATGACAGTGATGTAACAGAGTTTCTGATTGGCTAATTGAACAAAAATACCATGCTCAATATTATCAAAAAGTTGTGGCTGCTACTTCTGGTTATCGTTAGCCTCCTAAAAACATAATATACAACACAAAAAATATAATAAAAAATATTTTATTGTGGACATATCATGTTAGAATAGGGATATACCATAAAAATCCCTATAATATTTCCCTATATTAAAATGTTAATACAAAAAGCACATTCGTCTCCTCACCTGTTAAAAATAGTACACTGAACAACTGATGGTATAAAGCATTGTTATGATAATATTGATAATAATAATAGACAGAGCAACTTTCCAACAAGATGTTCAAAAGCCCTGTGTAGACAGGAGTATCTCTCAATTAAACTTTTTCAAAGGTAGCTTATCCAGTGGAATTACACTAAAATCCTATACCTTTTCAATCAACTGCATATTTTCTGATGGTGGGAGTGAGTACCAATAAAGCTGGGTAAAAAATATCAACTATTAAACTTAGCCTTTCCTTCAATGAATCCCCTTCAGTTAATGCCAAAAATACATGTAGTTTCAGATGGAGATTTCCAGGGTGTAAATGCAGAAAGCATGTACTGTTTTATTTATCAATTGAAGCATTGGTCATATGAACAATGTCAAGGTCATATAATCATGTGAACTATATTGTACACATCCTGAGTCCAGTGTATTTTCTGATGGCGGCACTGAGTACCAATGTTATTGCTCATCATTGGTCATTATTTATCATGTGATTACAGAGATAAGATACTACTCATCTCAGGATAAAAAGAAAAAAGCCTGATCCTTTTCCTCTTTGATGTTATTTTATTTGTGTTTCCCTCTGGAAAAAGCATCCAGAGTATCCACCAAGGGGTTTAATAAATTACCGTGAAAAAAATTGCATTAAAAGAGCCAAAAAAAATTGAGTAGAAATATAATAAATCAAAATAAAGAGAAGCAAAAACTAGTCAATCACAGATAACCACCATCAGTGTTAGTTGTGATAAATCCACTCAAAGGCAAGAGACCATGAAGGTAAAAACGTGTATACTGAACAGAGTATGATGGCAGGAAAAGGATTGTAATCAGTAGAGAGGAGTTCTAGCCTTAATAAGACACAGGTTTGTCAGCCATATGTCCAGACAAGAGATAGAAAACAAGGAATATCTCAGAAAGTTTGTTGGATGGGTACTTGGTAGGTATCTTTAGCCCTCACCATAGAACTATGACCAAAGCTTATAATTATTTCAAGTCCATTTTTGAGCATTTTACTCATCATTATCTTCAGTTTGAAGATGGCTTGTGCCTGAGGTTAATGTGTTGGATAGTATCATTAGAGAGGTTGCGAACAACGTTTTAATTGAAAACATAGCACAAAAACGCAACATAAATTAAAACAAGATCACGGTGGAGGTCAACGTGGCATGGCTCTTTTTAATGTGAAATACATAATGGCTGGCATTTTCGACGTTGTGAAATGATGTTCATCACACAAATCAGTGACATGTAACGTAGCGGAAAACAGATACGGGCTTCAAAAACTTTGTTCGCAACCTCTCTAATGTTTAAAGGTGACCGCTTTTGGAGTTTGCAGTTTTAAATCATTTTTTTTTTGTTCTAGAGATGCATCATTAGAGCCATTTTATTTTTACCCCAGTCATAACCCTTTTGGTCAATTAATGTTCACTTTTTACCAGTCAAAACCATTGTGAACTAAGTCTATGAAGAATTTATTTATTTGGGGTTTTAGGTCACTTTGAACACTGTACCGGTCATATCACGATGGGTAGTTGTGTGGGCAGAGGAAACCAGTACATACAGTTGGTCAAGGTTCTGTACTGTATACTATCAATCATCGGTAACCAACTACCATCTTTCCCACATAGGGTCCGAAGTTTGAACCACCGACTTCAGAGTTGGGAGGCGAGTGTGTTACCATTATGCATCACTGTGGCCCCCAAGTCTGACAAGTAAAGGCTAGATGAGAAATAAGAAATGGAAAGGAAGTATATTGTACCCAGGAATAATAAAAAAACAACCATTTTTTTTCATGGTGAGTTTTGAGTAGCTTTGCATGCCAGGCTTTTATCTTCCTGTGTTGTAGCTCGGGATTACAGACTACTTGAAAGACATGAACAGTTTGAAGTTTTGTGGGATTAACAGACAGGGGGAGGAGATCACACCAGTTGGCAAATAGAGTCAGGGAAATACCAGATTCACTTTAAGTCTAAACTTAAGTATTTTATGGGAGAAATTATGTTAATTACCTAATGTCCAAATGAAAATATAACTGATATAATATTCAAAAAGAGTTGCTTTAAGTAATGACTGATAGACCTATCAAGAATTCTTGTAAATGTAAATTTTGCAGTGTTCATATTTCCAGTTAAAGTTCAACGACACTTAAGGTAAGGATTCTAACTGACAATAACTAAGGTTTTGTTGATTTATTATCTGGCTTGGTTTACTGTATTATTTTTTGAAGTATTCATTCTTTCTTCAAGTTGCTATAATTTGTAGATCATTATTGCAATACAGCTCTCCACATTCTCTAGTTTATTGGCTTATTTTTGTGTTATTTCATGTATCACTACTAAAAATATAACATCAAAGGGTTACAATATTCTGGTTACACTAACTACATAGGTACTGTTTCCATGTAAAAAATATGTGATGCTGATTCTGCCATGTTATTTCCACGTGTTAGATTTCTACTGACCAATTTTATGTAAAAAAAATGAAAGATACATCAGCAAAAACAATATCTCGCCATATGTACAACTTTGTAGATATTTTACAAATTGATAACCACTTTGGTACTGGTTAGAGTAAGAAATCTAAAATTCGCCAGGAATCTAAAATTCGCCACCTCTAAAACCTTAGTTAATTTTATGAAGAAAATGATGTTTTTGTCCAAAAATTGGTATTTTTCAGTTCAAAAAGCCTTAATTTACTATACAGTCAACAAATCTCACCACAATTCAATTAGTATTTTCACATGTGGCGAATTTCAGATATGTGGCGAATTTTAGATTTCTTACTCTATAACATTTAAGTATTACTGGCCTCTGTGGTCTGGTGTATTTTAAAATACCTGGATATATCATCACCTTTTGCTGTAAAGTCCTGGATTTTACAATCACCTATTCCACAATCTAACTTATTTAATGTGAACTTTTGTAGTACATAATCTCCATCAAGTGAGAGACTCTAAGGCACAGCTAAACATAAACAAGGTGAATGATTGTGAGCCTAAGTTTCACAGTAAATACATAGTTGCAATGTCACATTATCTTCCACAAACTGCTAATATGTCATTCCAAGGTAATCTAATATTAGGTCAAATTTGATTACCTTATGTGCATTTTTTCACTTAAATTTCCTTATTTTAGCAGATTTGTCACATTTTATTTTTGACAGATTTGTTTACATCAAATGCATTTTGCTTCCAGCTTTTGTTAACTGGATCTTGAGTAACTAGATTCGGGTCATTTCTTTTTCAAAATACTCATTTTCATTCTTGTTTTCTTGTGTGCATCTTAGTTATTGCGAACGTTGGAAATATTATGCAAGAAATACCATAATGTTTGTACTTGTAAAGTGGGTTAAAAGCAACATGAAACCCAAAGAAATGTTGAATTTGTTGAATGTGATGTACATAAAGACAGATTGCTCAAGCCATATATTTCTCAGCAAATGTAAATGTAAAATTTGACTGTAAAATATTGTCTTGGAAAATATTCATGTGGCTACAGCTTTCCAGGCATTAACTTTTTAAAGAGGTATTGCATTTGTTGTTTTGGAGAGAATTCTGTGATATTATTTAGCTGAGTTAATTTGGTATTAAATTTGAAATGACAGATAAATCACATCAGATCAGTTTAATTATCTGGAATCTTTTGCCAAAAAAAGTAAACAACATTCTGAGACCCTAGATGATTCAGTATAAAAATATGACATGCAATGTTTTTTTTCTGCCTGAAGCAGTTCCCACAGTGTGAAGAACATAGGTTAAATTAAGACTGATTTAAATAACATGATTTGATATATATAACAAAACTGAAGCGATGTTTATTTCTGCAATGATACTACTGAGACATCTCAACTTCATAAATTATTATAGGAAATCTTTTAAAACATTACTACATTAAAACCCTATTGCTGCTTTGAATATTGAAGTTTCAGTCTTCATTCAGCTGACCTAGCGTAATAATACATTGCAATAGATTTTATTCCTCATTTATTTTCTGAAGGATGTTCAGATGTAGGAATATTCTAATGTGTCAGGCTACTCATACAAATAGTAGTTAGCGTGTATTAAAATAACTATATTAAAGAATCATTTATATAAACCTAATGAGAACTATGAAGAGCACTATTAAGTAAAATTAAATGTGTGTAAACATTTGGACCACCAAAAAAAATCAAAGGAGGCAAATTTTTTACCCCCACCAATTTCAAGGAGACCAATTTTCTATGAGGCCATTTTTCTAGGAGGCCATTTTTCCATTCCCCATTATGAACATAGGTCTGTTCCACAGGCAAATGTAACTTCTCACATTTATAAAAAATGGATTTTAGTTTACCACCTAATAATATAAATACTATTTAAAAATATAACATGTACTGTATGTAACTTTATCCCAGACTTGAGAACAAACTGTATCTGTTTACATCTGTCTTCCCATTTATCACCCTGTTTTATGAACTTTTTTTAACTTTTTAAAGGCCTTTTTTACAGCCATATGTTCCCTGTCAGTTTGTTTGTGTTCCTCTTCATTTGATTTACAAATATTATGCTTTGGCTGCAATCAGTACAACTAAATTGCCTCTCATGTGACAAACAGCAACAAAGCCTGATGAAGATACATGTGTGTACTTGGAACTTTTAAAAGTGTCTTTTTGATAAAAGCAACAACTGACTGATACTTCTTATCACAGCAATTTGTGAGAAAAGCTGTTTTGGACAAAAAAAAAGTGGTCCTAGACTATACATATCAATTTAGGGCTACAAATAGAATAATAACACTAAACCGGTGTTTCCTTATTGCCATTTTATTGCCAGAGTTTCCTTTACACCTGACTATGCTATTACAGATGGCCAATCACCAACTCCAATCCTAGTTTGCCTCCATATAGCAAAAAAATGGCTAACGTCAGCAGTTGGACAGTAGACAATAAACATAATCCAACTAGATACCTGCATATTTTACCATATATAGATGTAAATTATCATTATAAATTTCTTTATCTTATCTGAGGACATTAGTAAAAGAATTCTTCCAAATCAGAGTTATGATATACAAATTTTTAAAAAGGCATTTTTACATCAATGTTTTAAAAGCCTTTGGAATCTGGTGTATTAAAACAGTAGTGTCGGCCTTTGGCATCAGATGTGAACAATCAAGCATTGACAATCCATCATCAGTAGTGTGTATTGAGTTATTTAAGTTTTTAGTTTAAGGAAGAGTTAATTTTTGGAACTACATTATTCAAATCTTTATGCACACAGGAAAATCTTGGTTATTTGGATCAACGTGCCTTAAAATAATGTTAAACTTCCAAAAACTCGTATTCATACATTAATTGGACAGTTCCATTGTGTCGATTGGATGGGAAACACATCTCCCGATTAGAAAATATGAAAACCACTCAAGATCCGTGGGTGGAGTTTACGATAGCTTTTGCTGTTGCTTTTCAATCATCAACATTGCTATTGGGTCTCAAAAGCTTCTGACTGGTTCCCAAAAACATTGTGATTGTTTCCCTATCCATCCAGTTGGTTCTTGAAAATGCTTGAAAAAAATTGAAAAGATCTACCTCCCGAATGAATAATTTTCAGGGTTGTAAACTTATTGGGGAAGATGATCAGCATAATAGAACAGCCCAATAAAAGGTTTTGAAAATAAAACTGGTATATCAGCTTAGAACAACACGTCTTAGAATAGTGCACACTATTAAGGGAATGTAATTTACTAATAACATAGTACATTTATACAAGTCTTTTGGTGCCTGAAAAATATTCCAAAAAATATCCATCATCACAGGAAACATAAAAAATGCCAAGCTCTTTATAAAAAAGCATGTATATTGTTTTTACTTTATATTTCTGCTCATTATGGGATAAGAGAGAATCTAATGTAAACCATCAGAATGCAGTTGTTCCATATATTTGCTATAAAACAGAAATAAACAGGTACACTGGGTACATTCCAAGAATGTTCCGTGGAATTTCCTGTAACCTCTTATTTTATCATCAGATGACCCCATATGTTTGGATTAAGTCTGTGGCTCTCTTCTTATAAGAAAAAAATAACTCTGTAGTCTTGATCTACATGTTTATTAATCATTATCAGCATCTGTTTTTTTCTTAATGTTTTTTTTTACAATAACTCAAAAATTATGAGTCTCTTTTAGTTGAATTAATAGATATCTGCTGTATTGATGATCTTTTTGTAAAAGTGTGACAAGCTTTGGTGGTATGATATACTTATGTGGCCTTATTCTGAAGGTTTTAAGTATGGGTACTTGCCATAGTGGTGGTGGACATTTCTTGATCATCCCTTCCCTCTGCTTTCTGGCTATTTTGATTTGACTGTAGCTGTGAAAACACTGAAATGTATTTGTTTTATTAATATATTTAAATATATGTTTACAGCCCTCTTGGAAAGCATGTCAAATTTACGGCTAATACATGTCCTATTACATGAACATGATGTTACTATCTCTTCTACTATCTATGTCTTTATTGTTCCTAAGTTTTGGTATTATTGAAGGTGTTTTGGAAGTCTTCCAGGCAATGCATTGAACTTATACCAAAAGATTTAAAATAAAAATGAGGGTTATACAATTGTGCCTTGTGCCAATCTTAATATGTCCTTATCTCTAATTAGACATAGCAGTCTTTAAAGCTAAGCAGAAAATACATTTACAATCATCATCAATTATTACAATCATAAGATAATATATTTTATGCCTGAATAGTGTTGTATAAGCCTTAGAAAGCTTAGCAATGAATGCACTGAGCAGACTGGACTATGTCAGTGCCCTGTATCTGTAGCCAGTGCAGTAGAGATGTTGTTAATCTGATAATTAACCAATAAAACCTTTTTATGCTCAGGGAATTTGCCAAAAACATGTCTGGAGATCATGTACCACCAGTACACCAGGCTTTTAAGTTCATGAATAACTCTTTTCTAAAGAGTGTGTAAAATACGGTTAATTCTTTATTAAAAGAATAAGATGAGTGTACATCTAAATACTTATTATGTCCAGTTTTTGGTTTTGAAATGATAAGAATTTAGCCTCATAGGAATATCAAATTATTATTGAGAAACTACAAAGTATTTGTAAAAAAAATATTGAGACTTAGACTTCTTGTTAATATTGACTGAAGGAGTTTTTTTGAATGCTGATATATTAGTTCTTGCATGCAAACATGTGTGAGTGTAGATCAGATCAGGATGCCAAAAGCTACTTTTGATTAATATTAGAGTAAGAAATGTAAAATTCGCCACATATCTGAAATTCGCCACATGTGAAAATACTAATAAAATAAATGAATTGTGGTGAGATTTGTTGACTGTATAGTAAATTAAGGCTTTTTGAACTGAAAAATACCAATTTTTGGACAAAACATCATTTTCTTCATAAATTAACTAAGGTTTTAGAGGTGGCGAATTTCAGATTCCTGGCGAATTTTAGATTTCTTACTCTACATATTTCCGCAACAACATACAGTTGTTAAGTCTTAGTTACATTATCTGATTAGGGTTCCCTCATAATATTTATGAAGGGACTTCATGCATCTTCTGTTTCCAGGAAAAGAATGCCCTATCAATTTGGAAATGCATGGTTGTACTTGATCAACTGGTGAGAGAGTTCATCAGACAATGTATAGGTCACAAGTTTGAACTCACAAAAAATGACATTGATCTTTGTTGTTGGATAACATCTTTTGGAAATAAATTCATCTAAAGTTCAGTGGTAGAATTGTTAAAATTATATATCATACCCAATATTTACTGTACTTCCCTACCTCAATACTCCAGAGTTTGGGTTAGTTATTTAGTACAATCCTTAATTTGACAGAAAATGAAGTAAACCAATTATTCAGTACTCAGCCAATCATGGTAAGTGATACAAAACAATGCATTACAAGCTATTATATAATTGCCAACTTGAGTGCCAACTTAAGGTGGTAATATCATATTATCATAAAAATATGAATAAAATATGGGACACATATGGTATATATCAAAGGATTACGACTGTAATACAAGGGTTTACAATGAATGGATTTCATTGTCATGTAAATGGTATGCAATACCTATAGCAACAGGGGTTGTTCTCATCTGATCACAGAAATTAAGCAGCATTGGACTTGGGTAGTACTTGGATGGGTGACAGTCTGAGTTCTGGGCCAGGTATGGGCAGACACATAGTAACTCCGATGATACTTGAATGACAATTACATCGTATTATAGCTGAAACAAGGTCCTATCAATCAGATGACATAAAATAAATTCTCTAACTATACAATATATACACCTGTGGTCAGGTGTTACACATAATGCTCAGAGGTCACTCGTAACCCACACAAAATATCTGAATATTAAAGTCATTAGATATAATACCTGGTTACACCTGATTGCCTTGCATACAACATATGCATAACATACACGAATACTGTATACAGAACATAATTTATTTGTATTTGGAAAAGAAAACTTAAAACAAAAATGCAGTGTTAAATCAATCAATCAATCCAATATGCCCCTGTGATTTACAAAAATATCCAATTTATTGTTATGCACTAAAATCATCCCATTTTGATGGAACATTTTTAAAACAGAAGCAGCTGATAGACAAGTTAATTTGAAGTGGAAGTTGTAGTGCTTGGAACTTCATGACAGAGTTGGCCATAATGTGACACAACTGAACGAATGATGTCAGAAAGAGTTAATTACCTAATCTATATAAGGCTATGTTTCCACGACGCTAACTGGTAACACTCTCGCCTCCCACCTCTGCGGCCGGGGATCGATCCCCGTCATGGCCGTAAGTGGGAAAGCTGGTAGTTGCTTGCCGTTGGTCGGCAGTTTACAGTACACAACCCTAGCGAACTCTATGTACTGGTTTCCTCTGCCCTTCCAACTACCCGTCGTGATATGACCTGTACAGTGTTGAAAGCGACGTAAAACCCCAAATAAACAAAATCCACGACGCTAACTGCCAATGTCAGATCGTTGATAAATTCAATGCATTAAAAAAGACTATAAAAAACAGACTTCCTGAGTGTTAAATTATTTTGAATATGAAATCAGAACAAACAATTTAATCTTCCTCATTTCTTTTTAGAAATGTTTTCCTTTTATTTTTGTCAGTAAGATTTGCAACATATAGCCCAGTTTTAAAAAGTTTATAACCCAATATTAGACATTTTGGCTCTGGATAAAATAAGTATTTGTGATGATATATATAAGTCATTATGCTTGTTTTGATACCAATGGTTTTGAAAAATAATCATTTTTTCAAAAAGGTAATGTGTCAATGTAACACAGTCATGTTCCATCATGTTTTGAAAATTATCTAATGTGTTTGGGTTGAAATGTGAAACCTAATATGAACATTGTAAATGGCTCTTAACCTTGTGAACAAGATGCCTAAAAGCAAAGAAAAAAACATTTTGTGATACACTGACTAGCCTTGTTCAAGTTCAAACTTCTTCTTGTAATTGTCAGTGTCAATATTTCAGTTAAACATATTTTATTCCCAATATGCAAATAGTTGGAAATAAAGCTGTATAAAGTCTTCTTGCAAGATAAAATATGAAAGGAAATGAGAAAGTATAAGGCTTAACCAACAACCAAGGAGTGGAATATTTTGAAATATGCCTGTCTAGTAAAAGTTCTTTGTGCAATTAGTCATTTCATTTAAAAAACTTCAAAAATAAGAGTGCTATTTCATTAAATGGATCTTCTTATCATTAGAATAATATGTGTCAGTCCATAATTTTAGACAAGTCAGTATGCTATTGATTTTATTTTGCCCATAGTGCTCTTTTTGTACAGCCTCATCATTACTCACCTGTATGTCATTCATACCCAGCCCACAGTGATGTTTTTACACATTGCTTTATCTGTAATTCACCCTGGAACAGGGCCCAACATAATTGCATGATCTGGGTCACTGCTGGATAAAAAAAATCCAAATTTTCACACTTATTATAACAAACCTTGGCGGAGGTCTGCCCTCCCTGAATGCTGTTGGTTTACTTATAATTGTAACCCGATTGATAATAAAATATGTTCAAATGAAACCCCCTGATTTTGATAATATTAATGGAAAATATGAGTCTACAGGCCAGGCCACTATACCACTGAATCGTTGTTGTCCTGATGACTGTGCCTTTGCTTCAGAAAACCATTATCTTTGTGAAGAAGTGTAAAATGAGTACTAATGGAGGTAAACATGTAAAATTGTTACTCAATCACCCTTATAAGAGACACAGAATGAAATTTGAGCTCAGCAGTGTCTGTTCTTGGAAAAACCTATTTTTATGTTCATAACATCAAAGAAAAACTTTCATTCACTTTGAACCTCTTTGAGAAATGACTATGGTCTGTTTAGGAGCTATATCAAAGCTATTCATTTCAAAATGAATAGCAAATGAAAAAAATGATTATATATCATCAGTATTTGAAGACAGGTTTCACTCATAAATTAGATATCATGTGAATGAAAATGGGAGAAAAAAAGAAGGTTTTCACTCAATTTCTCTAGTTTATTTCATACCTGAGAAGTTTTTTAACAAGTTCTATCACTTTTATTTCCATATAATGGTGGCTTTTTCTTTGCACTTTCAGTTCAAAATGTTATTTTTTTGTACTGGTATTAATATAAGCATACTTGTGAGAACATATAACTGTCCATAATGGTGTACTAGATGTGTACATTCTGGTATCTTCAGCACAGTAAGATCAGCCAGAGTAAATATTTTAACAAATGCCAAATCTGCTGAAAATGTTGAGGTATGAAATTTAAACAATTGCATTCAGTTGTATGTGAACGAACATACATGATGAATTAGGCAGTATGTATTTTTTGTCACCAAAGGCAGGATAACTGTTGGATTGTATATTTAAAATGTGCTGTTATATCATCATGATCTTGCAGTGTTTTTGTCCATATCATCGACTTGTCCAAAATTACGATACAGACAGTGATGCTGATTTTTCGATCTGACAGCATATGAATGTGGCACAAAACATAGTTGGTGTTATATGGATCTTGACTATGGCATTTCAAAGTGAGGTACTCATTACTTTCTGGTTGAAATTTTAACCCATTTTGGTTGTTTCAGGTTGAGGGATTTTTTTCTTGCATGGATGCTTCCCTGGAAGTTCTTAATCTCATACAAGTTACAACCCCGGATCTTGTATTAAGCAAAAGGTTCTGATAAGAAACACTTCTTCTCTGAGACATGCAAGCTTATTAGCATAAGCAGCTAATAGGTTCTCTGTAATTTATGTAAATCATGTATACTTGGGTACTTAAAGGTAACCGGGTGATGTGTCATGGGGACCTCGAGGCTATTTAGAATTATCTCACCTTCTTTTCACAAATGACTGCAAAACTATTTCCTGTAAAACTTTTGAAAGAGATCAAAAAACGCCCTAACCTCCAAACATATACAAGTATCAATAGCTCTCTTTGTATTTGTGGCTTTTCCCTTTTTCTTCATGTATCAATACCAATGTTTGAATTTGTTTCTATTTTTGCACACTGGTTTTGGATTCCAAAAGAAAATCTGTTGGTATTGAAGATTTAAATGTCAATCCTGAGATATCTTTTGTAATGTTGTCATACATTGGTATGCCTTGTTAGAATCTAATCTGTGATCTGTCATTTTTTTACCCTTAATGCTTAATGATCCTTGTGTCATAAATTAACACTCCCATTGATAATCTGAAAACACTGACGTACATAAAGATGATACCTGTGACATATATGGACACATGTGCCTGTTTATTTTGAGATTAGTCAATTCCTGTCTGTTTGGACAAAATGTATGAACTCAATGTGTACCCATACTTGTACAGAATTATTGTGCAAATTAACTTATTTTTAAGCATTTAGCTTTTCATTATCAAGATAATGCATATATGTTACATGTGAGAAGTATTCTTCTGTAATCAACAAAGGTGCTTTGGATAAAAATTTACATCTATTTGTATTGCCTTAATTAATAATAATCAGATTTTTAGAGGATTTATGAAAGACTGATTTGATTTACCTTATTTCTCTTTCTTTGATTTCAGCAAAGTGTTTGACAATGTTAGAGAATAAATAATTGAACAATGAGCTCATACATATGTGTACATGCGTGTTTTGTAAATATTTGCTATTTTAAGGGATTAAACAGCTGAAATTGTACAGAAAACTTTCAGATATAAAGAGTTTAGTGTTTACAAAATAGAATTATTATTCATAAAACCACATGACTGAATGAATTATCATTTCTATTTCTGCTTGAAAAAATATCCCCCTTTTGAAACCCTATTCAGCTTTTGAACTTGTGGTCAGTTTTAAGGTTGTAAAATAATAAGGACAAACACAAATCATGCACCAAGTTGGGAAGTAATGATGTAGTTATAAAGATGTCATTGTGAGGCTTCAATGTTGTCTGATATTTATGGTCATTTAGATCCCCATAGATTTACTATTATCCTTAAATTGCCTGTTGTAAAATGCTCAGCACAGATCATATTTGAATATAAATATCCATTGTACTTGATGGTTATTCTTGAGTAAGATGAAAGTATTAAGGCTAGTACATATTTGGCATAATACATAGGAAGTCAAAAGAATATTATAAACAAGTGATGCTAAATGCTATAATATTATTCATGTATTCATTTAATCATGTACAAATTGACTACAAAAGATAAAGTTAAACAGAGAAAAAGAAAGGTACAAAAAGTTAAATAAAGTTACACAAACCTTTCAAACAAAAATAATGCATCAAACCATTCATGTACTCAAAAAGACTTCTGTGCATGTCACCATAAAAACACTCAAAACAAATGTTTTCAAATAATTTTAAATAAACCTAAACCTAGAGTTCAGTAATTAGGATTTTCTTGCACAAGACATCAGAAGGTAATAATATACTAGTATTATAAGACTTAGTCGTCACAAGTTCTCCCTTATATTTCAACAAACAATAGATTCAGCAACAACAAGAAATTAAAAGAAGCTATTGCAGTTTCCTAGATAACTTTAGTGCACTATACAAAGCCCCTAGGGCCATGGGGGTGCAGTGTAACATCTCACCTCCCACCTCTGAGGTCGGCGGTTCAAACCCCGGACCTTATGTGGGAAATTTGGTAGTTCTTTTCTGATGGTCAGCAGTTTACAGTACAGAACCTCTGACCAACTGTATGTACTGGTTTCCTCTGCCCACAAAACTACCTATCGTGATATGACCTGTACAGTGTTGAAAGCGACGTAAAACCCCAAATAAATAATATATACAGAGCTGCTTCCATTGTTCTTGTTGGCAAAGATAAACTTATTGAAAACAATAGATTGTTAATACAATATTACAATGTATATACAACTTGTGTAAATTTTTGTTCAGTTTTCATGCTGTTATGATGCTGTGAAATTTGTCACTTGTCAAAACTAGTTAAAACTTGTAACAAGTACACATATATATAAATAAGAATTTAATTACTATAAATTACTTGTAAACCTTCGGAAAGTAGATAGATGTCACTGGAACCATGTTAGTCATAGAAAAATCAGTGTCTATTTTTCCTATGAAATGGTAACAAGTATCCCCCTCACAAATTGTGTAGTAATTAATAAATTTATGATAAGTTACACATGCAGTTTAAAGGTAATCCCTAGAGTGTCAGCGAGTACATTTCTCTAAGACATACCACTTGATAGAAACAAAATATTGTCAGGTTTATGGCCCTGTTGTTTCAGACTAAAACACTTCAAACTATTGAGTCCTGAAAGTGGACACCAAGGAGAGTTAATAGCAGCAATAGGTATATGACCTGGTAGATACAGGATAGAAATATGAACATGTACAGCCTTGTCCATAAAGTTAAGTTTCTAATTTTTTTACCTTAATACTTATTCAGAGACTGGACTTGCTCGACATTTTGTTAAGTAGATAAGAGTATAAGACTAGGCAAGAATTGTAATTAATTTTTTCATAGGATCATTATATGGTTACACCCAGCTCTACCGATTGTGCTTCATTTTACTGTTATGAGTACATTTATTGAGTTTTCTAAGCATTTTCAAGTATTGGTGAAAAACCCAATTAACATCCACTGTCCTAATACTCGGACAAATTAACTTCCTAGTGAATTATTTTTGTGGATAACGCATTCATTTTAGAACCTGTGACCAGCTCATTTATGAATGGATTCAAAGTTGTTTATTGACTATAAAGTTAACCACAATATAGCCACAGCGTTGATACTTACAAGTGTCAGCTGATAAGTTGGAACTGAATGACATTTTTCCCAGTAATTGACTTTATACTGCACACATTCCACTGAAAATAGAGCTGATTTTAGTTTGACAATGTAGAAAAGAACTGGATGACCTGCCCAATGTTTATTGTGAAGAAATTGGAGCTGTTCTCTATTTCCAGGGGCTTATTTTCATTGTTTATTTGCTTTATTAAGCTGAATATATCTCTGAAGAGTGACCTAAAAAGAGGATGTTAAAGTCACCAAGTATTGAGATAGGTTTAAATTTGGTATTTTTGCTCTGCATTTGCATATGACATGATATTTAATGCAAAATAGACAAGAACAGATTACTCTTGTATAATGATAACTCTTTGAATATTATCTAATAATTAATAAGGTATCAAGTATGAATGAAAAAAAAATAAGACCTAATATATTAGTGCACTTCTTGACTTGCCAAACAATGTATCCACTTACTGAATGTGTTCGTATTAACCCCATGATTTGTTAAAAATTAATGTAAGAGAACATTTTTGCTCATATTTTCCATACAGATTCTCTTTATAATGTGCAGATTACGGACTTATGGGAGACTTTGTGCATTAAACAGATCATTTGATTATAAATGGAACATAAATATCAAATAAAAGAAATTACTCAAATTGAAGAAAAAAGCATAGCAAAATCCTTTCAAACTATCCTACATAAGATTTAAATAAATGTTAGGCTTGGGGACAGTGCCTCTAATTTGCTGTTAATATTTTCTAGGTTTGTGCTAATGTTATGAAAATTATTATGGGTAATATGTAATTATTGGTAGAAATAAATGGCCCAAATATATTTATCGCATCCTATTTGTCAGCAGCCTTGGTTGGGTTTGTCTCCTATAATTTATTTGATCAACTTGGTATTGAGATTTGACTGTAACTAAGCTGTGCTGGGTTTGAATCCTTGTTGGGTTCGAAACATGTTGTGGTAGCTAGTACAGCACTCAAAATCTGTCAGGTATAACAACTTGGTCATTGGTCTTCCTGCTTGCCATTGTTCACCAATGTGTTATACTTATTTTGGTACCCATATTTTGAAACATGTTTGCAAACCTTAGCAGTTTCTGCTTGTTACCAATCTTTTTTATTGTAACTTTCATATTGCCAATCTTTTGGGTTCTATAGACTTTGTGGTTGACTCTTTTCATGATCTGATCAAATTTGATGTGAAAATGGAACCAAGTTATGTTGTCCCTTGAGAAAATTAATCATAAGAGTTAGTCGCGCAGTCTTCCCTGTTTTTCCAAGAATAATCAGGTCTTCATGTTTTATGACTTTTGTCAGTCATACCACTAATATTATCATTCAGGCCAAATCATGTGTTCTTTCCAGTTGTCCCACCTTTTTAAACAGGATCAGTCATAGTGGGCCTTCCCGAATTTCATGTTCCACATGAATGTTGAACAGGGTTTGCAAGAACTGCATAGCAGATTAATTAGAATACACCTTTGTTAAAATTTTGTAAAATGAAAGTGGTATGAAAGATTAGTTAGTGATACAATTGTAAAACCCTGACTTCTGATGTAAATAGCCATATGGATGTTTGTGTGAAATGTCAAAATGCTAAAAAATACCATTTTTTGTTCCAATAATGTTCAGAGATAAATTATAAATTTTCTGGAGTGTACATCATGTAAGTAAAACCATTTGCAATGAAACAGTCAATAGAAGTATTTGAATATAAATGTATCTGGTCTAAAGTATGGATTATCTTTGAGGTTTTAAAGGCACTAAGCAGTTTGGCTTCAGATTTGCCTTTGATGCTCCCACTATTTGGAATTCACTTCCTGAAGACATCCGTGCATCACCCACTATTGCCTCTTTTAGAAAGAAGCTCAAAACCTATCTCTACGCAAAGGCATATCCTCCTTAGCTCATTTTCTCTTATGGCTTCTCCGTGGTGCTAACCTGTTTTTGTCCCTGGACTTTGAATTTGCATATTGCTATTGTCTTGTTGCGCCTTACAGTCTACTACTCAGTGGAGATTAAGCACTATAAAAGTCAAATTAGAATTAGAATTAGTTTTAAAGGCAATGACTGCACAAATATGCTTAAAATGTACAATACGTGAAATATATGTCCATGTCTGTAGAAGCTATACCCAGGTACCCATCATGATATATGATCTGTATAATGCATTTAATTTGACGTTTAACAAAAATATATCAAATACATATCTACATCTACTGGTAAAATCTTTTTCAAGGACTAGTAAAAACCAGTTTTTGGCTCCTCTGAGATAACTTGGGTGTGCTGAAGATGATGTCCTGGTCTCCTTAAAGTGTCACCATCCTTCAGACATGATCTACATCTTCTTTTCAATGATCTGTTCATGCAGAATATGAATATTTGTTGACTTTTGCACTTCATCAACAAATTGTGCCGGTGTGAATATCTAGTAATACATGATTGTTTATCTTTCTAAACCATCTTCATTTCTCCAAATGTATAACTGCATGCAAGCAAATATTTTGTAGTGTAGTTCTTATATTGATGTTTCATGTCAAATTTCACTGTTCACAGTGTGTGGCTGTCTATGTTAAGTGCAATTGAAAACAATAACAAAAGAAAATATTTGGTTATTGCTGGAATGTTAAAATAGATCAAAATCTGACAACTGAATAACGTTTTTTGAGTGTCAAACTCAAAGGATGTTTCTGATAAAAAATAAGATATTTAGAAAATATGTAGTGTGCTGTTATAAGAGAAAATAGTTAAACCACTTCCTATTATATTTTAATTGAAACACAAAAATTAAATCTTTGATTTATGATAGTTTTATTTCCCTATCCTTGTTTTGTCTTATGTTTTGTTCAAGTTATGTCACTTATACAATCAGCTCATCTCTGTCTTCCTTTTAAATGTCACACTGCTCTGTTGACCTTCAAATTCAATTATATACATTACCAAACCTTGAGCATTACTTTACAGAATAAGATAAGCTGAAAATAGCGTGACTTAATACAGAGAGGATTTGAAAGCATTGTGTGAAAAAGGACAGGGATAGATTTCCTCCCACAATTCCAAGCATATGTTTATCTGTGTCGTTTTACCTTAATATACTGATGTCCCAAGTGTGTCATTTCAGAAGAACACTTCTTTGAAAAGTGATAGTTATCAAACACAGGGTGTTTCATTTTGTTGGATTTGTTTCATGTACAAGAGAAAACAATAACGTACATAGCCCCAAGGGATTTCGAGTTTGAATCTGACATACACAGGTAGACAAAAACACCATAATGTCCATATGTCTGCGGTTACAGACCAAAGAAACACAAGCTTTCTACTGTTTAAACTCCGGAATACTGTCATATTCTTATCCAAGGCAACCTCAATGCTGCCATTGTGAACTACAGAGGTGCAAGAGAGAAGAGGTTTCCTTTTTCCTTTGTACAAATATGAAAGTATATGATTTTTCATTATGTACACAAGTGATCCATGATTGTTTACCACTTATGAAGAGACAGTAGGGGTTATTAGTGGTTTAAGATGATCACATTGTTGATCTGTGTGAAAGGTGTGTTTAGAAGGAGGACACATAGGTCTGGTGCTTTGATCTTACCGCCAATAATAATGATCACTTCACCTCATATTGCCACAGGTCACTGTTTATAAGCACTAAATACTGAGGCTCACTTGTTTGATGGAAAGAGTTTGACACAAAGAACTCGCAGAGCTGGTGATGAGCTTTAAGTTTAAACTTCAAATGTATTTTATATTTTATTTATGTAATATTATACATTAATTCTGGAATCACTTTCAAGGACACTGATGAATAGATACAGAGTTTTCCACCACCTTTTTTCACAAGCGATGAACATTTATATCAATTCAATAATAACGTTTTCAAAGTAGTGAGACATAACTTCAGATTTGGTCGTATTATAATGTGTGTTTTGTTTATTTTTATGACAATGTTAGACATGTTTTTGGGCCCTTCCCAGACAAAAAAAAGGGCTTTATTCATTAGTTATTTTTCTGACTTGTAAAAATTTAAAATTATGGATGAATTAATCAAGTGGATTTTAAAAAATTAGTTGATATGAGCAAAACTAAAACACTACTCACTGAAAAGTATGTAATATATAATCCATTTTAACATTAAGATGTGGGTATAAAACTTGTAATAAGATTTTAAATAATATTCCTGTCAAGAATTATGTAACTGTGTCAAGAAAAATATGATCTGGTAAAGTACAAGTAGAGTTCATAAGATACCAAATTTCCCAGGAGGATGTAGTGCTAATCATCAAAACTGACATTCTAATAAGCTACTGGTCCCCAGTTTCAAATAACTTCCAGTGAAATAGAAATAGGAATCACAGCGTAAATAAAAAACCAGTAACAAGGAAGATCGTGTTTAAATTATTTGGACATTAAATCAGTAGTTTTAATCCCAAAAGTAATGCAGACATGTTCTTTTATTTTGAAAAAGTTAATAGCTATGAGAGGAAATTTTTTCCCCAGATATCACATTTTTTGTTGAAAGAGCATGACCTCAATGTAGCATGGAATAAGGTTTCAAACCTTTTGAAGGCATTTTACATGGGGGTTCAATAGTTTATCATTATTTCAGTAAAGTTTGAAAATGTAATTGTAAGTTATATCAAGTTACTTGTATCTATTATTTCTGTTTCTGTCTCTTAGACTAAGCACTAATGTTTTTATAGGCTTTAAAACATAATTTCCACATTACTGGCCAGAATTTCTGACTCTATACTAGATCTGAATTTGCCTTGTCAGGCCAGGAAATGGAAAAATTATGCAACTGGGATGTTGGAAATCACTTGTTTAGTATGCCCATTAGACGGCAAATCCTTCAATTTGGCTTCTAACAAAAAATCTTCTACTACTCATGTTGCCAGAAATGGCAAGGTATCTCGCCAAGGTTTGTTCACATTACCCAGGCACTTTTTGTAACACTTTAACCATAATAGTGAGAATGTCCAGTTATTTAATATATACCATGATATTGTATTGCATACATGTTGCACAGAATTCCATTAATTATTGTTCATGTAAACTAAAATCTTATGAGCTGACATAAAGATAACAACAAGAAATGAGTTATCATCAGAAATATCATTTTTTTACCCAATTCTGAAAAAAAACATTAGTTTATTAGTTAACAAGGCTTATAATATCTAATCCTGATAAAAACAGCATAAAAACAAAAAGAAAAAGCCCAGACAAATAACATAGTGTCATCATACAAAAATATCAGTAGTGACACCAACAGTGGCAGAGACAAATGCATGTTCTCCACTGGAGTCTCAACCTTAAGGCTATGTTTCCATATACACAAACCATGACTGGCAAATGCATATAGAGATGTTTACGTACCCATGTGGGTGAATTTTTTGGCTGTTTTTCCAATAATACTATACTGCACATCCCCTAATTATCAAGAAATAATCAACATATGTGTTCAAAAACTTAAAAATTGACTCCATTCTTGAATGGGAAGGTATTGGTAGTTCACTCATCAGCTTTTGTTGTCAATTGCTTTTTCACCTACTCAGAGACAATTCCCATGAGTTTCTAATGACAAATTTACATTTACTGATTGCAGCCCACCAACCACAAATCCTGTACTTCGAAACACAGCATTCGGTATTCCCACAACACTGATAAACTATTATCAATGCCAGTTTTATCCCATTAACTGATTTTATTGGAAATATTTACCAATCAAACTTTAGCTGATGTCAATGACCAATCATTAAGCATGATTTTCTATCCAGATTGTGAAAAAAATTGGCTAACATCGGCGGTTGCAAAATAAATCATATGCACATATAAAATGGATATATGTTTTAATTAGTGCTGTGAGATCATTTCGAATTTCAGATTCGATGTTTGGTATCTGTACAAGCCAGCGAACTTCAATCTACCTCGATCATCGCAATGTTTTCAAAACCAGTTAAAATGCAGAAATCTGACATAAAATCTTGTTACTTTGTTGAAAGTATAATAGAAATATTAAAATCCATGTATATTTTAAATAAATTTCGACATATTTTCACAAAAAAAACAATAGGTATTATAGATGGGCAAAAAGAGGATCCGTTGGGATGTGGTGTGATGTTGGCAATTTCTAAACCGAGTCCAAATTTCAGATGTTTGAACCAAACTTCGAATTTGGGGCAGTAAATGAGCCAACTATCGAACTTCTACAAACATTATTGCAGCACTAGTTTTGATATATAAAGGTGTCTTTAGTATCTAAATCTTCATCTGTTCATACTGAGGACATATGTAAAAGAATTGCATTATCAGTGGTACAATAAGAAAGTTACAAATTAAACAAATAAATTATAAATGAATTAAAAACTTTTATTGTATAAACACAAATAAATTATAAATGATTTAAAAACTTTTATTATTACAAAGATAAATTGTGTATCTTTAATATAGGGTGAGTTGAAATGTTGGTGATCAGGCATCAGTGATTGGTGGAGTGAAAACACTGGCCTAATATAACAACAATTACTATGTCATCTTTGATATGTTACATTATAAATAAGCTGAGAAAATCAACTGTTTGCTGAAGACATGCTCTCCTTCAGAAGACCTTGGAATTACAGCTGTAGTCACAATATTGCAAACTACTTTTTGCAGCACATACAGCTCTGACCCATGTTGGCCCCTGATGACACCTTATCAACAAAGAGAGAACATCAGTCCTTGTCAGACCTGTCAAAACTCGCATCTTAGGTCATTATATTTTCATCTAGTGCCTGTAATCATGAGAGATGTGGTTTAGTTTGAAACTGACAAAAAACTCAATAAAAATGTATAAGAATCTTCTCCTGTCAAGGAAGAGAAGCTAAAAAAAATGAGAAATTATTACTGGCAAAACAGTGTGATGAAAAATTAGAAGGTAAAAACACTAGATGCCAAGTATTATGTCACAGGTGTGTGTTCAAGTCTGTGGTTTTTATATCTGACACTTTTAACTGGTTATAATTGAGGCTAGGAACAACAGATTGCTCTTGTGTAGATAGTGTATAATGTTTTAGAGGCCTGTTTCACTATCAGGTACCATATTTATTGGAATAAACGCCCCGGGGGACTATGCATTTTTAAGAAGGGGGGGCGACTATTACTGTTAAAAAAAGATTACCAGGGAGCTGTTAATATGGATAATTATGGTATGTTTTGTCTTTCTGAGCAAGAATAATGTGAGATTTGTACAGAATCCAAATTTCACTGAACACAAAAATGACTCCCGACCACTGAAGAAAGTTTCCTGAAGGAAAGGAATATGTCCCAAACTGATCTGTGATGGTAGAGAATGACATAGGAACTGATCCTGTCATGTTTGGCAGTGATTCCTAGCAATCTGGAGCAGTTCTCAATATTTTGTACAGATCAAAGCCACACACAATTCATAGTGCACATGAAGAATGACCTACATTAACAAAGATCAATAAAGATTGACTTACAACTCTTCCTGAACCTTTTTCGAAAATGGCATCAGTGTCCAACAGGAATACATTTTGAGTGGTGGAAGTTTGTGAACTACACCCGATGGTTTTGTGTAACCAACAAATTTTTATGGTTGCCACAGCAACACGCTATACCTTCCTCAAATGCACATGATTGCTCCAGAACTCTGCAAGAATGTTACTCTGAAGCATATCATGATGAGTGTGATTTCAGAGCACTGACTGCTGATGCTTGATCACTGATGACAGACATTAATTTTATACTTTTTACTGGTTTTATTGGAAGTGTTTGGACAGCATAGAAGGACAATTGTCAACAACAATCCCAGTTTAATCTAATCTAATCTACTGCTTCGCAGGCGCAATATCTTCCCCACAAAGGGGAACTCAGTAGGCAGTTAACAAAATACATTAATTATAATGACAGTCAAGGGGCTGTCAAGGTCATTGATCCGGAGTTATAGGTGTGACCAAAAGGGAAGGAGACTAAGTTGGGAAACTGGAGTTGAACAGGTGGGTTTTGAGGTGTTTCCTGAAGGATGTGACAGAGGGGCTATTTCTTAGGTGGAAGGGGAAAGAGTTCCAAAGAACAGGGGCTTAGTGACTAAAAGAATTAGAAAAGTGTTTGTTTGATTTACCCTCCATGTTGTAAAAAATTTATCAACATTGATAGTCAGGCAGTAATCAATAGTAATACATGACATAATTACCTATGCAAATCATGCTGAGGTCATTCCGATGACAGAATCAAAATATATTAGGAAATATAAAAGTTATACCTCAAAGACAACCCCAATATTAATAAAGACCCAGAAAGAGAAGGTTTTGTGAAGATATACAAGTGAACTCTATCTGGTGTATGGAAACATCAGGATTGATGATGGAGCATCTGTGATTGCCATGGGGGAAACATAGGCTTACCACATTTAGTTTCCAAGTCAAAGGTCACATGAATAATTATACACATTTTAAGAAATTGTTACAATAATTTGCAGGAGATAAGAACCAGTATATATTACAGAGTGGACTGATAAGATATGACTACTCTAAGGTCAGCTTTGATAAAAATAAAGAAGTGAAAAACAAATGGTTTCTGCAACTTTGGCATGTGTCCTTGGGATATTAAAACAACAGAAATATCACATTTTTAACATTAATGGAATTAGCCTCCTGAATGTTGGATAACATGTAATAGACTGAATATTTTCATCTTAAATATGAAAGCATCCCTCAAATCATCCTCCATGCACAAACAATAATAAAATATTAAAGAAAAAGGTTAAATATTAACTAATATTACTACTCCTGTTGTGGCTGGATGTTTGAAGATGCAATCTATGGTTATGGAATCTGTGCCATGAGGTTAAAGGCCTAGTAGCATCAAATCTAACATATTAATTTTTTGGGTTTAAAAATTACCACAACATGTTGTCTCGTACTTGGTTCTTTGAAAGGGGGCTGTAGTATGTTGGTCATCACTCCTCTTCCAAAAGTCAGCTTCAAGGTTTTTTTCAGTTTAATGTATCTTATTCACCCTTTTGTACATATTTTTGACTTTAATGTTACACCCAAGAGGATGAGGGTGGTGAAACCCCCCATCAGGGCTATATTGTAACAATTTTAATCATAATGCAGTATCATAGTTTCGTAGTCACTAAAAATGATCATTTAGCCCAAGGTTTGAATCTTGGTTATGGCAACATGTGGCAAACTTTGGAGGCCTATCCTACTCAATCCCCAGATGTTGAAATGGGAGTAAAACACTTTTACCCATAATCACTGCCATTCCATGGTTTGTAATTGTGACTAAACTGTCATTTAAAATAACTCCACCTTGCACTTGTGAACAGGTTTCAGTCAGCCAGTTTACGTAATTGATTCTGAACATCTGATGCACACCAATGAGACAGGAGTAAATTGGTTTCTTGCCAAGCCTGGATGACCACTAGCCACTTGCCCCATTGAGGAAATTAGTTGTTAACTCAGGGTGCTATAACTGTCATGAATAATGGCCATCGCCCACAAGGCATATCCATTCAGTGCATGCATAAAACCAGTGAATTTTTACAAACTCAAGAAGACCCTAAGTCTTGTATAAGGCTCCTATTAAAAATTTTATTTGCAGTTAGATCACAAAATCTACTTGACCAAACACTCACGTTACAGGCTTTCACATTGAGATACTGCTAAGGTGAACAAATACTTACTAAAAATGTGAATACCTAATATCAAACTTTTATGTACACATTTTAAAAGGGCTTTTTTGTATGAGAAACTCAAAGCTGGATCAACTGAAAACTCCTTTTTTTGGTCTCTGCTCAGAAATAAAGCTAAATAAACTGAGAAGATAAAGATGGCATCTGGTCCTAATTACTCAGAACCCCTGTTAAGATTAAGCTCAAGGAACTGGAATATAATTCTACTTATCCAGGTTTTTACAGAAAATGGAATATATTTTAATTTAATTGACCCTCTAAATGTCTGACATTTACTTCAATTTAAGAGGAATATACCGTATATACTCAAAGGGGACAACAAGGATTTGACTCCAAGGATAAATGTCAACTAGTTTGTACTTTACCAGTACAAGATTTGGGTGACAATATATTCCATGTTTTTAGCAATTCCATCCTTTTATTTTCTATTGTAATACACAAGAATACTATTTATGGGGGTTGGGGCTTTCCCCCATTTATAACTTTGTTAATTTAATTTCATATTTCCTCGACAATTTCTTGTAATCATCAATATGGCAGATCCCATACCAGTAAAGTAAAATTGCCCCTAAATTTTTTCAAATAGATGTGATTTATTTTTTATTTTTTTAAAGAAAAAAAAACATATTTATGATGCTTGACTAGAATATAAATTTTCAGTGTGATCTTTTTTTTGAAAATATTCTAAAGGCCAGCGCACTCCAAACAAATACAATACAATCTTATATAACAAGCCCACTTAAGGGCCCTGTCAAAGTGGAAGATGTAAAAAATATTTAAAATTAGGGATAAAATACGGAAGTTCCATTAATTTTAAATAGAATAATTATTATTATGTTGCTTATCTACTGATTTCATAAAAGTTGGAGAATTCATCAAAATGGAAATTGTTTTGTGTTGTCATCAAGAGTGCAAATAGCCAACAGGCCAAAGTATATTACATGTGTCCTAACTTTATTCTTTTGTTGTATCAAGTAGTTTGTTTTATTTACATTATTTTAGAGCCTTGATGACAAGCCTAGGTACTATTACAATACTTAAATTGTAAAGAATTATGTATGGGCCAACCACCATGACTGTAACAGTACTGTTGGTTTTTTTTCTCTTTTCCTCCAAGAGGCATGCATTAGTGGTCACTTAGGCTTGATCCTGCCTTCAGGCGTTGTCATCTGTGTAATGGATAACAATACACATGGATGCAACACTTTTAGGTGATAATTTCTGTGCAAAAAAAAAAAATAAAAGAAATAACAAAGAACACAGAATATTCAGATGATAATTTACAGTGCTGTAAAATGTGCAGGTGGCAGTTTTAGTGATACAACTAATACGGTATATAGTTGACCAGATAAACTTCAAAACCTGTGATTCAGCCATCTAAGGATACATTTTGGGGTATCTTGAAGCAAATGGATATTTAATATAACATGTGACTCTGCTACAGTCAGATTAAGAGCTATAAACATCTTGAATAGATAAAAAGGTAAAATGGTGATATTCACTCTCTGTATATAAGGTTTGTGGTGGTGCATGAGAAAATTGACAGCCGATTATAAAATATATATTTTAACTTGTATAAATATGATAAAATTGGTTAAAAATTAAACCCATAGAGAAGAAATTTGAAAATTTGCGGCATGAATCCAAATCTAGCCTCTAGTCACTCTTGAAAAGAGTATAAGTTTGGTGCTGTTGCTTATTATGTAACCTCAGATAGCAATTGTTTAATTTGATTGGTAAGTATACTTTTTTTTGTAAATTAGTTTATAGTAGATGCATGTCCCAGAATATGTAACACTAGCCAGTTGTGCATGCTTCAAGATCCCACACAGTTACATGTAATATATTGCCTCACACATGTTTTCAATATGCCAGCCATGCTGTGGCACAAGGTGGGATTCTAATTACAGGCTGGCAACCTGTCAAAACCTGTTTTAGTAAAGCAGTTTTTGTGACATTTTGGCATCAGGTTGAAGTTATTCATAGCTATTGGAAACCATTAGAACCAGACAAAAGTAAACAGAAGTGTTTGGAACAAAAATCTACAATTCTGGCATTTAGTGAGCAAGTTATTACTAGATTGCCAGGAAAACAAATTACTAATATATATTTTATGGCAAGAAGAGTTTTTGCAAAGTCATAATTTGTTTTCTTGTTTATTTTTCATATTCTTGAATGATGGTCGCTTAAAAAAGAGAAGAAGTAACAGGAAGAAATGCAAAGTTTCCCCACAATTCAATACACTAGACCTACATGACAAAAATTTTTAACAAATAGTTTAAAAATGTTATATCAAGAACTTTTTTATTATACATATGGTGTAGTAGTTGGTATACTACAACGAGGCAGGTACATGAAAAGTTAGCAATGTAATTTATTGAACTCAGCTTTAGTAAGGGGCCAGTTACACTTTCACGGATTCCCCACGGATATAGGCCACGGTTCTATATATGGAAACTGACATGGATGAGGGTGGATCATGTAAAAGATTTGCGGATCTGCCACGGATCCACTATGGATCTCCTACAGAGCGCTACGGTGACCCAAGGACCTTTTGACTGTTTTTTTTTAATCTGTAAACCCTTTCCGTGTCAATCCGTAGCAGATCCGGTTAGATCCAGCTATGTTTTGGGCGATATTTGTTGGCACGGAAGCGTCACGGATGAAAGGATGCCACAAGGACATCCAGGATGGGTATACGGACAATAAGGACACTCACAGATGAGCTACGGATGAGATACGAAAGAACTACGGATACCGCGTTCGTAACTGACTTCCTGGAAAAATCAAGCATGTTTGATTTTCCCGTAATGGTCTAGGGATCTTATCTGATTTTAAGCATGCCTCTACGGATCACTACTGATTGCAGCTTTCTGTTACGGGTCTAACAAGGACATTACGGCCATGTGCAACTGCAGTCTAAGTGCCATTCACTGATGTTCCAGCAATTATCTGCCACCTGAGTTTTAACTCTCCAAGGCAAACTCAAACTTTTGATGAGGAATTAAAAATAAAATGGATTGAAGTTGAGCACTATTAGAATGTTTTCCTTATTTTTAACAACATATTATGCAATCATAATACAGTGGTACCATTTCTGGTTTCATTCACTTTAAATTACTTTTCACAGTGAGTAACAGTCAGTAACATCTTCGCCTTTCACCTCTCAGATTGTAAATTCAATTTCTAGTTCAAACCTGAAGAGGGAAAGTTGGTAGGTAGGTGCTTATCTGGGTGCTCAGACTAGTGATTCAACCCGGGTTGACACTGATTGAACCAAATTGGAGACTAGTCTGAACGCTCACAATCCGGGTTGACAAGGGTAAATCTCAACCCTACTCAAGAGGTGGATTGAAGCAGATTGGTTCAACCCCCTTTGTAGTGTGAACCCTCTCAATCCGGGTTGAACCCCCTTTGTAGTGTGAACCCTTTCAATCCGAATTGAGTGTATAGTTACAGTAACTAATTCACTTATTGCCTTGAAACAATTGCTTAACTCAATATACCTTTATCCTTTGTAAGCTCTGGAGTACATAATTGACACAAAGGCCACCAAAAGTGATTGTTGTGTAATTTCTAGATGATTGCAATTCAACATAACATACATGAATAATTGTTATTATAGTAAGAATATTTATGAGCAGAATATTTAAAAAGATTGTAATTGGTCTGTTGCTTAAAAACAGACACAGACTTGATAATATAACATTCTGTTTTAATTATAAAATGTTAATAAGCTATGTTATTGTATGATATATAACATAATGTAGGGATTTGGTCTATTTTTATTAATTTTATCATTTTTATCCATATTGAAAAAAATACCATTTAAACAATTTTATATGAATTCATCTAAATTTGGAGGTTTTACTGTACTCAGTTTTTGACACTTTTCAATCCAGATTAAACTCTGTAGTCTGGACACTCAATCCGGATTGAGATATATCTGCTTCAATCTGCTTCAACCCTCAATCCTTGTCAACACGGATTGTAGTATGAACAGGGTATTCCATTGTCTGGTAGTTTTCCGAAATTTGGACAAACTACAGCAGTATCTCCTTCATTTTCTCCAACTGCCAATATTGCGTTGAATGAGATTTAAACTCAACTCAATAAGCATTTTGTTCCAAGACCCTACATACACATGGAATGTTAATTAAAACTATCCAATGTTTTTTTTTAACAAGTCACTTCTTGTTCGGAATATTCATCTCTTTTTCAGACCCCCTTGAGCTTCCATTTTTCCCTTGAGTTGCCTATGTACTCTTGGGGGTTATGTAATACCAGAATAGGTTGAGATAAAATAGTAAATATCTACAACAACAATTTGCTGCCAACAGTGATTGAGATATGGTGAAGTGCTAAGGTTTACAAGCCATTATTTGTACACAGATGAACAGTACAGGGGTCTAAAAACCTCTCCAATGAAGGATCTTCACTCTACCATGGCTGGAACAAAAAACCTAGAACAAAGAAAATAGTGCAAGATTGTGTGAAGAAAAGTTGGGATCTCATCTGTATTGCTGAAGGAAGTAAATAATGGAGGATTATTATGATAAATGAATGCAGTATTGTCTTTGTGGAGGCTAAAGAAGTGGTTACTTACAGAGAATTTACACATTACTAGGAATATAAAGGTGTATATTGTCCATTGAGTAAGTAGTAAGTTTTGCTGTTATACATTATTTATTATACAGGTGAAATGAGTAAGATTATTTGATAGATACATCCAGCCTTTGCAGGATTTTTAGCATTGATGGCCTGCAACATTTGTGTTGCAAGTGTATGATTATGCCTATACTAAACCAATGTATTTGTAGAGTAATTATTGAGTAGTTCATATATTTACAAAAATTTAGAAACTTACAAACATTTTTATTGATCAGTAATAATACTCACACTCTTTTTATGTGAATATAGTGAAGGCAAAAACTCATTATACTCAGTTACATTAAGTAGTGCATGTTGATAGAATTATCAGGTTACATTATCTTAATTGAAACAACTGTGAGGAAAATTCTCTGTTACAGTTCAGTCGCTAGGCATTAAAAAATAGAATTTTTGTAGGAATTGGTGTTATCTGTTGAAAATACAATGATAAACAAATTGAAGAAATGGTTATGAACCTGGAAAGTACATTAAGATGTGAAGAAAGAAGCCTTATGCTTGCACAAACGGGTGTGATAATCAGAGGAAATCTAAATATTTGGATAGTCAGAAAACTGCCTGACACCACCACCCATTTATAGGGTATATTTACCTTCTAAAATTCAGGTCATGATAAAAAACAGTCTAACCTTTGCAAAGATGTGATTGTTTCTACATGTTTTAAAGAGCTAACTTTCCCTACATTTTATTCAAGCCTATAATTGATTTTCAGCATATATTTAGTTGTGTAAACCTCGGATGAAAAGTATTACGTGATATAAATATTTTGGTAATTATTTTAATAAATAAATTTTCACATAATCAAAATGTTTCAGTAAATATTATATATAAAAATAAATAAATTTTCAATACTAAGAGTACTATGTCGTGTACATTTTAGAGTTAATATAAATAAAAGCAAAAAAAAATCCGCATTATGTTTGGTGTTGTCAACTGTTACATTGTGTCAAAAATATTCACATATTTTTGGGTTATTAAATTAATAGTATGTGAAGTAGACATTTTTAATGTACAGTACACGACCATATATTTAGTGACCCTTTTGCTTAAAAGTACATACATAGCTTCCTCACTGACAGATAGAAAACTGATCTCTTAGAAGATCGACTCTCTAGAAAATAGATCTAGAAAAGTGACCTGTGACAAATATGTTGTGTGGAAAATTGCCCTCTTTTAAGTCCTATTTAAAATTAACATTCCAGTTAATGTTACAGCTGTTAGTTCTGTAACATTGATTGGTTCAATATAACATTTGCAAGAATTATATCAGTTGAATTATTTTACCACTATGGGTAACAAAGGATACAAAGCCACAGGCATTTTAGGTTATCATTAAAAAACTTTACAGAGGGTAATTTTCCATTCACATAGATTTGGGGGAGATCAGATTTGTAGGAGGATTTTTTCCTAGATGGGCAGCTCCAAGAAGTGGCAATGCCAAGGCCTTTCCCAATGGCACCCTGTCTGTTGAATAGGATGTAAAAGTCTGACTTTGCGGCTAGATGGTCAGTTTTCCCAGATTATTCACCTAGTGGTCATGTTAAAAGATCTCAATAACCTCCCTGTTCATCTTGGAAAGTATGAAAGCCCCTTTACTGCCGAGGAATCTTGGTGAGGAAATGCAAGACAAACATACTGAGGGAACTGTTGATGCCAGGCCATGGATAGGGTGTCTACAGTGACCTATGTTACACCAATGCTTTCCTATGGTGAGAAATGCCATACTGGCCTGCACTCCACTGGTGTTGACTTTGATAAAATATATCTGCAGTGCCAGAGTATTAATCCGTTATCTGTTTTCATATTAGCTGAGTAGATAACCTCTGGTGGTGAGTATGCAAGGTATTTTCACCTTCCCAGCCAGAACGATTAATTAGTATTGTGTGTATATGGATCACAGAACTTTTTCTTACTTAACACTAGTGAGATAAATAGTAAAACCCAGTCGGAACAATTAATTAGAGTTGTGTGAATGGATCTAAGAACTAATTTATGTTCTCTTTGCAGATTCAGATGATACAGTTTTGCTTTACAGTTACAAGATCATATGCTTTTAACATTGGAAAATATTGCACCTTTGAAGTGTCATAGGGAAAAACTCCATCAAGTTTAGTCTACGATAACACAAATAACAAACAAGTTCTACATAACCATGGTTTAATGATAACGGGGTCAACTTAATAGCACCAATTGACTTCTAGATAAATTGGAATTCTATGCAACAGTGTTCTACTTAAAGAGGCTTTGACTATATCAGTGGGTGAATATATTTGAGAGTGCAGGCCATTGATCACTATAAATAGAGCTATTTGTTCTCATGACATCAGTTAGGAGTCAGTTTCCACATCACCAACCGATGATGGCCCTGGATGCCTTGTGTTGATTTAGCTCATTCATTGATCTTATTTTAAGTGTTTTTTTTTTCACCTGATGATGGCTGACACATGTAGCAGAAATATCAGCTCACATCCTTGGTTTGGCAGTAGCAATAGTAATATGATAGATATTTAAGCATGTTTGGAGTCACAATCTTTATCTATTATATTTAGAAC
Organism: Sabellastarte sp. h YS-2021; assembly: GCA_964017235.1. Lineage (NCBI taxonomy): Eukaryota > Metazoa > Annelida > Polychaeta > Sabellida > Sabellidae > Sabellastarte > Sabellastarte sp. h YS-2021. The sequence goes on from OZ024930.1 coordinate 159,071,364, forward strand.
ATTTGTACAGAAATGATCAAAATCTGTGAGGAACTTTTGGCTTAAACCAGAGAGTGACTCTGCTACCTACAGCGGTGGTTTCCGTAATTGCCTTTGGTGACCATCATGTATGTCTGCTAATTCTGATGGGTGATAGTTAGTGGTTTTGTAAAAATCTTTCAATTTAGATCAATTGTTTGGCCTATTTCCTTGATCTGGCACCTTTTGTATAACATAGGATACCGAAATCCTTTCATGTTGAGCCATTGTTGTTCCAAACCCACAGCAATGATAATTATATTGAGGTGTCTCATCAACTTCAAACCAAGGAGTGACCTGGGTTTGGGTGAGAAGCTTAGTTGACACTAGCGAGGCATTCTAATCAATTACCACTCTCAGTGATTTAACTTTAACAAAAGTATTCTTCAGGTGATTATTAGGTGTGCATATGTTACCAACAATGGTTACAGAAAACCCAGCAATCAGGATCCTTTGGCAGTTACACAGCCATAGCCTAAAAGCAAACCCGATATAAACTAGGAAGCTAAAAAGTAAGGTATCATGCAAGTGATACATGGAAACACCAGGGCCGGGGATTGGCATTTGAGTATCACTGATCAGCTAAGTGGAAACTTAGCCTTACTTCAGTAGATAAATGGCTAGCTCCTGCAAATGATGAAAAATGCTGTTTGCTGACAGCTAGTCCAGGAAAAAACATGGTTACTCACAGCAAATATAAATCACTTCAACAAAAAATGCTTATGATAGTTTCTAGGTCTTAAACCTCTTTGTAAACGAACCTGTTGAAAAGAAAATGGAACATTATTAGCTTTTATGTAGTTGTGTATCCTCAGGGGGGAATTGAAAGCTCCACCAGATAATGCTAAAAAATGTTCTTCAAACACGGGAGGATTTTTACAGATTTTTGAGAACTCTGCAAACTGGTTACATGTTTTGTAATTACAAGCTGTCTATTTTGTCATTATTCACTGTTTGGATTTCTGAATGGCCTCTCAACATTTTTCCTATGATGGAAAATGCATCCAGGATGGGATTGCATCCAGAAAAAAAATGGTCTCTGTGATTAAAGGGTGAACAAACAGGGGGCACAGAAGAAACACCTAAGGGACAAAATTGAAATCCCCCAGAGAAGATGTTTTGTTATAGTTTGAACTCCATTTTAAAGTAACCCATGATTTTTGAGATGTAGGAATTTGTTGAACAAAGCCATTGTATTTTCCTTGCTGGAAAAGTGATAAGTTAAGGTTAAAAGTTTGGTATTGTTTCTCTTTCATCATATTTTAACACTATTATTCCCTGCTTATAAATGTCTTTTTTTATTACAGTAGACAGTGGCAGTAGAACCAGTGTAAGTTGAAAAAATATGGATTTGTATAAGCAGTTGTAAAGTCCAAATCGCTGTAGTTTTTGTATTTTTGTAGGAACAAAGAGAAGTAATCCATAACTGAAACACTGAACAAAATCTTAAATTTATTTATTTATTAAGTATTTTATGTCACACATCTAGTACTCATATTGTGACAGAAATAAGGAAGGGCAGAGGAAACCAGTACATACAGTTGGTCAAGGTTTTGTACCATAAACTGTCAAGCAACGGCAGGCAACTACCAGCTTTCCCACATGAGATCATGCCAGACTTTGAACTCTGATCTCAGAGGTGGGAGGTAAGTGTGTCAGCACTGGACAACTGTGGGCCCGGAAATCTTGTAGATATTGAAGGTTCTAGTTATGCAGAGTCTACAGAAAAACAAATACTATAACCTTGACTATACAACATTTTGTGAGTAGAGTGTTTTCCTAAGTTGAGATTATTTTTAGAATGATTGACATGTACTTTAGAGTATAGGAGATTTGGACTCTATCAAAATGAAAATTCATTGAGTGTGTGGAGGGGCTTTCTTCTTGATAATTTCCTGTTTTGTGGGTTTTTGTCCTAGATTCCTGTGGCATGAATGCAGCATTCTGTGTGTTCTAGAGGGTAAAGAGGGATCTGACTCAGACATAGCCAAGGGAGGGGCTTAAGGGTTTTGAAGGAGGGTAGTAGGGACTAGACATCCCCCCTCCTCTGTGGCCCTATCCATCAGTGGGTAAAAATGGGGCTCAGAGAGGTGGGATCAGGGAAGAGATTGACTGTGGTATTGGATTGTGATCTGTGGATAATGGACCCCTCTATGCATTAAGACAACCAAGGCTACTTGAGGGCTGGTTATATTCTCTGAGCCTTGCATAAGGCTCAAATTTAAACAAAAATGTTTTTCTAAGGCTTGATATGTAAAGATCATGTTCACATGTAAGGAGATACTAGCTCCACAGACAGAGATTTTACAGTTTGTTATAGGAAAGCTAGTAGATTATGTCATTTACCACAAGTTCTCTCAATTTGAAATAAGTTGAAGCCATCAGCAAGGCTTGTATTTTCTGGCTGTGGTTTGTTTCCATCATGCACACCAGTAGTGCTGACATAGGCTTGCTGTAGGCTCCAGTTGCTTTTGATGCTCCCACTGTGTGGAATGCTCTTCCTGGTGAGGTTCATGCATCCCCCTCTATTTCCGCTTTCAGAAAAAAGCTTAAACCCTACCTCTACACCAAGGCATAGCAACCTTAATCTGAATATTCCAAGGTGGTTCTTTATGGTGCTTGACACCTTTCTGTGCCTAGATATTGATATTGGTTGACCGTTTTGGGGTTGTTGTGTCTCAGAGTCTGCTTGTAAAGAGGCAATTAAGCAGTATAAAGCTCCAATTAGAATTAATCACTAATAGTAAAATGAAATTGGGATTTTATGTCTACCTTATAAAAGCCAAGAGCACATGGCAACAGGCCTTCAGTATATCCTGCATATTACCATGAGCTTCATTTGAACCCACAATGACAATGGCCAAGTATTGAACATGTTTCCATTTAGTTGCTTGACTCTCACCTCTGAGGTCAGGGGTTCAAGTACAGCTCCTGGCAGTATATGGGATTGACTGACAGCATTTTTTTGATAAACATCTGATTAAAGGGGTGTGAAACTGAGACTTTTAACTTTTATATAAATCAAGTAAGTTAATATCAGTCTAAAGCAAAGACAAAGATGGTTATGTCTGCTTTTCTGTTACACAATTCTTGCAATAGGCATTTTTTAATCTTTGAAAAGTTTATAGTTATAGAAGATGCATGGAGATATATTGATATAATGTTAATATAAAGTGTGGTTAAAAGTATTGTTTTAAAACCAGGAGAAGGCAATTATTAAATATGACAGTACCATGCCCAAATAAGGACAAAGTATGAGTAACAGCCTGAACAAGACTAGGTTATTAAACTGCTGTTAGCCTAAAAAGGAGATGTACAGAACCAATCTGCTTATCCCTTTTTCCCTGAAGCAAAGTGCAAAGGGTAAAATGCCATTAAAAGCCTCATTTCTGAATATAATCATTGTTAATAGTCCAAGACCTTAGTACAGAAGATAGTGAAGACATTACGGTAGAAAACCCATGACAAAATACCAATAAAGCTGTGTTTCCAAAACGTTGACCTCCATTGGCTGATTATTGATTGTGGAATATTGAACAACATGAATAATTCCACGTACCAGATATAACAAGTCTGATCTTGTATATTTATATTACAAACTCAATTACCATGAGTATTATTTTCATGACCATTTGTCTGTTTGTTAGCAGGATTACATAAATACTACTGGTTGGAACTTTATAGAAAAAAATTAGAAGATAAGTGTTGGTCCAACCCTTAAATTTTGAGAGTTATCTGGTTAACCATCTGGATACCACAAAAAATGTGGATTTTCCAGTTACTAATTCCAAGTCCTGTTGTTTATTTTGTTAAATTTTGAAACCAATTTGGACAATTCTAAGTATCAAAGGACTGATATTTGTGTATCATATAGGCATATATCTTATTACTGTTATGGATTTCTTTCTATTATTAACCTGCCAATATAAGTTGATTTTTTAAAAATAAGTAGATGTAAAACTAAGATTGGTGATTGCCAGTCCGTCATCTGCATTGGCCAGCATCTGGTATAAGGAACATTTCCTGTAAAATAAGTGAAAGGACTAAAATCTGTGATCAGACATCAGCTGTTGGTGCAGTGGAAACATCCACTGAATGAAAGGCCAATAGGACTACAAACAAAGAGAAAATACATCCTAGATACAGAAAATGAGATAATTCTTTGAGTATACAGACACTTTACAATTAAATGGGCAACTGATGAAGGTTCAAATATGAATAAGTTTGATTAAGTAATGGTACAGTATTAAAATTAAGTATAAAAAGCATTAACATTTTAAAAGAAATTTTGTGTGATTTTGTTTCTAACGGGAGAAAAAAGATAGGAGTTATCGAAACTGGTTTTAAATTTTTTGCCGACCAAACAATTTACAAAGGGCGACCATTATGTGTTACTTGGCTGTAATTGGTTTGAAAATCCAATAATACAAAGGAAAATGAGTTTGTTAACTTTTGTGGAGATCAGTGGTTCAAAGCATTTCTTTTTCAATTTAACCCCAACTTCCTGATTTTTTTTAGCAGAATCACATCTTCAAAGAACATTATTCCCCTATTTTTTGTCAAAATTTCTTTGTGCAATCCAGCCTTAAACTATCAAATACAGATGGTCTTTATTAAACATGATCAATCGCATTTGATCATTAAACATTCTTTAAGAAATCATACTGCTTTGATAATAACAAAATTTGATGTCAAGAAGAAATAAATCACTTTAAAACCATTAACATTCACACCTTTTAATTAACCATCCTTAAAGCAACTCACTCTCGTGTCTTTTTATAGAAAGATTAAAAGCATGAAATGGCGTGTGTTTTTAAAGATGAGTTGAACATAAACTGTGGTCATATCTATGTAAAAACAAGCTCAAGTTATGTGTGTCAGACATGCAGACACGATGGACTGTCTCCTCCTTCCTCTAGTGCAAGAGACTAATTGCAACAACTAGTGCAAGGTGGTACCTTGGAGGCCTGATTAACTATATCAATGCATTAAACATGCAGCTTTATGTCATTAATTGCAGGCATTTTGGACCACATCTACACACACACTCACTGGTTGAGAGAGCTCGCCAATTTCTGGTGATCTACCTGTATTCTGAGGTGATGCTCTTCTCATGAATTATATAATTTGGATATGTGTTAAGACAGATTTGTTCCAGGGAAGTTTTTGTTGATGTGTCATTGAATCTTTAATGCTGCTTCTGATGAATCTCATTTAATCATTTATGCGAAGCTGGCCATGAACAAAAGGGATGGCAATGAAGAGGTAGAAACTTTCCAGTTTAATTTCAATATTAAAATTTAATTATATTGATGTTACAGCAATAATAGAGTGATAGTGTGTAAACTGATTGAATGTCTCAGGAAGAGAAAGATGGAATTCTTCATTAAACAGAGTAAAATTAATTTATAGCTAAACATGATGGAAGCCTTAAGCTTTCAGAAATTACTGCTATTTTTAGAAACTGAAGGACATGACAGAGAGAGAGATAGAGAGAGAAAAGAAGGACTTTAACAGTCAGAAACCTGCATTTGTGCAATTTCTGATTGTCAGTTCTGACTCACCTTGATTATTCTAACCCATTTATAGTATTTTCTATTGCAAATTCGAGCCTTTGCATTATTATTTTTCTAAAGGGTATTGTTAAAATTACTGGACGATATGTATTTGTGGAAATAGTGACAGTGCAATAGCCTATGAAATGAAGATGAATTTGTGATCACAGCGTAGGATTGCCTTAGCTGTTTATTTTTGAGAAATGATGGACAGTTGACGTGGGTAACCTTAGTTCTCTGAGTTGGAGACAAAATTGCCATTATTATGTACAGGTGACATCTTTAGAGACAGAGCCGCAAGATAAATATTACACATTGGAGAGGAGAAAAACCATCTCGTCGCCATGGTATTGTGACAAATGTTCGCAAAGTAACTTAGGGCATCCAAGGAGGAACAATTTCTTTTCACTTAAAAGTATGAAAAACACAGAAAAAGAAATTGTGTTCATTTTTCAGTAATTGTATGACATTTTAATATTTGTGGAAAAAGTGTACATTGTATTAAGTCATATGCTTGACTAATTTGTAGAGAAAGTAATGTAAACAAATTTGCCACAGTTTGTGAAATTCACCAGTGAGGAAACTCTCTTCTGTTTCCATGGTTTATGTGATATTCTTTTACACAGTTGTGAATTTTGTGGCTATGTTAGGTCTCTGATCCCCTCTGTAAAATTAACACAATTTGTGATTATTTTGTTAGACTTTTAATGGGTACAACCCAGAGGTGGTGAATTATACATACAGCGATGAATTTTACATTTCTTACTCTATGTTTTAATTGTGCGGACAAAACTTATGTTTTTTTAGAAAAGCCTTATCTAATGAGTTCATGTGATATAAGCAAATTGTGAGATCACTTTGTTGAAAAAAAAGTTAGTTTTTAATTGGCACATCATGGTAACCAATTTAATTACATTTATCATAATTTGTGACTGAGTTTGGAATATATCATATTCATGCTTTGGAAGGATATCTATTCTTAAGGCTATACCTATGTTAAAGTGAGGTTTAAAATTGGAAACAACTTTATCAATACCACAGAAGAATGCCTTTGTTTGACCAGAGTTCTGAAGAATCTTCTACTGATACTCTTACTGAGGTATGTAATAGTTTTTACAATTGACTAGAGCTTTGTAAATACAATTACAGTAATTAATTACAAATGAGTGTTATTTTCTGTGTTACTATTCAACACTTTACAACTTAGATCTGGGCTTTATAATCCATAAGTTTTTTATTGGCTAAATCAAAGAAGTGGAATTATGAGAATTGTAAAAACCATACCAACAAAACACAATATAAGTATATCATAAGTTAAAATGGATTAGTGTTATGCCAAAGTAATTTCTTGTACAACATGTAAACTTCTACTGCCCAAATATGGTAGATTCTCTGTGTAAAGCAAACCAGTGTAAGTTGAAGTTACACAGAAGTGGAACTGTTGTTGAAGCACTAACATCAGAAAATGTAGAATTTTTGTTGATATAAATAGAAATCAGGCATAAATAGAACTAAATCCTGTAGATGCAAGGAAGATAAAATATCAAAATCAGTCTTTGCGTGGCTTAAAGTATTTTTCTCTGGTATGTGTAGGAATAAGGCTAAGTAAGCGGCTTAGTTCTCTCACCTGTGGTGATGGTTTAGTCTGAACTAATTGAGTTTCCCCAGAGAAAGAGGATTAACAAGGGAGGGGTTCACTTTATGTCCATATGCAACATGTCAACAAGATGACCCTGATTCACTGTGGCTAATACAGCTTTCTCAGATCTCTAGACGAAAGGGCATGGTTCTTATATTGTTACCAATTCAACAGGGTATTCTGAAAATTCAGGATGTTTTTTGGTATCCCAAATATAATCCAGACCTTTCCCAAAAAATTGTCACTTCTACCTTTAGCCAAGCCTTACCCATATAAAAATTTTTAGAATGATCCATTCATTACTTTTGGAGTTATCATGAACACAGGTCAAACAAATGGACAGACAGACAAATGCACACACCCATAAACATAACCTACTAGTGGAGGTGACTATTGTAACATGTGCACTACAATAGAACCCCACCAAGATGAGCTTATGGTCACTTAGCTGTCCCCATAAAGGAGAACTGCACTTAAAAAATATTGTTTTTTTACTGGTTAAATTGACACAAATCTCAGCTTCAGCTTTGAATAAAAACAATCCATATTAGCAAGTGCCATACAAATCCAAATAAATGTTTTTTTGTTCTGATTGTGTCACATTACCAAGTAAAAACAGTGTTGTAAAACACAAAAATATAGGCAGTTTGTAATAATGACAGAACATTTAATAATCTCAACATCTTAATGTGAAATATTACAAATTGAACGACACTGTCTTTCAATAAGGTCTTTCAATTGTACAAAATACACTCTTAAATTTTAATCATCATTAAAGTAAACATGGTTATGAAATGTACTCTTATGGCTTAAGGTAGTCTTTATATCACTTGGTTATCCGTCCAATCTGTATTTTAATGTTGATTTGTGTAAAATGTGATGTATTTGGTCAATTAGGACCTTTGCTTAATGCTATTTCTATCAATAAACCATGGAATGTTGAAGGCAAGTACAAATTTATAATCTTATGCAACTGCCCCACTACGACAGTTTTGCATGTAAAAGGGAAATTCTCATAAAAGTTCTGGATGTTATGTAAGCTGCCAGGAAAGCAGAAAAGCTCTGTCAATACTTGAGTGTCAAAAGACACATTATACGTTGTAAGTTAATCAGAATGGGCATCCGTAGGATACAACTTAATATTTCCTCCTTTAATGGGACTGCAGACCTAAGGTCTAAGAAAAAGTTTGTCTGGAAAACTGCCTGGATGGGATCTGGTCTCTCCTTTGTTTTTTGTTGTTTTTTTTTTTACTTTAAAGGTAATCACAATTTTACTATTAAAAATGTAATATTATTTGGGTAAACAGATTTTGTGCAGGAAAATGAGTAAGCTCACAGTTTAGGGACTTTTTGAGTTTTTATGTACAGGTCACAATTTTCCTATGATTTTTTGTTGCATTTTCCTGTAATAAGAACATCGTGGTAAAATTAACTGTAAAGTAACATGTATTTCTATTGATTTCTTTTGTGGTATTTATTGTTCTATTTCAACCCGTCATGCAATGGTTACCGAGTAATTTGTTTCTTTCTTCTCCAATCCATATAAAATTCTTTGAAGCTAAATAAAGTTAGCTGCAGTTTTAAAAGCAAGATGACACTCACTATATATCATAAGATTAATGTTGATGAATTAGTCTTTTAACTTCAATCTTTTTGGAGAAAAATCTACAGGGTAGAATAAAGAAAATAAGCTTTTCACCTAAGTCATTTGTAATTGTCATGTTTTAAGTTAGTGACTATTGGCGTGTAATTGACTCATAAATGTGTTGCTAATAAAAAACTCTATTGTATTACCCAGTAGCATCGTTCATTTGCAAGCCTGTGTTTCAGCCCATGTTTACTATTAACCATTGGGCTTGTTAAAAATATACCAAAATGCACTGAAATACTGTATTTTACCGTATAAACCCCTGGCTATTAAACACCCCACCATCTCCAATTTTTTTATGACATATTTTGTTTTTTAGTATCCTGCAAATACACATTTTTTGCCATTCTGATTCCGGGATTCTGAAAAAAAAAGCGCTTCAGTACATCTCCAATCAAATTGGAGCTGCCTAACAGGAAAATGAAAAAATTGAAACGAAACATGAGTTCTGATCCAGAAATATGTTGGAAAAACTTTACAATTTCTTCAGATTTAAGGTTTGTTGCTAATAGTGTTAGTTATTTGTGCTGGCTCTCGATTTAATTTGTAACTTAAAAAGGGGGGTGGGTGGGTGGGGTGCCTTTGCTCCAGAACCATGTCAGTAGATCGAATCCCAGTAATCACAGTACCTCAACATGCTACATAAAAATCATGTTGACATACATAAAATTATGAACCCGCTTGTATCACTTTTTCATTGAGATAACACCCTGATAAGAAATCTGATTATTTTATGGTGAGAGGGGCTAAGCCCCTTAATTGTGTCACTTGGAAGAGCAGCGTCTTATCACAAATAGCTGACATTTTACAGTGGTTTTAAATCTGACATTTTGAGACAATCTTGGCTTCATTATATCAGACTATATGCATCTCTTTATTTTTCTCTCATTTCTCATTTTGGCTAAATTCATTTTCTTCTTTACTGGTTCATGTCTTCACTAGTTCCTTTAACATTTCATGCATCTTAAAATTTTACCTTTATCCATCCTTTATTTATTTCATCTCCAACTTTCAAGCGACCCTTTTGTCTGTTTGATGTAATCTTTCAGAGTGTCAGTCTTACACACTGGGAACTGGAAATCCTTAATTTTATCTTTCTTTTATCTTTATCAAAATCTAGAGACTCTGTACAATTTAGTTTAATATATCCTGAAGCTTAGTTGTGTCATGCTAATGCCAATTTCCTGCTTGGCATGCATTAGAGGCGTTTAAGTTTCAGGGGATGATAGGATCTCGTGCAATACAACATGGAGCTTCTTCTCACGTTTCATTGGGTTTCCAATATCGCTCTGTCATTACTTTGTTCTACTGGAAGTCATTTGTTAGTATAATACTTCCTGTGTGACATCAGCAATTAAACAACATTTTTGATCTGTAAATTTTTGTCTGATACCACTGGAAGATTTATGTGGATTGGAAGAAGAGGCATATGTCAAAAAAGCAAATTAAAAGTCAAAGATATAACACAATATTATAAACATAGCATCATTAGATTGAATTTACAGGAGCAATAAATGGGAGATATATTCAGTTACAGGTCCGTAGCAAAAACTGCCACTGCATATTTTAGTGTAGATTAAATTAATAGTGAGTTTCAAAATTGACCAAGTGGTAAATGCTAATAAATAAGTTATTTAATGTTATTATTTCCTATAATGGCAAGAATGTGTATTGTGGTGATCCTAGTCCCAAAATAATTTCAGCGATTGAAGAAAAATATATTTCAACACAGTAGTCACAGGAAATACTGAGCTGTAACTCTACAAAGATACAGGCTTGAGAGATATAGTTACCAGTCTGTGACAAGTGGCTATGTGTTAATTTTGTATACTGGGCTTATTAATATTGTCCAAGCTGTTTTTGTATACTCTGACTTTGGATGTGTTTCATTTAGCCATCTGCGTACAATGTGACATGTGTCTTAAAGCATTACCAACTATGTTAATGTTTTGTAATATAGTCTCAATGTCTAGAAAATCATATTTATGATTAGATTTGGTTCAGTATGTTATGCTAAATTAATCAAACTATAAGAGACAGCATTATTAAAGCTTCCAAACTGTAACTTTACTTATGGACAAGAACATGTGACTTAATGGAACTTCTAGTTTGAAACTCTTACCCATATATATATTTCTACGCTCTTTACCAACTGTAGCGTTTGTGAAAAAAGAGGGATCAAATTGCCTTTGTGTTGCATAGAAGTTCCTCAGCAAACCAGATTTGAGTGCATAGTCACCATTTACTTCTTAAAGTATTTACTCAGTACACATCAAACTGTTGTTGTAGATGTAATGACAAACATTTGCTGGAAATTGATTGCCTTCCAAAAAAAGAGAGACAAACATACATGGTGACTTGGTATTATTGAGGTAGCCTTGTCAAAGACGAATTGTGAAGGGAATTGAATAAAGAAATAATACTCTACATATTTTGTCACGGGAGCCACAGGGTGCTGCACGGGAAAAAAGGGGTGTGCCCCTTTTTCTCCTGTGGCCCTTTTTTCTTGTGCCCCTTTTTTCCTGTGCCCCTTTTTTCTGTGTCCCTTTTCTCCTGTGCCCCTTTTTTTCCTGGATTCCCCGATTGTTACCTGACTGTTTATCAGTGAGTCAAAGGGTACAAGTTTATGAACTGTAAATGTGGAAGTATGAAATGTGGAAGTATGAAAGACAATCTCTATTAGCTTCTCTAGTTTGAAGTTAGACTTGCTACAAGTCTCAACTTCTGCATGTTTTTAAGCACTGAAAAAGAAATCACAGGTGGAACAGAAATCATGCATGTGTACATAACCACAATTTTTCCTTATAATCCACAGATGACAGTACTAGTTTTATTTAGTCACTTTTATCTCTGATCTCCTCTTTCATTCAGCCAGACAATTTCCCCCCCCCCCCCTTCAAAATCATAATGTGCTGATACAGAAATGTGGAATGAAAGGATGTTGCACATGGTCTAGTTTGAAGTATGTGTCTTTAATATTTGTGGCAGACTGAGTCTGACTTGACAAGTCCACAAATTTGGAGACAAATTGAAATTCTTTTGATCCTTCAGTGGTCTGTTTGTGCAGACTCCTTATTTCATTGTACATAATTCACTCTTATTCACTGTAAACAAAACTTAATATAATTTGTCTAGTTTTGAGATCTGATAGGCAATAGAAAAGTCACCTGAGTTTGAACTTGCCACCTTTGGCTTATCAGGTTAAACTTTTGACCTTTGTATCTTACACTACATTCCTATCTACCCAGTTTTTGTACTAATTGTCATGCAATGTTATTTTTCCTTTGTATCGTACCCAAATTATATCTTAATCTGTGTGGTTCTCTCTGTGTAGTATTTAAAAAATGCACATCAAAAGCACAACTTTACAACTTCTTTTTTGTTTTAGTCATTTGTAAGGATCACCAATTTGGGATGCAGAATGATGTTGAGAAGCAAGGAAATTTGATCAAGAAAAATCTTGAGAAGTATTTTTGTGATAAGGTTTATGTCAAATATCTTCCGTGCTCGATGGCCTAATAATTCTACAGGATAATACAAGATCTAGATTCATTACATAATACACACCAGTTTAAAATCTGACAGTATTTAACTTTAGATATTATATACCTGTAAGTAAAAATCCGACAAAAGCCTAGGCCAGACTAAGTTAAGGTTGACCCTTAAGCAAATTACAGTTAAATGAGTGATTGATTTCCATTTTTTTGTCCCATTGGTGGCATTTCTTTTTTGTAAAGGCCTTTTTTGAGTGTTTTGTTGCATCAGTTACTAAGGATCTGTTACTTTAATGTGGTTCTCAAGATTCAAGAAGAAAATTTTAGTTAATAGAAGTAATAAGTTCTTTAGTATTAGGTTACAATGAAGGCTTGTAAAGTAAATAGCTGTAATTGAATAGGCTCAGTATTCTAAGCACTTTTCCACAGCAATAATGAGCAAATTAATGAGAATTATCCATTCACATATACTAGTGTATGAAGTGGAATTATTGGCTCATGAACTGACAAAAGATAATACCATATTTGGTGACTTAAATATGTTTTTTTTAAGTTAGTGAAAAGGCCTAGTGAAAATCATACCATATCCCTCTGTGACCAAGAGGTTTACCAGTTTGGTATGTATTCTCTTGGCTAGAAACTATGTAAAATCATGGGTTCCAGTCCAGCTGATGGCAAGATGTGAGTTGCATGGGGAGCCTAATTTTGCCTCGTGACTGCCAAATAATGCAGTCCAGAGCATAATCTTACTGCTGATGCCTCTTTTAATTTTCTAAAGTCAGGAGCCTACTTGTGATTGTAGTTCTCTGTCCTATTTTACCAGCATATTTGAAGTCCTTTACACTTGCAGTTTTCTGTCCAGATTACCCATTTCTGATGGACCATGTGTGATGCTTTATCATATTTGGCTGATACAACTCATCTTTATGGTCCTTTGACCAATCTCTTCTGTAAACCCTTCCTGTTAAAATGGAGCAGGGTTTGTCCTGTGAGAAGATGCGTCTTACATGTCTCCTGATTAAGCTTTCAAAGAGTGATTATGACTTGGTATTATTGACTCTCTTCTTGAGTCAAGGCAGTCTGGAGAAGACCAATCTGTTCATTTGTACAACTTATCTTTTTAGTCATAATACAATAAGAAACTAAGTGGTAACTCCTAATTTCCTTGCTGTTTTTGAGCAAGTCCTGACGTAAGAATCAGCCAGTACTGACTGACCATAGCTCTTATGAATGCAAACAGGGTCTAAATTGTTGAAAGGGATATAAATCCCCTAAATTTTGACTTTATGAAGTTGTGTTATTTTGTTCTTCTTTCTTTCTTTTTTTTTTTTTTTTTTTTGGGGGGGGGTGTGTGTGTGTGTGTGTGTGTGTGTGACGGAATGATGTCAGAGAGAAACTATTTATCTTAGTCATATAGATATGTTCTTTTGATTGAATTGAACTTAACAACACCAAATATTCAACCCTTTATTCAAGTAAATTGATCACTAAATCAACCGTAACAGAAGAGGGCTAAGATGAACAAGGTTGAGTGTAAAACCAGCTCTTTGTCTGGCAATGTTTAAAAATTAAAATAAAGCACATGATATATACTTATATAATATGTATGTATACAATGCATATCTATAATTTGTACTCTGGTAACCACACATGCATGCATATGCATGTAATCATACAGTCTCTTGTCAGCATTTTTTAAAATGCTGAACTTTTGAAGAACTTGAAGAAAAATGTGAGTCTGGTGACTAGTAAGATTTGTATTTTAAAACCTCATTCTGTCCTTGGTTTATCCCTTGTTTCTTCTCCTTCATTTGCCCCAGCCCCACCCCTTTACCAGCCCCATTTTCCCTCCGTTTGACCCACAGATTTCTGTCCCTGTCAAAAGCTGGGTGGTCCCACCAGAATCTAGAGTGTTTGACATTACACAAGTGTTACAGGTATATTGAGAAGAGAGGCATTGACTTTGGCCTTTCTTGAATGTCAAGGAACAATGTGCTGTACTTTTCAAAATATTGTTCTTTGCCCTTTTGTTATTTGAAGCAGCCCAGACATACCAGTCCACATACTTTCAGAGTTGCCTTTCAAACCTTGGTGAATTAGAACATAAAAACTCAAGTTGTCTAGGCATGGGAGAAAATTGTACACTGTCTTTTTTATTGCTTGTCATTTGATAATTTTGAGTGGGGGACACAATGCTATAGTGGATAACACACTCACCTCCCAACTTTCAGGTCCTGGGTTTGATTTCTGGCCTGACCTGAAGTAGAAAAGATGATAGTTTCAAGCTTGTGCCCAATGGCTTGCAGTGCAGAATCTTGACCAACTAGTATGAACTGCTTTCCTCCATATACTAATGATATAACCCCCTACACTACATGTGTGTTATAACCAACATTAAACCCAAATTAATCAGTCGATTAGTAATGTTGGTAATGCCTGGCCATTGCGTTCCACCCTGTCAAAATCTAAGGATGGCTTAAAACTTGAACTGTAGCAAATAGAGACCAAACCTAAGACTTACTCCTTACAGTCAGTGATTTGTAAGTTATTTAATCACATTACACAGAGTAAGTGGTTAAGTAACAGCATAATCATTTCTTCATATTCAAGTTTTCTGGTATTCAGGTAAAGGTAACCTTGATTATGACAAGAATGGTGACTGAGACTTACATATCAGCAGGAGGTATCAGTCAAGAGCAATTTTAATGGATGTTTATATAGAATTGCATATTTCTTAGTTCTATACACTCTAATCATTCTCCATGTATTGGTAATCCTTTCAAAGGAGGCCAGTTAGTTTTGGACATCAAAGCTCAGTCCAAATACCTTGGTCATGTCAGGAAAACACATTGATAAGGAGAATAAATACAACCATGGACCAGCTGAAAGTGATGTGAGAGATGTGTAGAATTATAACAGCTAGTGTGCAAAGTTTATAAAAGGTAACACTCATTAATTGTATTTTCTCTGGTTTGGTACTGTGGAATATCCAGGCCTTAATTTACATTTTTGTAGACAATCAAATACATAGCTATATAAATCTCAATTCCTTTTAATGTTTTTAATCACTAATAACAATGCAGTGTGTTGACGCTATATGAATATTTGACTAGTCACAGTGCAAATTGATCACAAAAAATACATGTCCTAATTTAGAGTGAGCTCTTAATGCAGTTTTATATTTGGTCAGCCTTAAATAAATACGACATTTTGAATGAAACCCAATGATTTCTTCAAAAGAGACTTACTAATTTGGAGCCTACACTCAGTGTTTCAGATAATACTGGTTAATATGTAAAGACCTATTGTCTTGGCATTGCATAACAGAGTACAGCAGTGTCCATTGAGAATTAAAGAGGTGTGATCAAAAAATGAATGGCATATATTGTGAAAGAAGTAGTAAATGCTGGGACTATTTTTCTAGGTAGGTACATTCTCATTGGCCAGTCAGGAAGAAGAGTTATGTCCCTCAGCCAACCATATGTCTTCTGAGTATAATTTGAGCCTAGTGACATCTGGTATATACCTCTTGTTCAATAGGTCACATGGCTGCACAATCACTTGGCTTTCATATGGTGTGTGACAAGATTGATTTCAGATTTCAGGGAAGAGAAAAACTAAAGGAAGAATAAGATCATTTAAGATTTGTTTTTTCTCTCAGAAATAATTGCTTGTATTGATATAAAAGTGTTCGTACAGGAAAAAAACATTTTAAAATTTCAATGATAAAACTAAGGTCTGCTCAAGTTTCTCTCTTTTTTTACCATTTGGATCAGATATAAAAAAATGTCTGTATTCAGAACTCTTGCATGTGTGTTTTGATATGCATATAAAGGAAAACAAATGTTTTGATATGAACATGTACACCCAAAACATGCACCAGGTCTAACTTTGTGCATGTGTATGTCTCAGATTATATAGTAGAATATACAGTGTGCACAGATAATATTGGATATAGGTGAATATTTTTATAAAGAAGACCATAACCTTAGTATATTTGCCATGCATAATGTACTTACAGGGCTGGATTACATGACAAAATGTAGAAACCATACAAATGGATTGAATTTTAATCTTATATTTTTGCACTTGTGTTTTTGAATACATAAAAATAAAACAGTATTTTTGATGGATAATTATCGTTTTTACACATACAAAATATTTGATTCAGTGGTGTAGTTTTGGAGCTGGAAATGAAGGTGCTTTAAAGGAGAGGACTTTGTAAGGAAGAGAGAAAAATGATGCATATATGATTGCCAAGGTGAACCCCTTCAGATAATGCAACTACTGATTATTCGCTGATAAGCTAGATAGCATCTGTAATATTCTGATTGTTACACTGTTCATGGTGAAGTGTACCCACTGCGAGAAGTCATCCTTTAGGATGAAAGGGGAAAAAGAAAGGAAAAATACTACAGTGGAATAATGTGCAATGAATTAAACTAGATCTCTAACAAGATACACTAGTATAACAACTATTGTCTTTCCAACCTTTACTTTCATAAGTGATTGACCTGTGTTGAGTTGAGTGCATTGCAATTACTTGCAGCTGTAAAATGAACTTATACATACACATTGATTCAGATTCGAAGAATCAATGGATGATTCTCTGATAGCCATTCATGAGTGAAAAGTACAACTGTTGATGTATTTTTATGAAAGATAAAAAATAGTTATATTAAATATGTGGATTTTATATACTTTGAGTACCCATGTATGCATTATAAAGTTGAATGTGTGTGCACACGTCTATGCATTATTTACAGTTAAATTGTAAGTTATGCATAAGGATATATATTCAAATTCTTGCACTCATCTCAAAAGGAGGTAGTGTAAATGTTAAGAGATACTTCGCAAGTTGGCTTAATATAATAACAACTCTTTATAAGTGTCAGTAACCATTCATCAGTTGAAAAGAAGGAAGTAGGCAACAGGTGTAAAAGAGACTCACTTGACAATGTTGCATATGTTTGTCCAGGGTTGAACACTATGATGTAGACCAAGTTGGTTTTTGTATTTCTCATACCCAATTGAAAAACAGTTGCAACTTCTTTTTTCCACTGTATTCTATATGAAAATTGGGAGAAAAATGTGAACAAAATATGCCACGAACCTGAAGCTTAGTATTATAAATAGGATTGCACACACCTGATCATAGTTTGTAAAGGATACAGTTTTTTTAAAGATTTTACCTAAACATAATAGATGATGATGTTTTTAGGATATTGTAACATTGACCTATTTTGGAGTTTTAGGTATTAATGTGATATCATATCTGTTATAATATTGCTATGGAAAAACGGGGGTTGATTTCTTGTGTATCTTGCTGAAAACGTTTGTAAACCTTGTGTTGCAGAGACGTTACTGATATATAGTCAATTCATGGGATCAGTGTCATTGGATTTCCTTTGTATGTCCGAGTCATTATAACGCAAGCCTGGCACGTTCTGTTGGGGGATATATTCAGTTGGCATAATGTCCATTTTGTTGTTGTCATAAAGAGGATGAAGTTGTTACTGGATTATAACTTTAACCTCGGATTGGAGTTAATCCTGTGTAAGGTAGGTTTGATTTTTATATAGCCTTGCTTTACGCCTGGAATTTTTTTGACTATGGTAGACTTTAAGTATCTGTTCCATGATATGATATTGGCCCACTTCAGATAACAATTTGTCAACCAGCAGTCAACAGCAAAGTGTATTCCCTAATAGCTTCATGGTATTACCATGGATGTTTTGGCTGTCAGAAACACCTGAGTAGGATTATTTGGCTTATCTTTAGTTCTCTAAACTGCTCAGCAAGTGAAGTTTCTCACCAAGTGAAGTTCCTTACCTACATTTTATGGAAAATATTAAAACTTCATCCCAGTGAAATTTTAGTGGTCTAGAATTAAACACATCTGTTATAAGCTTGCAGTTGATTTTGTTTAAATATCCTTGTGAGTTTGGACGGTAGGTCAAAAACATCACTGGATGAAGAGCTTCTTCTTTGAGGTACATTTTGTCATCTAATATATTTTGTATGAGGGCATTATGAAACATGGATCTACTTTGTTTTGTGAGTTTGTTGTTTCACCTCTGAAGTCAAAGGTTTCAATCACCAACTTTGGTTGATAAGGGGTGAATAGGAATCATGTTTGCTGTTATCTACAACAATCTCTTGATTCCTTGTTGGTATTTTCTATGACAAAACTATTGGATGAGTTACTGAGAAAAAAAATTTTAAAATACCTTTGATGATGCTGCCAGTCAAGTTTCTTATAACTTATTAGAGCTCATTTCGTGGCTAGTACACACATTTAATCTGGTCACTTAACTACATTATTTGGAGGCGTTGTACAATGACATTCTTGTGTTAAAGCTAAATCCATAGGACGTGTGAGTTTAAGCCATCGCTATTAATTAACCAGAAGTTTGTTTTGCTTTCATAGAATCCCTATTTAGTGCTTATATATGATTGGCACTAAGAGAACACTTTGACAGAATTAACAGATTAACGCATAGTATGCTAGTAAAATAAACATATTTATACAGTCTTAACATATTTGCATTGGTGTATATGTTTTATTTCTCACTTGTACATATTTTGTAGGTTATTTCTTATTTTTTCCTCCAACTAAAAATGTTATTGATAGTTCAGTGACAAGTTACCTCCATGTTTTGAAACATTTAGCCGATCAGTGTGTTCATTGCAATGTAACTTTCATTTTACCCCCTAAATCAACTTACATTCTACATATCCCCCGATGATTGCTTTACCTTTTATAGTTGCTCACCTTTTAAGTCTAAAAATGGTATATATTTTGTTCAGAATAACATTTTTATCTCTCTGTATATATCAAAGCGTTATCATACAATGCATTTAGCATAAGCCTATGATATATATGTATAGGCCCATTTCGGTTTATCAAAGACTTGTATGTATGGTTTTGTACTTGAAGATGAGTTATTAAGTAAGCAATCTATGTTTGCTCGGAGCTGTGTTTTTACATAACCAACGACTTGGCCTGTCTATCAAGCTAATATGTAAGTATATGTAATCAGAGATGAACTGATCAAAACACTTGATAATGATTAGTGTAATTAAGTCCCTCTTTCATTTCTGTGGCTGTGCGTATTAGGGAAATGGTATATAACAGAAGAGGCAAACACATTTAACCACACTTGTACACATAGACTATAGAGGCTAATTGTTGAATTTACAAATCTTTTTTTTTTAAAGAAGAATAAGATCAATCACTAACAAAAAGTGGTGTAAGGTTATGTGTGTGTAGGGGGGGGGGGGATATTTTTTGTCTTATCGTAAGAGGAAAGTTATTGGTACAGAACAATTGAGAAAAGAGTTTCCTTTTCTGCAAATATGTACAGACTTTGGTGATACAGGTTAACGACAGCTTCACAGCTCATTTTTTTTTAAAGGTTAAACACACAGATGTGATTTGTCATAGATATCGCCTGAATCTGTGGTAAATCCAGTTTAAGTATCTGTGCAACCTTTTTCTCCTATTTTGTGCTCAAACTACAGAAATAAATTCGGCTCAGTGTGACATCTTTGGAGTCATTACAGCTTTTATAAATAAAAGCTAATATATTTTAAATTCCTTAGAATTTATTAATTAAAGCCAACAAATTGGATGATATAAAAAAATTGGTAAAGAGTGAATTGTAAAATCAAGCTGATTATGCAGTAGTCTTATTTAGTATGCCATATTTTTAAATGGTTTTTTAGTTATTTATAGTGAAGATTAATTGTACAGAAGCATTGTATAGCAAAAAGAAAGTTTGGCAATTGGCTCTTGTGTAGGTTGAATCCAAATCATGATAACATGTCGGAGAGGGCCTGCCCTGGTATGACCTTATGACCTCACTTATTGAAAGGGGTGTAAGACCCTGTTTTAAGCTTTGTATAAAAAAAGCTATAATTTTTTTCATTGAATTCTGAGTAAGATAGATAATTCTGAACAAGTTATCTGTGTGAGTTTAAAAGGAAAAAATCCGTGTGAAATCATTTGGTACATTTTACAAGCTGATGTGGTTCTAGTTATCTATTTCAATTAAAGTGCCGGGCTGGATGTTAATGCAATTGTTTGTACAGTTTGAGCATGATTAACTTTCCAAAGAAGAACTCTGCAGCAGTATGTTTACTGAGATGCCAAGGAATTGCAAAAAAAAAGGACAATGCATAGTAAAGCAGCTTTCATTCTTCAGAAAATGTGCTATTAATTTGCTAGCCTTTCTAGACTCAATAATTAAGGCATGTTTACACCTAAGAAAGACGCAAGATGATTCAATATCATCGAGTTAAGCTTAAAACTCACTAGACTTGCGTATGCGTACGCATATGCGTGTGCGTATACGCAAGAAAGGCTTTCAATGTAAATGATTGTACTTAAACTGACTATCTGCGTTACGTATATTTCCTTGCGTTGCGTTAATTCTCAGCGCAATGCGTTGCATATGAAAGCCACAGGGGGGCTTTTTTATGCATATGCAATGCGTAGAATTGATTCCAGAGCAATACATATTGTCACTACATATTATATGCCACTCTTGTTTGTTTTGAAAAAAAATGGCTCCAAAGGTTAACATAAACGTTGAAAAGCTTATTTCCCTGATAGAAATCAACCCAGTTATATATGATAAAAAAGACAGGGACCACAAGGACATAAATGTACTGAGAAATGTGTGGGAATCTATTGCCAGTGCCATGCAGATTACAGAGAAAAATGAACTCATTTTCAGTTCCGCTGATTGAAAAACAAAACAGAAACATAAGTGACAACCCTAACAATAGTGAAAACTAAAGGAAATCACAATCAAAACACAGAATACGCAATATAAATCTACGCAGGATCAAAACAGGTGAGTTTATGCTGAACGCATACGCAAGGCTATGTACGCATACGCGTACACATACGCATACGCAAGTGTAGTGAGTTTTAAGCTTAATGAAGTTGGAGCTTTTATGATATCCCTTGGGTTTTTATAGCGAAATACGCTTTCCATTTCCTAGTAAAACATGGAAAAATCCTCACTCTACTCATAGACAGTACATGTGTTCTATGCTAGTAATTGGGTTAAATTAAGAAAAATATTATACTAAGTCTTCTTGCAGGAAGAGCTATTTAAAAAAAACCCCAAAAAATGCACACAAAATGTACCAATTGATGGTGACTGAGTTAAGTTTATGGACACTATCACCAATGGAAATCTTGAAAGACAATTTAATTCTTTT
The DNA here is from genome assembly GCA_964017235.1 of Sabellastarte sp. h YS-2021. Taxonomy (NCBI): domain Eukaryota; kingdom Metazoa; phylum Annelida; class Polychaeta; order Sabellida; family Sabellidae; genus Sabellastarte; species Sabellastarte sp. h YS-2021. The sequence continues at coordinate 159,092,952 of OZ024930.1, forward strand.
AAAAAGTCCTTGAAATGAGTAAAATAAAGTTTATTTTGTTCAAATGTCATCTATAAATTACCAAGTGGAAGAGTTAATGTGGTTACTGCATTATTATGTAAATCGATAGTCTTGGTTGGAAAATATTTGCATAGTTATTGTCAACAGGTATGATTAAATTGACAGATGAATAGTGATTGAATTCAGTCTTTTCAAGACTAGTAATTTGTAGTCCTGTGAGGTATATGCAAGAAAAACTAAATACTGATGCTACAGTTTCCAGCCCAAGCATTTGTAACATGTGGGTTTGAGATGTACAAGAGTAATGATTTAATTCCATAAATGAGTGTCCAGCTTGGTGGGCTTACGGCTCATGGTATTATTAATATGATAAAAAGCGAGCCACACACATGGCCGTGCATGCAACATGTAGAAAATTGATTGTGCTGTTGATGCCTGATGTTTATAATTACAAACTGCAGCAGATTCATCCACCTTTAAGAGTTCTACCTTGTTACCTTGGTTACCACTGTCAGGGTGGTAGAGAGGTAGAGTGGAAATAATGTGAAATAGACGATTCTTGACGTTAACAAGGAACATTTTTGGATAATTTCTTATGAAAATAGTTTGTGTGTCATTTACAAGGATAATAGTTTTGAGCGGCTCCATTTGAAGTGACATTTAACATCTTGCAGGTTTTGAGTGTGTCTGTTTTGAAAATGTGGATGATTTATTAGCTCTAGTATGTAGCCATATAAGTTGTAAATCATATTGTATCTGGGCAGTTTATGCAAAGTATTGAGCCTGCCTTTATCAGGTACTATTATGGAAAATATTTATTAACTAGTGATAACCAGAATGTTTTGCCTTTTTAATTAAGTATTAGTATATTTTATACCAGTAACAATGTAACACATCCAGAAGCCTTAGTGTTGTGGAGAAAGCTTTGTGGTACTTGGGTAACAGTATTACAAAGGTAGGTATCTTTGAAGATATTTTGCCAATGTTAAGCTCTTCATAATGGTTTTTACTACCAATGTTTTAGTCCCTACCTTATGTAGAAAAATGATCAAAGCATCCACTTATTGTTGTATTTCTCTTTCATCCTCTTCACCATCAGGTTTGCAGGGCTACTTATTTCTGATTATTATATAAGCCGATTTACAACATAAGCTACACAAGGAAAAAAACATAATAATTAATCTACTTAACTCCTTACAGGAGATGAAGCTTATTCTACTAACGAGATTAATTTATCGGATTTTGCAGCTGTTCTTATGTGATTTTGTTTGTTGTTTTCTCAGTTGAGAATTGCAGACAAATAGATGCATTATTATAGCCACACATTAATGTAATAATAATGTATGTTAATAGAAAAATGCACCACAACATTATTTTTTTTTGAATGAAGAATGAAAAAGAGAAAGCTTAGTGAAGACATCATTATCACAACATATTTGATTTTCTTTTTATAAATAATTAAATTGGTTCATTGTTGACTGACAGCCTTACTGCCCTTCACAAATACAAAATTTTCTGTTGTTTTGTAACAGTTCTGAGAGAAATTAAAATTCAAAAGATTTTCACGCACACCATGTTAGTCTTGTTCTGGTTATACATCTGTCAACAAAAGAAATCTGCAAAAAGTGTAAGATAGAAAGTATTCACAAAAGTTCTTCATAATTTTACTATGATTAAAAATGTATTTAGAATAATATATAGTAAATTCCCAAGTGTGACAGTATTTGTGCATGTATTTGAAAGCCGTTATATATTATTCCCTTTGGACCAAAACTGTTTTATCTGTTGAGATCAGTACTTATTTTGACATTACTCTAACTAAATCTACCAAAAACTATACACTCTGATAGAAAATGAAACAGTTTTTCTTAACTTTAAAATGATTTGTAGGTATTATAGTATCACAGATACTTTCAACTAAAAGGGTCTGAACTTCCTGATTTATGGTCCCATTTTGAAATGTTTTTCACAATTTTGTGCAGTTTAAAGAAGCCTTGCATGTGAGCTTATGAAATCATTTTGGGAAGAAGAAGCTTTTCCCCCATATCATTTTAACCAGTGCAGTGGATATGGGTCACAATCTAAACACAGCTAGTATTGGTATCATTCATACAATTTTTAGATGTTTTTGGACAACATGGTTAAGTAAAAGTATTTATTAAATTCAGATTAAATTTAGCAATAATAAACTGTATTATAAACATATTCATCAGTGACTTATAAGCAATTCATCACACAACTACGCATTGCTATCTAACTGGCCTTGCTGAAAGCTCAAGTTTCTTTGCAGTTAGGGAAAATTTTCAGTTCATATAATGGAGTTTTTAGTTTATATAATGTACTCATACATGTACTGACTTTTACAGCAGCAAACAGATCTCTCTCTGATAAGCTTTTATCTCCTTACATGTATGAGTGCTTTATGAATACCTAATATCTGTGTGCATGTTTGAAAAAAGATATCATGCAAATTTGAGCCTTAGGCAAGGCTTCTATCTAACCCACACACAATGTTTGAAAACTTCAAGCCAAATCTACATATTTGCTCATACAATTCATAGTTAAGGTTTTTCTAATAGTTTAGTGACTTAAAATCATGAAAATATTTGGAGCAGTACATAAATTCATTATGTACAACTCAAAACACTTTTGATCCTTATCCTGTGAACAGCAATCTATTTGTACAATCCCATTATCAGTTTCACCTGTTCTTAGTTCATCTTGCAAGAAGGCATAATATAATCATACTTATAATGATTATTGCCAAAGTGGTAATAAAATATGTTTAAATCAAAGCTGTAGGAAAGACTATTGGGGTTATTTAAAGGTAGATGCTGCCACCAAGCATCAGATAGGATTTTGTTGGAGAGTAGATATTGATTATTGGTCAGAAGGTGTATTATCTGCAGTCTCCCTCTGTAGAGACAAGGGAATTGATAACCCTGTTCATTTCTGACAACATCATTGTCAAAAGTTTTATTTGTCATGTGATAGAGATATATTCTGGCTAAACAGAGATATGTTAAGAGTATTGACCAACCATTTGTTACTTCATCCATCTTTTGCCTAGCCCTTAATTAGGCCCAGGGTTTCCTTAAAACAATAGCACTGTTTATGCCAAAGTTAATATACAACAGTATATACAAGAATTTTAATTTCACTCAAAAATAGCACAAATTTCTACTGACTATTTTTCCTGATTTTAAACTTTTGATTAAAATGCTTTATTCTTGTTAATAAGATGGATGTGGAAGTGTAAGACCAACATTAAAAGCAATGATATGTCACAATTTTGGTAATTTTCAGACAAAATTTACAAAATTGCGAATGTTAAATGTAGTGGTTTGAATAATTTTCATACCTTCTAAAATTATATTGTTTCGTATACATTGTTACTGTTAACCCTTAAGTTCATTAAATTACATGATGACTGCAGTTGAACAAAAAAATGGTTGATAACTTTTATATATTTTAAGCTCATTTGTAATTTGGCATTTAATGAAGTGTCTGTGAGATTTTAAATTATCGAGTTAATTAAATAGCACAATCTGGTGTATATTTTCAATACCCTCTGGGCTTTCTTAAACTCAAGTCTCACCATATCCATGTGCATACATGTAGTCATTTTGTAACAAGCCAGCTGATTGGCCTAAGAATGCCTGGTTGTCATCCAACATGCCACATTACCCCAAGGACTGGAGATTTACAGGAGATTGGAACAAATCTCCTAGCAATTGGAAGCCCCTTAATGACTTGGTTCTAGCCGTGATGTCTCCTATTTTATACAGCGGGGGAAACCCATCGGATCTTGATCCTATAGGCTCATCACTGTGGAAGACAACAAAATGAGACGTTCAGAAACTGTCATCTTGAGGCCTGCCTCTGCATATGAAGAGTAGAAATCAAGATTAATTAGGCGACTAATATTTCATAGGCTTTTGAGGGTAGGAAATATATGAAGCTAGGGTCCATAACCTGTGCTTTGTGATTTGTAAAGAAATTGATCTGGCATAGGCATTTCTCAATGTGAATTGACAGCAGCTTTCATTAGTGGAATTGTTTCAGAGAAACTTTAAGTTTATGCCCAGTTATTTTCATTGTTAAATAGGTGTACTTAACATTCACTTTGATGAATGTTTTAAATAGGCAAATGTAATATTTGTATTTTTAAGTTTATGTGTTCAGTGATTATTCAGTAAAATAATGACAAAAGCTTTTATTTTAAGTTCAGGTGCCAAAAAAAATGCAGCCGACAAAATAAATTTACTGTTTCAATAAGTGATGATACCATCTTTGCAATATGAAGGTAGGGGCATACCAAATATGACTCTGTACCAGCTTAACATACCAGCTTACTGTTCTGCATTGTGAAATGATAGGAACCAGTTTAACATAGCTTAATGTTCTGTTGTAAAATGCTATTAAGGATATTGATTTATTTAGTTATATGGTCTCTGAAAAAGTATTAGTTCCTGGTAGACAGGATTTCCAATAGCAATAATAAAAAATGTGGAAGAGGGGAAATATTAGGGAAGCAATCAAAAATGACATCTATATAAGAGGGGGATAAGTTAATGGCTTGCTGAAAGATGTTAAGGGAAGTGCAAGAGGTATTAAATGGCCAGACTCTTTTCCCGTGAAGTGGGCAACTTTCTCTGTGACAATGACATTTAATGGATATCAAGTTGTATGCAAATCCCATTAAATTGCTAAAAATATTTTTATGCTGCACATCAAACTGGTTGTCTGAGGTTAGGGGAAGGGAGTTGGAGCTGGTACAAATGATCTGATATTGATTTGTTTTTAATCTCATCCGGCTCTTTAGGGAAGGATGTGGTTAAAAAAAGAAAAAAGGGAATTGGGGATTTTTTTGTGGGTTCTTATTCTGTGCAAGTGCCGAGTATTTCTATGTGTGTGCATGACACAGTGCATGGTGTAAATGTTAAACGAGAGAATTGGTTTTAATTATCCTGCAATTTGTACAGGAGGAATGAAGCAGGCATTCAGGAGAGCCAAGGGGCAGTGCTAGTAATAATACACAGACCATTCTCCGGTGTGTGCGTGGATGCACAATTATTGATGCCCAAAGAGAGCAAATGGCACGTTTCATAGAGTTTTTCAGTTAATTGATGTTCAGGTTTTAAAGCAATATGGGCAAGTAAACAGGGGAATATAGAAGTTTTAGTAAAACCAAAAGAATTGAAAAGGTAGAGGCCGAGGCAAAGCACACTGTTGTTGGACATTTCAAATATAAACATTAAAGGTACATATGCCTTGGTAAGGTGCAGACTTGTATATTCATAATATTGACATGTTGTCAGTAAATGACAAGCTGTTAAGAGGAAGTTGATGTTTTAGTTGCGCTGGTTTCCTGAAAGAGAAATCATTTGTATAAACAGATTTAAAACTGGATAGACCCTGGAGCCCTGTCAGAGAGAAAAAATTGAAATGAAAATATATTTTGTATTCAGGAATATATAATGGACAAAATTCTGTATTTTGAAGCTAAACAAGAGTGGTATACACATGCAGTGATGCATGGTTATATTAGGCAGCCCATAATCCTGCCTTTTTGTCCAGTTCTTTGAATTGTAAGGTGTTCATGCAGAAACTAGGTAAGTGGATTACTGCAGTCAGTTTTCTATGCTGGGGAGGAGATCACTTATAGACGTGCATTCATTTGCTATTATTTCACTGAACATATGCTTCAGGAGGGCAAATTATCCTTTCTGTTATTGTTATGTTGCCTCAGGATCTAAGATTAGTTTCTGTAATAAATTATTAAAAGTCAATGAGGGGATTATGTGGAGCCATAGAGTCTATTGCTGTGAATTTAGTTCAGTAATAAAGCCTCATAATTTACCAACGCAAATACATAATGCCAGGTGATTTGCCGAATTTATATATAATCTGTTGCAAGTGACTTTACCTTGGATATTTATATATGGATTACACTTGACCCTCTGCTATAGCAGAATGTACACACACCGTGCATGTAGTTACTTTATTATAATGTGGCTGTTTGCCTATATGCGAAACTAATCGTGCATAGGAGAAACTTACTCATCGGGAAAATCGTAGTAAAATGCTAAGTAGGTTTTTGTGTACCATAACAGTAAATTGGGTACCAAGGTATTACACGACAATCAGGTTTTATAACAAGTTATTTATTTACCATTTTAATGCACTGTAATGAAGGTCTTTTGGAGGGAAAATGACAAAGAAAATATGACTTGACATAACCTACAACCACAATGCAGTGACCTAACATGTATAATAAAATGTGTATGTGTACTATATATATTTCTCGTATTACAATACAACTCAGTTCACATTGTGAATAAATGAATTCTATAATTAATAATATGGCAGATATGTTATTAGTTGTAGTACCAATGCAAATATAAAAATACTGTTGCTGCCTATTAAGTAGAAATTCTTTTAAGTAGGAATAAATATCGGGCCGTATTCACAGAAAGGTTCAGAGATAGGTGAGCCCAAAGTCATCTCATCTTTCACATAAAACCTGATTGTTGGGTAGTCTTTGGCTTATCCTTCTTATGAATATGAGTGAAGGTCCTTAGTGTGGCTTTTCCTTGCAAATTAGACCTGCTATCTACAATTCCTGGTTAAATAGAAGTATATATTCCGATCTTTTGAGATTCTACTTAATATGGTTGAACTATATCATTAATAAGAATGCTTAACATAGTGTCCAAAGAAATTTCATGCAGTTATTCCATTTTCAGTTTACCTGTAGCCCACTCTCTATATTGATATAAATTAATGCAAGCTCACTGCATAATCAGATTTAGACAGATGACAGTCTTTTGTAAAATAAAAGATATATTACCGTATTACTCATTAATGCCTTGTCCAACAAATTTGTGTATTATAATAAATAGTTTCTATAAATCAACACCACATGCTGTCAGATATACACACACAATTCGAGATAGTGATAAGAACTCAAAAAGATTTGACAAATTAGAAAATTTTGAGGCTATAAATAACAAAACGTTGAGTTTGGTATTTTTTTTATGCCAAGTGAACACAGTATTCAATTTACAGATTTCTCCGGTTTTGATCAAGTTTTGTGCTTTGTAAAACTCTCATTTTTATCCGTCTTGCTAAGGGCCTGGGACTAATTCATTCATGTTGTGTACCCAATGACCTGATCTTACCATTATAAAAAAGTGCACACCATTTGCGTTTCCTTGCATTAGTTTCAAAGTTCGATTGACTGATTACCTCAGCCAAACCAACGTTGGAGGTTGTGTGATCATTGGATTCTGTGTGTTTGATTGTAAGCAAGGCTACAAAAAAGCTACTACGTGGATTTGCATCAAATTTAGAATCGTGGTTAAATATGTTATTCCATTTCAAAACTGTGTCAGAAACCATTGTAAAGTTACAAACTATTTTATTAGTACCCACACATGAACAAGACAATTGAATTCTATACAAATGACCATTGAGCCAGTTTGTTTACTCCCATGAATCCTTGCAGTGTCTTTTGTGAAGGTTTGTTTCCATTTTAAAAACATGCCCCTCATGAAGATGAGTAGACGTCACACAAATCTTGTTGCTGCTTCAGATCATGGATCAAAAATTAGGATAGAGTCTAAAGACATTTTTTGTCCCGTTATACAGCTCCATTGAGCTTAATTCCTTTAAATTATGTTCTTTATATGTTGGTAGACATCATTTTGTGTGTTTTACTTCACATTAGATATTATAAAATGTACAGCAGTTTAATGAGCACTGTCATCAATATATAAAACTATAATTTACATTCTGAAATATGGTGAAAGTATTTACACATTCACTTGTTTTCCTGAGGTCATCAGGCTATCAGATAATTGCTTACAGTTTACAATTGAACCCGGGACTTAACAGTTGGGAGATGAGTGGGCTACCCAATAACATCACCTTACCAATCCCTGTCATCCGTCTCTCAAAACAGAACTCTGATGGTAGAGCAGGAAATAAAACACTAACCTTGACCTTTGTATATCAAATAGATAAGAAATTCTGAAAAAAAAACTATTTGTGTTGTTTAATCACACAGTTTGTTCTCTCATTTTTACAGGTAAATGGCCAAGATCTCAGTAATGCCAGTCAAGAGGAGTCCATAGAAGCTTTACAGACTGCTCCAGAACCCATACTTATAGAGGTACTGCGTCATGCCAACAGCAAACCCAAAGCCAACACAACGACAACTGACAACAGTAACAACAACAACCAGCCCAGAAGTCAGAACGCACTAGCATCCAAAATGAAGTCCACGGAAGCAGTCACCGTGGCAACACAGACTGATCAAGCTGAGGATGATTATTGCAGTCTCTTGGATCTCCAGTCTGCGGCTTCTTTAGCAGGCATTTATCCATTTCTAGGACAGCCTGGGTAAGGTTCAGAATGTGTTGTATGTTGTGTGTATTGGTTTGCGTTTAACTACTGTCTATTTCCTTGACTTATTGGAAATTTTTTTACACATTTGGTATTTTTTTGACTATGTTAGAACTCCCTTGACCCCCCTTGTTTCAAAACTGGCACAAATTTACTATTATACATATAAATTGTACATATAAATGGGACATGTGATTAAACTTATTATCACCCAATTTTGTGCAGGTGTTGGTATGTTTTCTCAACTAAATTTGCAGTCACTAATGTGATGTACTACACAGAGATCATAGTAACATGGTTTAATGTGGCATACACTCACATCAGATAATTAGAAATACATCATCCACCCACTAACTTCATTATCATTTCAAATGTGGCCATTGTGACATAATGAAGTCTATTTGGTCAATGGATTGTGAAATCGGAAGGTCAAGTACCTCAATAATGACTACTAATGCAGAGGTTTTTTTCTGTTCTTTGCATTGTTGGGTAAAATTAACAATGCTAAGGATATGTCAATGACAGTATGAAACTAGAGCACTTGGGGAGTGCATACCTCTGCTATGGCACGTAATGATAAGTAAATGGGAAAATCCAGATTATTTTTTTTGTATCCAGTTGGTGATCCAGATGACTCTCAAGCCTTATTGAGATCATGGTGGACCAAGACCCTGAAGATCTAACCAGGAGTATTTCCACAATCCAGCTAACAAACAAACAAATGTACAAACGATTAAGAAAATAATACCTCCTTGGCAGACATAAAAATAGGCCACATTTGACTGCAGTTCGACAAAAATAGTGTTGGTATCAACGAGATAGGAAATTCTAAGAAGAATATTCAGTCTTTTCTGTGTTTATCAAGACTACAAATATTATTATCATGAAGTTGTGTAGTTAGCATTGTTAAACAGTCCATTATAACCCACATGTACTTATCTGAATCCCAAATAAGACGCATTTTTGTCTCAGTATGTTGCCAACAAATTGGCAAAATCAAGACAGGTGTTACCAACTAAATGTGTGGTTCTTTAGTTCTGTTTTAATGTTGCGGTAGGTCTGGACATATTTTTGGTCATGATAAACATACACATTGTGTGATAAGTTGTTGGTACTCATTGGTAAAAAGAATCTAGCTCTTGCCTGCTGTTAACAAAATGCCAGAGTCCAACAAAGGAAAGAAATTGTATAGTATATTTACTATACAACCCTGTTTATAAATGTGAAGTACAGACCTGAAAATATTAATCTTGCACAATTTATAGTGGTCTGTTAACTGGATGAATTAGATACTAATGAGACTAAAGATAGTTATAGGCAGGAAATAGTTTCAAGTAATTTGAATAATATTTCATTGTATAACATAAAGTGAACAATTTAGCAGTAGCAAAAGTCCCTGGGTAAAACATTCTCTTCACCTCAAAATACCTAGCTCCAAAATACATCGACGATGAAACTTCTCTTTTATAAGCTAGTGTTATCTGAATCTTCAATTTTATGACAGCTTACCTCCAAACTTTGTGCCAGTGGGTACTAAGTCTAATATTAATGTTTTATCGTAAGTTTCAATACTTCATTGTTAAAATTGCAATGAGTCAATTCTGTAAATTTGAAAATTGCATTAGTTTAAATAAAGTTCCAATGATGTTAATTTTGCCATTTATAAACTTGCCTGTCATAAGAGAAAGTCTGAGAGAATTTTCTAGTTTTGATAATTTGTTCAGAATGAAGTGTATATCACATTGTTCTTCTTTATTTTGTAGGAATCTTATCCAGCCATCATGCAGACAAGGAGTTTGCTTTTCACCCAGCCTTGACCTTGGTTTGACTGACCTGGAAATGGGCAATGATGACCCAATTTATGATGAACCCTGGGATATGGTTCGACCCCCATTATTCCCGGCATTTGATATTGAATATGAGGTAAGAAATAGGTTTGTTATACTGAAAAAACATTGTGAAGCATTGAAAACCTGAGCAAGTTGAGCAATACCAAGGCAAATAATCAATCAATCAGTTGTGCAAGTGCTTAATCTCCGTATCTACGGATTCTAAGGCACACCATCCAGTTCATAAGGCATAAATCATTGAATCATCAGACATGTTCCAAGTGGTACCCAGGGAGTCAATCCAGTGTTCGGTAGTTAGAAATTATGGTGGAAATGATTTCTGAAATAGGTAGGTTTTTAGAAATAAGAGGTTTAGAAACCCAATAAAATACAGGATGCAAGTCCATTATATGCGAGGCAAGTAGGTACAAAGTGAGCTGACTATTTCAAATTTAAATTGGAACATATTCTAATCTTTACTCAGCTTATGGAAGAGTTTTCTATGTATATTGTCACAAATATTTCAGAAAAAAAGAACAATTCACATGAACCACACCATTCTAACACAAGATGAATAATGACTGAATCTGTGTGTGTATAGCATTGGGTTTTTAAAACACCTGTATCAAAATACATTGCATATCAAATTTTAATTTAAGAAATATAAAATTACATCTCCAGGACTTGAAAAAATTCCTTCGTCCCATTTGTCCATTGATATACTCTGTATTTGTATTGAAAATGTGTACATTGTTTTAGTTTGTCACATATATGCATTGAAGAACTATTCACTCTATGAATTACCAGATGTTTTGTAAAGATCTCACTTGTATAGTGAAGTCTACATATCTCCATCCCTCTCATACACCTCACATGTTATGTCGCTTTCAACACATTGTACAGGTCATATCACAGGTAGTTTTATGGGCAGAGGAAACCAGTGCATACAGTTGGTCAAGGTTCTGTGCTGTAAGCTGCTTACCAACGGCAAGCAACTACCATCTTTCCCACTTGAGGTCAGGCCGGGATTCGAACTCCGATCTCAGAGGTGGGAGGCGAGAGTGTTACCACTCTGCCACCGTGGCCTCTACTTGCCCAGCTGTAGTCTGTAAAAATCTTTAGGGAGAAATCAAGATAGAAAATATATGTAATGAATAGCTATTTTACTGTGTCACTTTTATTTACAAGTTCAGCGGAAGTGGGTGACATGACTACAAATGACTGAGTTTCATGTACTTTCTAAATATCTCATTCAACTTGTTCTGAAGAGAGACTTTTTTGTTTAAATTAATGAATTTGAAGGTTGTAACAGTGTCAGAATGTCTGGCTGGTGTCGAGTGGCCTTAGTTCTATACCTGTAAAAAGTTCCATCCATATACATGATGCTTAACCCCAAAATATGTACACACGTGCCTAGCCTTGCTTAAAGCTCAAATTTGTTTGAAAATCCTTTTCAAACATGTACACAAAGGTTTGTTATTCAGATCATAGCTTTATGTTGTTGGTAAAATCAGTACAAGTAACAGTACATTATGGAAAAAAATGAAAGCTTGTATATCATCACTTGCTGTACTTAGCTTTAAACTTGATCTTTGCTAAATTGTATATACTAGTATATCGTTGACATGTAAATATAGCCATGACATAAATTCACCTTAGAACTTTTGTATCAAGAGAAAAACCATCAAGAATTTTTATTTAACCTTGGTGGAAGGCTTGCGGTTGCAATTGAAGTTCCAAATCAATTTCTTCTATTGTATAGTTTTCAGCAAGGGTATCATGTATATTTTACTGTGTATTTGATCCTTTGATATTTTTATGTATCTGTCTAACCCCCAGTGAAACTGGTGGTTTGGATGTTAATTGTATGTGACAATCATGGGAAATTGTACACACCTGCTAAGTTTGGTTTTTCCTGGTCTTTTGTTGAAATACTATAAAGTTGTCATGATACATATACAAAGGTCAAAGTTGGGGTTTTACGTCCCGTTCAACAGCCAGATGATACATATACAGGTATCACTTAAATTATTTACAAATAAAAAAAATCAGTAGACTGAATTGAAATCACCTTCAAATAGTACATGTCTTGTAAAGGCGGAGTGGTATATTCATCTTTGGAGGTCTCCCAGAGACAAACTCTATAATGTTATGCCATTGATGATTTTATCTTTCACTTTATGTAAGACAGGCATCAATTGTTACCTTGGTTTTTACATCAAGTGTAGGCTTACTTATATAATGTACTGATATGTAAAAGATAGGGTTTTAATGTGTAAGTAATTTGAAATATTCACCATCAGAGATTTAAAAAAGACAACTGCACTCTGTATAGATAGAACCTCTAAATATTGAATGAATATGGCTCCAGTTATGCCTAACTTTCAATTATAAAAACAAAAGTACTGTATTTTCTGATACTGGGGCTTCTAAATTGGTTCCACTAATACTAGTAGAGTAAGAAATCTAAAATTCGCCAGGAATCTAAAATTCGCCACCTAAAACCTTAGTTAATTTTATGCAGAAAATGATGTTTTTGTCTCATTGGTATTTTTCAGTTCAAAAAGCTTTACTTTACTATACATTCAACAAATCTCCCCACAATTCATTTATTTTATTAGTATTTTCACATGTGGCGAATTTCAGATATGTGGCGAAATTTAGATTTCTTACTCTACCTAAATTCTTTTCACACTGGCTCTGACTTGTCCATTTTGAAAGTTTACAATATTTTCCCTGGTATCAGAAAGAGGTTTTCTCTAAAATGCCTTCTGTTTATATGTGACTATCCTATACAAAAAATTGCATGTATTATTTTTAACAGCAATGAGGCAAAAATAATCTAAAACTGATTGATAAGTGCCTTATTGTAATTTTTCTGTAAATAATGAGTATTCACATTAATATAAAATAAAACATTTTGTTCATTTTGTTACACATTCTCAAATAAAGTTAATTGTGTAAACAATTTTCAACAACTTTTTGAAGAGATGAGATTCTAGATTTTATCAGTATAACAATCATGAGATATTGCAAAATGCAGAATTCACTTTTTGAGATAACATCATTAAAATTTTAATTCCCATTACAAGTTCACTTGAACATGTAGTACATGATTTGTACTGTGAACTGATACATGCAAGTTTATAAGAAGCCCTTTTTGCTATCAAGACTTATATTGCAAGAGTCATGTTTAAGTTTTAAAAGGTTGGAAATTCTCAAAAGTACTTATCTATTCTTGTCTGATGTATATCAATTGCTTTTTGACAAATAATCTGACTTTGACATCAACGTGTGAAGTTTATGATGTTAAAGGACAGGATGGTGTAAGATCAGGTCAGGAAAGGTAGTTTAAATTGGTTATCATAAAAAAACTAAAATAAAATGAAATTGATTTTAAAATCATGTTGTTTGGTGACGTGTGATAATGTCAGAAGCCAACTAATAGACATGTACAAAGAGAGATATAAATAGGTAACTAGTGTTAAATTTTATTGCAGAGTATCATTTTCAACAGTCATGTCTTTGTAAAAACACAAAAAAATGAAGTCATTTGCCATTTTACACAGGATATTGATATCTTGTAATTTTTCATTTCCATGTAATATTTTAAAGCATCAATAAAAGCTTTTGTTTCATTTAATACAATAGAGAAATGTACCAAGGTGCAGTTAGTGATTTAAAAATAGTGATAACTTCTTCAGAAGGATTTCCATGTCTATATCTATCTATTGATTAGCACTCGGTTCACCCGTAAGTCTTAATGTTGGGTTTAATAAATTAGATAATTATCCTTACCTCAAATGTTTACAACACTTTCATGTGCCTTTGATCTTCTAAATTAATCAACCCATTGCTTTATCTCATTCAAGTTAAAATATAACCACTTCATGAATATGCCCAAGTTTCCTGTGCATCACATTCTCTCTTGTCTTGTTGAAGTACATGTACTGTACCATTCTAAATCGCTGATCTGCTCAGCCATAGTTTGATTGGGCATCAATAGAATGAACAGGAATTATTGGGTGGTATGATCTTGTCAGTCCTGCATGTTCTTGGGCAGACTTGACCTCAGGTTCACTGTTCAAAACCCAAACTCAGTGCTAAGAGTCTAGCATAGTGCATATCAATTTCAAACCCAAGTCCTAATATAGTAAATTGTTATTAAATATTACATGGAATTAATGACCTTGTCACTGACCTTCAGTGCCAGGTCATGACGCCAAACCAAGCCTAGAGTGACCTTTCATTGCTTAAGGTGAAATACAGGTAGATGATTTTTACCTAGTTCTAAAGTAAGATACAGCTCACAGATTCAAACCGAAGACCATGTCATAATACATGTAAATCCACTATCAAAGAGTTTCAGTACTATGACCACAACAGTATGTACAGCCAAAACATAAGAATTTAAACACACCAATGCAGGACAAAAATCAATCAATGCAGTTGTCCCAAGTTCTTAATCTCTGTATCTACGGTTTCTAAGGCACACCATCCAGAAACCAAGTGTATATAATTGGGTCATTTATATCTACCAACTACATTAGCAATTTTAGTAATGTTAATTAACAACAATATATAACAACCAGGTTGAAATAAAGGAATGAAGCCCCAAGCCCAACAATTTTAGATGTATTGATACTCATTTAATACTACCAGCAACGTTAGTAATTTTAGTAATGTTAATTAACAACAATAAATAACAACAAGACAGAAAAAAGGGATCATGCCTCCAACAAGATAGTACATAAGTGGGCTGGAGCCCAACTATAGGGAATTAAAGTGTGGGTGGGTAATCATCACCTACATATCGCAGAGGCCAAGAATATTAAAATTTCAAGGCTTTTCATACACAAACACCAGACAGAACTATGGCCTGCACTTAAAATATTTACATAAAATCACTCGCAACACGACTCAGCTGATCACTATCTGGATCTATTTATTCATACAATCGTGTCATCTGGAAATCTTGGTTAAGTCAAAATATGCTTTATTATCAATTGAGATTTCGTAAAATAGATCTCTGCTGTAGTTGATTCATATTGTACCGTATTTATATATTCAGTTGAACATAATTTCATTCTGGCTTAGTTTTAACATTTTTCATTTATATTGAAACAAAGGTCAAAGTTGGGGTTTTACTTGGAAAATTAAAATAAATATTCATGCATTTTTGGATCATTAACAAGGTTCTTGAGCAAAAAAACCTAATTCAGTGAAATGTGAACAACCTTGTTGATTTATAAAGCAATGAATCTGTGTTTTCAGATTTTTGCAGTGTGAATTAGATATTAATCTCAAATTTGTTTCAGTAAAATTGTCTGTACACTTTTTACATCTGTATACACAGTGTCTATATTTGAACGTCCAAAGACTTTTTTGAAACTTGACACTTCTTTGTGGTTGTCTTTTTATCAATCCATTCCTTTAGAACGTCCTTTAATGTAGTCATTAACCAAACCCCATTTCCGGAATGTTGGTGCACCAGGGCTAAGCCAAAGGTCAACACAAAGAAAATTAATCAGAGCAGATTCCACAGAATGCTATTTGATGTATGACTGCAGAATCCCTCTTCAAAGTCACCCCTCACAAGGGTGGACAGCACTGATAAGGCTTGCTAAGCGCTGGGGCAAGCACATCGAGTGATAATAGGGGAGTATTGACTCACAGCATTGATTCCATCAGAAATGATGGGTTAATTTTGGTTTAATACTCAGTGAGTTGAAAGGAGAAGACTTAATGAACAAAAATGATAGAAAAAGATGATACGTTTGCCAACTGAGATGTAAACACAAAATCTGACATTTAGTTTTTAGATTTAAAAGTTCCTGACTACAGCCTTTTTCATTCCCTGGTATACGTGTGTATGTCATGTCTTTTCTTGTTACTCAAGGTAATTTTCGAGAAATAATGAAAAAAGAATATGCTAAGAAATTGTGAATACCTGATAGATTACTTGTGTAAGAAAGAATTTCTGATAGAATTCCTGTTGTTGCAGCTTCTAACATTTATTAGATTTTGTGAAGATTATGTAATAATGAGCAATATTTCTAACCAACCTAAATTCACTACAGAATATGTATCTTTTTGGAAAATAAAACGAAAAACATTAATTTACCATGTAAAATAGAAATGTATATGTTTTGTTATTCATGAGAAAAACAATCAGTAAATGAAAAATAATTGCTTAAGCAAGATATGATTTGGAATGTTAAACTTGATGTTTCTTTGGATTTTTCTCCTAGGATACTCAACATTCTCCAAGATCTAGCATTAAGAAGAGACAACCCATTGGTTAACACTAATGACATTATAGCCACAAAGCAATTTCTTTCATGGTCAGTTATGTCAGGTTGTCATGAAACATTTGGCTGTTCTGATAGCCAAACCTGTGTATAAAACACTCCCATACCCTGGTAAGGGACTGAACTAACAACTCTAAAGGGGCTTTCACACTTGTCCAGATGAACAAGGACATTAGTAGGACTATCTTGTTGAATTAGACACAGCAAATGTAGCAGTACACAACACAAAACAATATGATACAATATAATTTGATGAGATAAGCACCTTCAACTGCAGACAACAGTGGGGAAATGTTCAAGACTGAGCCAGAAAAATAGGGATGTACTTGTCATTTGAGCTGGAGTTTAGAGTATTTGCTAATGCTTACCTACCAATCCAATATTCTACATCACTACATAGTTCAAACAGGAGCATCTTAGCTGTCATTTATCTGCCACTGTAGTTTCATGGGTAACACATTCACCTTGGAACACAGAAGCCCTGGGTTCGATACCAAATACAGGCAAAATCATAGTGGCTCAGAAGACCAATTTACATGTTGGTCTTCTGCCATTGGGTCCTGTCGTCAGTGGCAGGCTAAAGAACATCAGGGACATTGATAATTAGTCATTCCTGTGCCCTGTCTTGCAGTTAAGGTTATGTCAGTCCCCTTAACTGAGCTGTACTTATACAGTCAGGATGGGTCAAAAAGTACTTTGAATTTTGTAGTAAAACATGATATTCACCAATGAAGAAAGTCAACACTAGGTGGCCAGAAAATGCCCCGTTTCTGTGTATTGTCTCCAAAATTTATGCTATATTTATGGAAGAATTCACACTTTTATGCTTGTTTCTTAAAAACAGGGGGGATGAGTCAGGGGTCATCAGTGCAATGAAACGGAACAATGTGACCACAGGTTTAACTTATTACTGGCTGTCATTTGGTGGAGAAAAAACTGTCCCAAAACACAGCAAATCTAGGGACATAAAGTGTAGTTATTAATGTCAATTTTCACACATGATCTGTAGAGGCCAATTACTGTAAACTTTGACTGTGTTGCAATAAAAATGGGCTTTAATTCTCAGTGTTGTTGAGGTTTTTTTCACTCCTTTTATCATAATGGCAGTAAATATGAATTTGTTCAAGCCTCCAGTGCGTGATTGTGTGTGTGTGTGTCCTGTGTGAATTACAAGTGAAATGTCAATGGGTGGGGTTACACTGTGATATAATGTAATTACAAATACCTTTGTTCTTCATGATATTCTATTTTTTCTTTTACAGCCTTCTGTTGTGAATGGCTAGTGTACCAGTTTGTAAATACACAAGGCATTTTTGATTATTTTTTTTAGAACTGACAAGTGGTTTCATTCTACTGAGACTAAGTAATTTATTAATCCAAACTTTATTGCATTAATTTGTAGATGTTGCAACACATAGAATACATAAACTTATAACATAAATGACATTATTCCCATAATACATATCTTTGTGTTTTTCAACTGTGTAAATATTAATGCTATCTGCTTTCAATACAGTTATTCCATCCAATTGGTTATTAGTAGTAATAGTTTATTACCTTTACAAATCTAAAAATTACCAACAAAAGTTTTTATTCTTAAAATTTTTCGTAGAAAATGGTTACTTTGCTGAAGTTCTTAACCAAGTACCATTCATCTGAACAGAATATTGGTGACAACAAGATGTAAATAACTGAAAACTAACCCTTAATTAGTGTGTAAGGCTGTATATATAATCTTTACCTGTGTTCACAAATAGTGTTTTTGTGTCTCATGTCATTTCAAATAAATACATTGCAAAATGTGTACACTGTTGTATTTGTCTCAGAACATTAATTGATAATGTGGTTTGAATGGTGATGCCTGATTTTAAAGGTTTTTAGAGACTCAGATTCAGTGGAATCAATGATACCCAGTCGGTCCCCAAGTGGAATAGTTCCCCTGAATCAGAGTCTCTGCTGTGTCATATATTGTCTGTACTTCAAGAAATGATTTTTGGGGGGAATAAATTACCAATGCATTACTAATAGCATATTATGGTTTGCATTTGATTTACATTCACAGTAGACTCTGTTTGACTAGAATCAGTGTAAGTGAATATAAGTCTGACTGGAACAAGTTTTAAGCTCTCCAAATTACTGTATTTTTGTAGGTATCAGAGGAAGTTTGCCATAATTAGAAACATATCCTATAGATATTGGACCTTTTATTTGTACAAAGTCTGTTGTTTTTATATGTTTTTCAGTGATGGTATATTTAACCATGTTTAAAATCTCTGACATGTCTATATGAGCTCCCTGTATCTCTTGCTTGGATAAATGAATGTTCATATAAACAAGTGTCTATTACAGGAGGTCATCCTACAGCGGAAGTCACCTGAGCAGAAGCTTGGCCTCACCCTTTGTTACGAGGCACATTCTAACGAAGAGGAAGTCATCATGGATGTGTATGTCAGTGAGGTATGTCTTTAGTCTCATCCAATCATACACTGGTTTCATATAGGTTTTAATTCTGACCATTTTAAGTGAAGACTATGGACACTTTGAATTTTGCTCAAAGTAAAATTATTAAACTGTGGTGATCTTATGTAAATACTGACCATTGATGACAGTTAATTTCTTCTGAGGTGCTTAAAATTTGAAAATCAATAAAATTACTGAGATACAGCTTAAACTCTATACAGCAGTAAGTGAAACTTACCTCTTGGGTCATTCTTTCAAAGTAAGACAAAAGATTCAAAAAATTTTTGCCAGTTTTTAATGAGGGGAGATGTGAGGCCAAATATAGTCACAGCAATCACATAATGAGCCAGTTTGGCCTAGTGTGTTGAGTGCGACGAGGATAAACCTTGCACATGCGCAGATCACATATTCCAAGATGAGAATAGCTTAACAGATTAAATTAAACAAACGGCAATAGGAGGGAACACTCAGTTTCAGTTTATGCAATAATTGTTGTGTAATAATTACAGCTAAAAATAATTATGGGTGTTCTTTCCTTTTTGGTTATACGAAATGCATAAATGTGACTTATAACCAGATATTTGCTGGTACTGTACCCTGTTTTATTTATACCTCCATCTTGAAATTCCAATTGCACCTATCAGTAGTGGAGATTACTTGGCGCAGATAAATTTTGTATTCTGCAGAAGAATTCCGATTTGCTTGCGCCGACAAACTCGAAGTACAAAGCCAAACTTGCTCAATGTGTAAAAGTTCCCAACAAGTCAAGGACATAGAACAGGATTTCCTCATTCATGAATTTCGCAATTTCTTGTTCTATACATAGATACATACGTATCTCTTTTATTTATTTGATTTATCAGTTAAAATGCCTCTATAACTAGGGTATTTCTTTTTTCAAAATATTTTGAATTTGACAAAAAAAACACTCTACACACTGGTAATTGTACAAATAGTAACTAAGTAAAAGTTACCTCTTGAAAGAACATCAGCTGCACTAAATGCCACAAGTCAGTATTTTGAAATGGGCACAGTCATGTTTTTAAAGTCAAGACACTACAGTTCATCTTCAAGGCTCATTGAACATCAATGGCCAACATAAATACAGGTCTGAACCTTTGGTTTTCAGCAGTGATTATATTTGTATGAATTGTACTAAGTCACATTTTCTACACACTGTTTATTGCTGCTGGTATCAGAGCCTGTGTTTATCTTAAATTAAATATTTATTATCTAGTTAGAGTCCATATTTTTCTTCTTCGGTGAAAATGAATCAATTCCAATAGGATTTTAATTCAACTATGCTAATGGTCTTAGTCATGTTTACAATGAAAATAAATTAAAACTACTTTGTTGTGAAACTATGTGGTTAGGACATTTGTAAAACTTCACACACGTGTAATAGCTTTATCTTTTATATTGTAACATCTTTCTCAAATGGTCAAATTATGTGGTTTTACCATCTTTTCAATAGTGAAACCACTTTCTCAATTCAAGGGTTAAAGGATCATACTTTCAACAATGACATGTTAAATCAAAACGATTTTGTTACAAGAGTACTCAACACTTTTCTTTCACAAAGAACTAGATTAGGAAATCATTTCATCTCACATAAAGCAAAGATACATAACAAACCCCTGTACATAACATAGCAAAAACCTGTGAAGTCATGCCTCATGGCACAGAGCTTTCACTGAATCAGCAGCAATCCGTACTTATACAACACAAGCTGACATGGAGATATTACAGTTCTATGTAGATTGACCTCTATATCTTGGTGCCTTTTATATTTAAGTCTTCTGTTAATTGGTCATCTGTATATTTTGATCCTCTGTAGATTGGTATATTTTGGTCTTCCATAGATTTTTGCTCCTCTGGAATGGATCCTCTGTATATTTTGATATTCTATTGATTGTCCTGTGTAGATCTTATGTGTTGTAATCAGAGAAGACAGCCAGTTATAAGACCAATGCTTTATATGAGAGTCATGCTATGCAAATATTAAACATGAGTATGTTTATAAACATCACTAAGTGCAGGTAGTTGAAAGAAGTGTCAAGGTCATGCATTATTAACAGAATCAACAAGGTTTGCATTCAGCATCCTCTTATTTGAAACAAACGGGGTTCCCATTACTAATGCTTTCATATGTGTAGATTCTAAGTATGAAAAATAACTTCCTTTACATATGATGATCGCATACAACTTAAAAAGATACATTGTTTTAATCAGTGTACCGAAATTTTTGGTTTTTCAACATTTAAACGGACTAGTTAATGTTACACCTGATATTAAACAAATATTAGGCATACAGGTGTACTTAGACAGGAGATATCCAGTGAATTGTGACTAATAACATAGAGAGCCAGGAACTAACCTTTCATGTCATTACTCTATATGCTTCATTTATTTTCATCAAAACTGCATATTTTTCTGGTTTAATTTACCATAGAAAGCTAAATAATAATATTTTTCTTTTGCCCGCTGCACTAAGTACAGGTAACATAAATTTTACTATAACAGGATTCAGGAAACTAAATGTATCTTGCATTAGTAACTTGCCTTTTCGTTTTAGTTCAAGATTTGTATGCAGACTTTACTTGAAATACTTATATGAATAATTATAACTGTGATAGGATAAAAATTTGTACCATGTTGTAATTATTTTATCTCATAAATCTAGAGGAAGTGAGCAAAAAAGATCAAATATGCTGCGTATGTTGAAGATATAATTATCTGAATGGATTACTCATATGTAGGTTTTTGATGTAGTCAAGCCACTTTAATCAGTACTCTGATTATTAGAATCCTTTCTAGGTACAGTTGACTCTCTATACCTAGAACCTCCAATAATCACAGGCATTGCTTCTAGTTATAGCAAACTTCCACTTGCATGATTTCTCAGTCATTTCTGCAGTGAATATTTGTGACGAAATTGGCCCAACACCCGAAAGAGGTAGTTAGGGAAAAATAGGTATCCCTAGCGAGGGAAAGTAGGTATCCTTAGTTAGGGATAAATAGGTATGCATGAACGGTAATATGATTCTGATATGGTTTGTGGCACATAAGAGTGTTTTTATATTAAAAACGTCCGTGTGCTACCATGATAGAATAATCTTGTGAAGAGGTTTCTTAAGTTTCTGTCACAATTATTTTTACGTCATTACTTTACTTTTTCCACAAATTATATAAAAATATGATTGTCGTTGGTGTTTATGAGTAAAGATAAACAGTTGGTTTTCTTCATATATGGAGAACAACCAAAGAATTGGATCCTTTACAACATTGGAATGAATCGTCTTGGTGTACCTCACATTGAGGTTTGTAAAAACTGAATAGATTAGAAAGTACAGGTTTACACAGTATGTTCACACCTGAAATAAATCCTTATTCAGTGCATTTGAACCTAAGAAATGTTAAGATAAATAAACAAGATGAAATAATTTTTTAAAGACAGATTGAGAAATTGGGTTACAAATACAAAAAGATTCTTGGAAAAATTTAAATACATAGTGAAAAAATAATTTCTATCAGATTGTCTTTTTGAACTGATGATACAAGATTTTTCACATTTATGCTTGTGCTGGATTTTATATGGAGATAATATTGTATAAATTTGTATTGCATTGATTATTTAGAAAAATTTCACCTGTGTACAGTTGTATGATGAAAAAAGTGAGTGTTTGATCTAATTTTAGAAAAACAAGTTCTTTCACCAATATAGATTGTGAGCCAAACAGCTGTAGATGGTTAACTACGTTGGAGTCAAGTACCTTTGTGTTTTTAAAGTCAAGAAAAATGTGTTTTTCATATCAGAGTCTCTGGAAAAACAAAACACATTTTTATTGTCAGAAAGAGTTTACTATGTGCGGTAATTCAATTGTGATTGTTCTGTTGTAAACAAAGGGCGATTGGATGCAAGTAAATAGATTTTCAAAAATAAACCTACATATGGCCTTTTTTAGAATACAAAAGAAGGTTTATATCGAGGCTGTGTAGAATTAATATTTTCCATATTTTTTTTATTTACTCTTAGAATGTTCTTATTCTACTCATCAGAGTTCATAATAAGGGGTTCTGATTATATAAATGCCATTTGTCTATAAACTATTAGATTGAGCCCGACAGTGTCGCAGCCTCAAATGGTACCATCCGACCAGGAGATCAGATTCTTCAGATCAACAACGCAGAGGTGCACAGTAGAGAAGAGGCCATCGAACTTTTCTCCACAGACTGCTCAGAATTTGTCCTATTGCTGGCCAGACAAGTGCTCCAAGAGGTGGGTTAATGAGAGTTTATGTATAAATGACTGGAAATCTTCTTTGGGAGAAGTTGACTGAGTTCTTCAAAAGGTTATTATCTTGTTGCCATAGAAATATTTCAGGATGTAGTTCAGGCAGTGCAAGCTTGTGTACAAAGATCAGAAGACCTCTGTACTGAAGGATACATATTCTCCATAAAATTTATGCGATTATACTTACCTTAGATTTACTTTTAAGAGGTAGATGACTTTAGTTTGGCCTTTAAATCAAATCTTACTGAAAGTTATATTAGGGGAGCTCTTTTACTGTATAAACCCTGCTGGCTCCCTATGCCTCAATATGCTGCTACTCATGAAGGTCCCAGGTATCTAAGAAACCTACTGAATCTACTCCAATCTGTCAGACAAGACATCAATCTTGCTTAAAAGTAGCCGAGCTAGAATCATAACAAAGAGAACCAAATTTTCTAGAACAATGCTCCATTTTCAAATATCTCAGTCGTGTGTACAAGTACCTCCACACTGGTTTTCTACAAGCATTTCAGTACGTACCTTACTCAACCATCATGCACCTACAACACCAGGTGCAGCAAAAATGTCAGAAATTACCTGAATATTCCACAGTTCCTATTCTCCATATAGACATACCAAAAAGGCTGTTGGCCACAGCTTTGCATCTGATGCTGCAACTTTGTGGAATGATCTGCCTGAGGGCTTCTGAACAGTGGGGTTTTTCATCCATCTTTCAGACACAAACAGACATAGCATTTCGGCAAAGCTTACCCCACATAGCCCTCTCATCTTCCTGATGCCAGTGGTTTTGGCCTCCTATGCCCTGGATTATGATTGCTCTTTTTATGTTTGTAGCGCCTTAGAGTCTGTCATATGCTAGAGATTAAGCACTATAAAGATACTCATTACATTACACAAGTTGTTCAGTCCTGAATGGATGAAAAAGTTGATGCATTTACATTCCCTAAAATCTGCTTCTAGACAAAGTCCACTAACTTACTTCTCTGCGTTGAATTTGTGCTTTAAAATAGACATGCTCAGATGGAAACATTGTGACACTGAAATCTGATTTCATATCAAGACTTAATTGATTTCAAGCATCCCATTATTGCCACCAAATAGGTTAGATGTGACAGACTCATTTAACAATTTCTGATGGATTTTAAACAATACACCAAGCAATTCATCATCGTTTAAACTGCGTGCGGCATATTTGACATAACATCTGGACTTGAAACTTTTTGCTAACATTTTTCTGAATGTTGATGTTCGATTAAATTAGTTTTACACACAGATCAACACTTAAACTGACAGTATATGTTCATTATATGGTTATGAATTGAAGCTTTGTTTTCATGCTGACTGCATGCATGTAAATTCCTTGGATTATGTATTTATTTCACAAATAAAATAAATACATTTTGTTTGCAGTTTAAGTTCAGCTAATAGTCACTTTGTCACATCATGCTGAATTTTTTCTCTGTTTGGCAAAATTGAATGTAGAAGATAAAGGAGATGTGGATCTTGTCTTGTTGCAATTTAAGTCTTTTTGGAAGGTTACATCAAATTCTATTTAAACATGCGAAAATAAATGAAGATGGATGGAGTCATTTTTTTTGCTCCATGACAAGACAATCTGATCTAAGAAAGCCCTCAATTCCCTTTCTTCCAGTTCTGAACCCCTTTGGCTGGTGATCCATCAAAACCTACCTTTATAAATGTGTATCGAATGAGGAGGGGGCTTATATCCAGGAAAACAAGAGAGTTTATAATAAATTCAGTTTGATAAAGACATGCTCAGCCTTCTTATATATGATTTATACACACTGATCTCAATTTTGATTCCCGATGTTGAATTCTGAAATGAACATTTACTGTCATAATTTTACTTAACGCTTATATTACAATTCAGATATTATGGTAACGAAGTGACATGTCCTGTTTTTAGTTCCTCTCTAACACTGTTATTAAAATGTGTACAACTTCGCACTCTGTACAGAGTTAAAACTGGTTTAACTGGTTCATTTTTAACTCATTCTAAATCCCTGTATTAATATTGCTTAATGTTGCTACCATCATGTAGACGAACAAACAAACAAGCATGCATGGTGAAAACATAATATATTTTTATTGGAACTAGTGCAAAATTAAGAGCTTTCATCTCTGTATGTTGGTCAGAGTGTTGTCCTAAGTCTCACTGAGTCTATACACAGTGCCAGACTGTTTTTACAATGGCAGTGTTTGTCTACAGCTGAACTCTGTTAACTCGAATCCCAATGGAACAAAAAACTGCTTCCACTTAACCAAGATTTACAGATAACAAGTAAATTTCACAGATAACAAGTAAGTTTCAATGATATTCTTCTACACTTAAAAGGAAATTCTGTGTATATATTTGAGCCAAACTGGAGATCTCGCCAATCCTAAAATTGTCGTTGGCCAAAATTAGGATCCTAATTTTGGCTACCAATCTTAAGATTGTATAGGCCCATACCTGGTCAAGAACCCAGATAGTCAGCCATCCAAGTACTAACCAAGCACAGTGCTGCTTAACTTTAGTAATCAGATATGGACTGGTCAAGCTACACCACACAGGCAGATAGGCTCTGTGGTCGTGAGTTTGAATCCAGCTCTTACAAAGTTGTGAGACTGATATCTTACTTCTACTGAGTCTACTTTAGTGTCGGCTTTTTTTTTTTTTTTTTTTTTTTTTTTTTTTTGGGGGGGGGGGAGGGGGGGTGAGCATGTTTATATTTAGAATAACGATTACAGAATAACACTGCTGTGTCTTACATGTAAAGAATCCATTCAGAGACCAAACGTGCACCTCATTACACTAGTTCTTCTCTTGTCTCATCATTTAAAGACAAGCTAGATGTAAAGGAGGGGAGAGCAAAAGACAGGGGGATACAAAGAGTAACAAGCAAAGATGGGCAACAGGGGAGTAAAAGCTTATTATAGCTGAAGCACAAGCTTTGCATGAGGGTAAACGAAATAGTCATTTTGCCCAGTGTAATTGGATCTGGCCCAGTTGGCCAAGTCAATGCTATTCTTTGCTTGTGCTTTGGCCCAGCCCTCCTTTTCTCCAGAGATAGCAGAGTTTTAACTTTGTATCCATTTTATCTTATTTATTTTTATCTTGTTAGGGAACCAGATGTTAGAATAAGAAATATGAACTTTACCTCTGAGGCCAAATCTAGACCTGGATTGGTACTCATAAAGAATCTCAAACTCGAATCTTAAACACAAACTCACTCACAGTCTCACACTCAAACCCAGTCTTACATAAGTATAAACTTAAATTAAGCAAAATCCTTCCTAAGTATATGCTCAAACTCAAAATTGATATGGAGTTTAAACTCAAGATATAACCCCTAAATTTAGGGATTATATTTGAATTTGAAATTGAATTGAGTTATTTTTGTGTACCAACCCTGATTTTATTTATTTCATGTTCCAAGTTTTTGGACCATAATATTGGTTCTACTAATAACAACAATCTACATTGGTTCTACATGCAGAAGTCTCTACTGTATGAGCTTTTGACTATTTTTGCCATTTCTTTTTTTGGATTTGAAGATTTTTCCAGTGAATTTTGGTGCTGGTTGTTTTAATTAAGCGTCCCGCAAGGGACGCTTGTTTGTGTATGGGAGAGCTTCAGGCTCCGCCGGCTCCGCATTTTGTTTTCCTTATAACTCTGTAACCGTTAGGCGGATTCTTTTCAAATTTGGCAGGTTTAGGCAGTAGCCTTGGGGAATTTTTTTGAATATGCTGCAGTGACATTTCAACCAATCAGAGAGGTCACATGACCAAAAATGTCTTTTTTCGGTGGGGAAGCTTGTCCGGATGATAACTTGAAAGGAATTTTATCAATTCACCTGAAACTTGGCAAATACATTCATTCTATTAAAATCTGGAAATCATTAGATTTTGGCATTGATTGGTCAAGAAATGGCCGAGTAATTAATGATTAATTAATCATTACGAATTTTCCAAATAAGGAAAACACAAAAATGCTTATATCTCGAAAACCGTGCTAGATAGAGCGATTTCGGCGAAATTTTTGACCCGCAGGGTATCTCTGCGGAGTAGTTTTCCCAATTTCCAAAAAATTTTTGTCTCGCCCAAAATGGCGGCCATTTTGAATTTTCGAAATTTTCGCAAAAATTGCAAAAGACAAAAATGCTTATATCTCAAAAACCGTGCTAGATAGAGCAATTTCGACAAAATTTTTGACCCGCAGGATATCTCTGCGGAGTACTTTTCCCAATTTTCAAAAAATTTTGGTCTCGCCAAAAATGGCGGCCATTTTGAATTTTCGAAATTTTCGCAAAAATTGCAAAACACAAAAATGCTTATATCTCGAAAACCCTGCTAGATAGAGCGATTTCGACGAAATTTTTGACCCAAAGGGTATCTCTGCAGAGTAGTTATCCCAATTTTGAAAAAAATTTTGTCTCGCCAAAAATGGCGGCCATTTTGAATTTTCGAATTTTTCGCAAAAATTGCAAAACACAAAAATGCTTATATCTCGAAAACCGTGCTAGATAGAGTGATTTCGACGAAATTTTTGACCCAAAGGGTATCTCTGCAGAGTAGCCATGCCAATTTTGAAAAAAATTTTGTCTCGCCAAAAATGGTGGCCATTTTGAATTTTCGAATTTTTCGCAAAAATTGCAAAACATAAAAATGCTTATATCTCAAAAACCGTGCTAGATAGAGCGATTTCGACGAAATTTTTGACCCACAGGGTATCTCTGCAGAGTAGCCATGCCAATTTTCAAAAAGATTTTGTCTCGCCAAAAATGGCGGCCATTTTGAATTTTCGAATTTTTCGCAAAATTGCAAAACACAAAAATGCTTATATCTCGAAAACCGTGCTAGATAGAGCGATTTCGACGAAATTTTTGACCCACAGGGTATCTCTGCAGAGTAGCCATGCCAATTTTCAAAAAAATTTTGTCTTGCCAAAAATGGCGGCCATTTTGAATTTTCGAATTTTTGCGCAAAAATTGCAAAACACAAAAATGCTAATATTTCGAAAACCATGCTACATAGAGCGATTTCCACGAAATTTTTTATCTTCAGGGTATCTCTGCAGAGCAGCTATCCCAAAGAGCTTTCACTTGGTGAAGTTTCAGACCCATAGCTAATTACTCACCTACTGAAAATGAGTAAATGCGAATTATCTCTAAAAGTATTGCAGATAGCCAATTTTTCTCAAATAACTCATTCACCTACTTTTGGGAGAGCTTTCACTCTGTGAAGTTTCAGACCCATAGCTAATTACTCACCTACTCAAAATGAGTAAATGCGAATTATCTCTAAAAGTATTGCAGATAGCCAATTTTTCTCAAATAACTCATTCACCTACTTTTGGGAGAGCTTTCACTCTGTGAAGTTTCAGACCCATAGCTAATTACTCACCTACTCAAAATGAGTAAATGCGAATTATCTCTAAAAGTATTGCAGATAGCCAATTTTTGTCAAATTAATCATTCACCTACTTTTGGGAGAGCTTTCACTTGGTGAAGTTTCAGACCCATAGCTAATTACTCACCTACTCAAAATGAGTAAATGCGAATTATCTCTAAAAGTATTGCAGATAGCCAATTTTTCTCAAATAACTCATTCACCTACTTTTGTGAGAGCTTTCACTTGGTGAAGTTTCAGACCCATAGCTAATTACTCACCTACTCAAAATGAGTAAATGCGAATTATCTCTAAAAGTATTGCAGATAGCCAATTTTTCTCAAATTAATCATTCACCTACTTTTGGGAGAGCTTTCACTTGGTGAAGTTTCAGACCCATAGCTAATTACTCACCTACTCAAAATGAGTAAATGCGAATTATCTCTAAAAGTATTGCAGATAGCCAATTTTTCTCAAATAACTCATTCACCTACTTTTGGGAGAGCTTTCACTCTGTGAAGTTTCAGACCCATAGCTAATTACTCACGTACTCAAAATGAGTAAATGCGAATTATCTCTAAAAGTATTTCAGATAGCCAATTTTTCTCAAATAACTCATTCACCTACTTTTGGGAGAGCTTTCACTTGTTGAAGTTTCAGACCCATAGCTAATTACTCACCTACTGAAAATGAGTAAATGTGAATTATCTCTAAAAGTATTGCAGATAGCCAATTTTTCTCAAATAACTCATTCACCTATTTTTGGGAGAGCTTTCACTTGGTGAAGTTTCAGACCCATAGCTAATTACTCACCTACTCAAAATGAGTAAATGCGAATTATCTCTAAAAGTATTGCAGATAGCCAATTTTTCTCAAATTAATCATTTACCTACTTTTGGGAGAGCTTTCACTTGGTGAAGTTTCAGACCCATAGCTAATTACTCACCTACTGAAAATGAGTAAATGCGAATTATCTCTAAAAGTATTGCAGATAGCCAATTTTTCTCAAATAACTCATTCACCTACTTTTGGGAGAGCTTTCACTTGGTGAAGTTTCAGACCCATAGCTAATTACTCACCTACTCAAAATGAGTAAATGCGAATTATCTCTAAAAGTATTGCAGATACCCAATTTTTCTCAAATAACTCATTCACCTACTTTTGGGAGAGCTTTCACTTGGTGAAGTTTCAGACCCATAGCTAATTATTCACCTCAAAATGAGTAAATGTGAATTATCTCTTAATAGTATTGCAGATAGCCAATTTTTCTCAAATAACTCATTCACCTACTTTTGGCAGAGCTTTCACACACGAAAATGAAAAATTGTGAATATCTCGGAAAAGCTATTTCTTTTGCTTTAATGCTCGGCGGGAGATACATACCGCAGCAGTGGTTTTGACAAAAATTTTTGTCTCCCCAAAAATGGTGGCCATTCTGAATTTTCAAAGTTGTTGCAAAACACAAAAATGCTTATATCTCGAGAACCGTGCTATATGGAGCGAACTCAACAAAATTTTAGACCTGCTGGGTATCTCTGCAGAGTAGCCATGCCAATTTTCAAAATATTTTTGTCCCGCCAAATATAGCGGACATTTTTAATTTTTTTATTTTTTGCAAAACACAAAAATGCTTATATCTTGAAAACCGTGCTAGATAGAGCAGACTGCGCTTACTTTGGTTGCCACAACAGTATAAGGCTAGAAACGAAGCATTTTCTTAATACTTTAGCACTCACCTTTATATCCTTTTCGGGACGCTTTGTTTTTGCTATGCAAAAACATTATCTTTTTTTTTTGCGAGCGATCCTCTAGTTATAAATGGCTGACCCAATAGCAAATTTTTCATTTCCTATTCCGTGCAGAGTTGACATATTTGAAATTACATCAAGAGTAAAGCATTGGCAGATTCATCTGTTGTATTTTCTGGATGGTTTGTGTTTTATTTATTTTTGAGCCCAAAGTTGAGAAGTCAAAGAGTATTTAAATCACTTATTACTCCATCCAGTGAGATACTAAATTAAATACACTAATTGTACATGACACATGCAACATAATATATATACAACATGCATGTCAATGTTGTTGTACTCTGGTCAATGTAAGAGTTTAAAGAGGATTTCATTATCATGTAGATGATATATATAATACCTGAGGAGCCAGTTTTGTTTCTTGATTCTTGTAGATAAAGACCTAGATACAATGGTGGATCAAATACAACGTACTCTGAAACTGCAAATTAAAAGTATTTTTTACTCAGAAACTAAAACTTTCTTTTTTATATCAAATAATGTCCTGTGAATTCTGGTGATTACTATTGGATTATATCTTGTATCCTATCATGATGGACCTCTGTATATCAACCTAAATTCATTGGGGAGCATTTTGTTATTTCTCACTCTAGTCCAATGTGAAAGATTGCCCGCTGCAACTGATAGAACTCAGACCATCTTTACTGATTATGAAAATACACTGTGGGAATTTAAACACCATGCAAACAGCCAATTTTTCTTTTACTTTGAAAGGGTCTAGAATTGAAAATATTTTTATTTAGAAATGGGTTTTGTCATTGTCCAAAGAAGTGGATTCTGGTAACACAAAAGGTAGGTCGCACTTAATCCACAGGGAAAATAGAATTAGTCTGCATGATTTATTAATGGGAAATCATTCATTATGAATGATACAGGAAATTCTATGGCATTTAATTTGGTATTCTCTGACAAGACAATGGAGCAGAAACAGAATTCTTAAAGACATGTCCAGACCCTTCAGGAAAAATATGCTGAGGCCAAGTGATCACATCATGTAAATGAGCCTCATTCTCAGGCTTTCTCTTCGTCAAATTTTTTTAGTACTTATAAATCTAAAGGGAAAAAAGCTTAGGTGAGTGGGGGAAATTGTGCTAAACTACAGAGTAAAAGTTTTAAGAACCCTACTAAAAATCTTCATTTGCGTCTTAGTTAATAGAAAGGTTGAGTTTAAGGTTGGGAGTAACTTATAGTAAATCAACTGGTATTTGGGGAAGGGGGTGTAGGGGGGATAGATGTGGATAGCAGGTGCTTCTCCTGTCAGCCTCACTTTGGTAATTAATACCTGCTCCATAAGTGTGTGTATAGGGGGATTTTCCTGACATGTGCTTTTTGTGTTGGCCAAATTATACTGGTTGGGGTGGGAAGGACAGGTAGCCTTAGGTCAAAAGAGGACATGCTTTGTGTATGAGTCCACTATGCCTTAGGCTAGAGAAGACAGAAGCTTTTAGAGTTGGGAAGTTTACCTGATGGGTCATTTTTCAAGGATTCAAGAGATAATAAACTCTAAGAAACTAAAAAAATAGCATATTTTCGAATTTCTGTGTAATTGTCATTAGCACAGAATATATCACATTATAAACTCCACCGAGCAGGATATGTTTTTTCTGTGTCTGTCTGTTTGAAAATAACTTTAAAACTTACTGGCAGATATTGATTAAATTTTCAGAAAATGTTGCCAAAAATGCAAGGTACAGATACTTCACTTTTGTAGTGATCTGAATCACTCTGTAGATCCTGGAATTTTTTATAGAGTCTTTTATCATTGCAAAGTAGTATCATTTCAGTATAAATATGTTTGTACACCTTCATAATTTTTTATCAGATTGCTTGGCCAAAAAATATTTACATTCCCACAATAGTGTCTTCATTATACCCCAGCTTGCTCTGGATCCTACAAAAAATCCCACATTCTATGATCCAGAATAAAGTAAGAGTGGAAAGGAGCTGCTTGGTGGAGGTTTGCACTCTCTGAGTGCTTTTTTAGAATTTTATTAAATTTGGTCAATATAATTATTGCATCTAATAAAGATAATTTGTCTTTGTGATGATGGTCACACTGCCCATATAATTTCCAATAAATGATATGCACATCATTGCAGAAGTTCATTGCTCTATATAGTCATAGTTCTGTATTCTTTTTTAGCAATTTTTCCACATAGCTCTTTGTGGCTATTGTTATTCTCCCTATATGCCTCCAGGCTATTTTAGCAGCAGACAGAAATTTGCTAAAGGAAATGACCATTGTTAGCATAACTGCTTCATTTGCTACTCATTTGGCACATGCTGTAAAATGATATCCTTGGTAATAATGGGGTTTCTTTTCTCTGCTGAAAGCAGCCATATGTTCAGCATAAGGAAAGAAGAAGCTCTTTGTGTTCTGTTCAATTAAGTAATTAATTGAGGCGGAGAATATCATTCACCTACAGCCATTTACCTTTTTTACAGTTATAATTACTGTGTCATCACTTGGATACTTTTGAATGGCAGGGTGTAAATGAAAGTATCTGTCACAGAATCTGTTGTTTCAGATGCCATGAGTTTGGAAATTATATATTGATTACTCACAAGGATATTTCCCATAAAAAAGACCATACCACATCATTACATCTTCCAAGACATCTTCACACATCATTTGCACCTCAGTTGGAAAGAAATAGGTGTGTAGAAAATGAAAACAGTTAAGATAATTAGAATATTTTTTTGCTTATTATCACAACACAAGTGATGCTCAGTTGGCAGCTTCATTCTGTATATTAACCTTGCTTAAAGCCCAAATTTCTTTGTAATTAGGAAAAAGTATCACTCTGCTTAATGTGCCTCTACATACAATGGATTTTATATTAACATACGTATAAAACAGAAAATCATGATCTATTGACCTAGTATCTCCTGGTAGATACGGGTGCCTCATGAACACAAGACTTTTGTATATATGTTAGAAGGGCTTTTGATACACATTTGAGCAGTAAGCAAGGCTATCCCAATAGTAGCAGGTGTATGGTGAAGGAATACCATGGTTATGCCCAGGTCCCATAGTGGCGAGGGTGCTGCGATGATCTCAGCGAGTATAGAAGACTAGAGGCGACTTCAACTTCGCCAAAATTCGTTGAAAAAAGGCAGCAAAGTATGGTCACATGAAAAGACATCTTCATACTTCTGCGACCCCTCTACAGTGTTCTATAATGCTTTTCGACTTTCCTGAGATTAACCCTCAACAAAGCAAGAATATACTGAGAATACCCTAATAATTGGTGAAGATATCTGGCGATTTGACTACAATTACCCACGAATTAGCTACAAGTAGGTGAGAATGAATGCAATATTTGAAGAATTTTCTACAACAAAGGAAGAGCCAGTTGAGAACAAGGAAGAATATTGAGTGAATTTACTGAGAACAAGAAGGTAGTATGATTTGCTGGCGAATGTCCTACCACAGAGCTACGACGTAGAAGAATCTGCTACCAATAGTGGCGAATTCTCATGGCGAACTAAAATACCGCCAAAAATCAACGAATACTGGCAATAGTCTTGAACATCAGCTTGTTGTCGCTGTGATGTGCAAATTATGAAGAAAACTGAAGACAAATGAAGAATAATGAGAAATCCACCAAGAAAACTGGCGAAATTTGCTATTCACCGATATTCGCCTTTGACATTTGCCACTGTGGGACCTCTGCTTTACAGCCTTGGTAGTCTGAAAGATGTGAAAAACACAATAATTCTTACAATAAAGACAGAATCCAGTTCCTAAGACAAAAAAGACTATTGATCCATTGTTATGTTTTATAGATGAGTAATCTCACTGGAACCTTGAATAAGTTTAGTGGACAATTTAAAGCAATAATTTTTTTCACATATATTTTCACTTTAAAACTTTCCTACAATATTTACCAGTAATGTTAATTTGTTGGACGTTTTAAAATTATTTTTGCTTGCACCTGGTTCACAGTTTCGATCTGGCCTTGCAAACTACATACAAGCTGAAAATATTTAACTTGTCTGGACTCATTGGTGGCTCAATGTATTTCCTGTTTTGGTAATGTCCCATTTA
Organism: Sabellastarte sp. h YS-2021; assembly: GCA_964017235.1. Classification (NCBI taxonomy): domain Eukaryota; kingdom Metazoa; phylum Annelida; class Polychaeta; order Sabellida; family Sabellidae; genus Sabellastarte; species Sabellastarte sp. h YS-2021. The sequence continues at coordinate 159,127,505 of OZ024930.1, forward strand.
GTTTCACAAGTGTATATAAGTCAGGATTTGTGTGTGTGTAGGATGCAATAGTCACAACAACACAGACTGTGTTTTCAGCACATAGCAGAGTTTTTAAAAGTTTAAAAAACATCAACCAGGAGCTCTCATGTGCCAAACTAAAATGTACAAGCCAGTTGGGTGAGAGGGACAGAATGGCTATAAGGGGGTGGCTCTTACTTAAATGTAAAATGTCTCTCTTCAGGGTCATAAGGGCAGGATGTTCTCATTATGATGTTCAGAACTGACATTGAAGCCTAATCATTAATAGAAGTGGACAAGAATCAATTTTACTGTACAATTGCTGGCACTACATGGACAGCAAAACAATAGTATCTAAAATTAATGAGTTTTATATCAAATTGGCCTTGCCTTTTCCTAACATTATGCATTTATTGGAGCCATTTTATCTCCTTGTTGGCAATCGTCAACATTGAGGGCGTCTTTTGAGAGAAAGTTATGAGAATTTATAAAGTTTGTTTACAGATATTTTATATGCATTCTTCAGTTGCAAAACTTCCAGTAATACTGCACAGTAAAATGTACAATAAAGAGTATGTGTTATATTTTGTGTGAATTTATTACAATATATAACACCCCTGGGCCTGGCAAGGCTTATTATAGTGTAAGAAATCTAAAATTCGCCACATATCTGAAATTCGCCACATGTTGAAATACTAATAAAATAAATTAATTGAGGTGAGATTTGTTGAATGTACAGTAAATTAAGGCTTTTTGAACTGAAAAATACCAATTTTAAGACAAAATATCATTTTCTTTGTAAAATTAACTAAGGTTTTAGAGGTGGCGAATTTTAGATTCCTGGCGAATTTTAGATTTCTTACTGTATATCTGTCAGAATATCACTGCGTGAATCATCCAGTTTCACTCAGCATTATCAGCTCATTTCTGCACTAACCTGGGATAGATATGAAAGATCAAAGGGACAACCCTGATATATATGTACACAATCATTTGATATAATGTCCTCATAATAACTGACCCAAAGCAAGAGATGTAGACAGCGACTTCAATCACAAGGTGAACGTCCATAGTTATTGGAGTATTCATGACTTGAGAGTTAGCCTGTGGAAGGTCTGAACTTATCAACCATCAGAATCAGCCTGAATCAAATGTGAAATTTTGGAGACTGAAAAATTTAGATAAGCTGAATTTTTAGAAAGTAGGTGTTTGGATGAGCAAGCGGTCACTCCATATGTGTCTTTCATTATTTTAAGTCATGTTTGATGTCAAAGTTTACATTTATTTACACACAGGACATTAAATAAAAAAATATCAAAATTCATTTCAAAATACCGTAGATGACTTAACTTCACAAAAGCAGAAGGATGGAGTTTTATGTTAAACAAGCACAAAATCCACCATAAAAATTGGAAATCTGGGTAACAGTGAAGCCTAGCAAAGAATATCATTTTAGAGGTTAAAAAGAGAGTCCAAAAAGTTGACCAAGAAATTTGCCAACATAAATAAGCCTTAGATAAGACTTTATTTATGCTTACTTTGTACTACCTTCACAGAATGGTTATTATCACTTCCAGTGAATCTAAGTTGAATTTTTTTGTTACTGTACATACAATTAGATGCTTGACATACCTTAAATTATGTACTGTAAATTATGCCAATTCGATTTTTTCAAAAGACAATAATGTAAATTAAAGTAAAAGTTAAGTTATATTATTATTTAAAATAAATTTGAAGTGACTTTTGCAGTCACTTTTATTTTATGGAGGGGTATAAACAATAAAACATTTCCCAATTTAATTTTGGTATAATGTTAATTAAAGTCACAAATACATGTAACCTGAGATAAAGATGTTGGTGTAAAATTTCTGTTGGCCTTTTAAATTTAACCCGGATATACATTACTGCTGAGTCTGGTAAGGCTGAATCTTAATCATGAAAAAACTTAATAAGTAACCTGAAAGGACAAACTTGTGGATTTTACTGAATAAAATGTATAGTTAGTGAAATATATCCAATATAATCCAATTAAAAACAACAAATGGAAAAGATTTTAAAAAACATCAATACGAACAGTGTTACAACCTAAACTACGTAAAGAACTTAGGCCTAGTTATTGTTTTTCATGACTTTTCAAAATTATCATGATTTAACCTTGGTTTTCAGCTTCTATAAAAAATGTATCAAGGTCAGATGTTTGTGCTTTTCTCTATAAAATTTATGTAGGAGCCACACAATTCGCCTGAAACAGCTTAAATTGCTCAGATACCACCATATTGCCAAGTTGGAGAGAATTTAATACACACTGAAAACTGTGTTGGTTGACTAATTAAATGTACTCATTTCCACTCTCCCAATTTTGTTCATCTTGCCATTGTTGTGTACTGAAATGTCTCTTCTGTTTAACAAACCTTCTGTTATCTGAACTAAATCAGGAAATGTTTCCTGACATGTTTGGATATCATGGTGTATCATTTGTAATATCCTATTTATTCAACAGTTCATACCATGTTGTAAAGAAACAGTGTGAAAAAAGACAAAGACAGTAATGATTGCCTAGAATGGAAGTATGGGCTTGGTTACATTGCTTGGTACATTCTGCAGTCAAATCAGTTCATGGATTCCATGCCATTCCTTTGGTTCAGTGATTTTAATCAAACGTTACTCACAGAACAACTTACAGTACCCTTATTGCTTTCTTAGCCTTGAAGGCATCTTATAACACAGGTCATGTTAACAAAAGGGATGATTGAAAGATAAGTTGATTTTTAACCAATCTTTGGTTTCCTGAACGATGCTTTAAAATCAATGCAAACATGCTGCGAAAAATCAATTTAAACCATACAATCAAGATTGCCAATTCAAAAAGTATGTAAGCTGTATGTTCATTGGGTAAGATTTAAAGCGCCGATTTCAAGTGGAAATTATAGTGTCTCTACATGAAAAGTACTATTTGAAGTTAATAAGTTTTGGTAAATATATTCACAATAAACCAAACTTTCAAGGAATAGTTTTGAATATATACTTGTAAACTTATTTCAAACAAACATAAGTATTAATCCAGGCTAGAGGTGTTATGAGGGAATGCAGAGACGGAAGGTTGTTCATAGTGATTTCCAGAGAACTGATCTCATTAGTTTTAATTGTTGTTTATATATCATTGCTTGGGGATTAATTTATCTTCCTGGGATTTGATCTAATGATGAACTATATAAAATTGTGTTTACTGTGAAATATCAAGCATATACCAAGTAAACAAGAGAATGAGATCTCAGGAAATCTCAGGACCAAAATAATACTTCTTAATGAGGAATTAACACAATAAAGTTTCATTGAAAAGGCCATGGAAAACCCTGGCATGATATTCATAAAATCTGAAAGTCCATTTCAAACTCAAACTTAAAATACATGTATAAGCTATAAATTTGGAGTATGTACTAAGTGTGATTACAGTTGAAAATACAAAATTTAAGTTTAAACTTATGTGGGACTGAGTTTAAGACTGAGAGAGTTTAAGTTAGGAACTGAGTTGAATATTTTCTATGAACACCAGCCCTGATTTTTATCATTTCTATTTGAAAGAGAATTCTACTAAAAAGTGGTTCCATGTAAAGCTGTTCTACTGCACTAAAATAAGTTTAATTATGTATTCATTGTTTTTAAACTTACATAATATATACATTCATCATTTATCAATTCATGCACCCTGTGAAAATATCATACTTATGTTGCAAATGGGCATGAAAAGGAACAGTACAAAATTTCCCTTCAAATGCCCTGATAACTTCAAGGACAAATTGAACTGTATGATAACAAGACACAACTGTATCAAAACAACACAAATACCTTTTTAACTTTGAATGCCTTACTTGGGCTCTAAAAATGGCCTTGAATAAGATAAGTAAGGAATGTGACTTGAAAAAGCCTCCATTTGAAGATATTATTTATAAATTTAACTGTATGACAACAAAACTGTATGAAAGCAAAACAAACTCTCCTTTTACAAGTGACCATCATCATATGATGTAAGTGCCAGATTAGGTCTACTTGGCACCAGTCGTAAATTTGTTTGCCAAATTGTAAGGTAATTTGCTTAATATCAAATGACTCTGTCAGATGTATACTGAATGCTTTTGTGAATTGCAAAGCCTTTGCTCACACCAAACTATCTGTGTCAGTATCTGTCCAGTATTCTGTAAACTTATAATGACAACCTATATGGTGGATCTTGAGTTTATTAATTCATCAGTGAAATATCTGTAAAAGTGACCAACAATGCATGGATACACCATTGGATGGCTATACTTTTGAAGATTTAGCGGTCTGTTTCAATCATTTCATAATTTACAACATGCATCGATGTGACATGATTATCTGCAATAAATGACAGGTGTCTACACCTTGTGTCTTACATTGCCAAAGACACTTGGACATAAGTAAAAACCTGAGCAACAGAAGCCTTCTGTGGAATCACTGGAGTTAATGAAGCTGGTACATTAGGATATGGATGTGTGGAAGACTTGAACCAGGATAGAATGAAAAATGTCAAATTTCCCAGTATGTGAAATACACTTGTGATGAAACCATCTTTCTGCTTTCCTTGAGCTGTGTGAAACTTTGTGCAGATATTTGTTATTTTACCCTCCTACCCAAAAGGGAGGGGATATGATATTGTAGTTGGGTCTGTCTGTTTGTTCATGCGCATGACTCAAAAAATATACATGGGATCTGGGTTTGGGTGAGGGTTTGTGCTAGGGTTTGTGCATTGTCAGGCAAAGCATGTTTATGACTTCATTATGAGGCCTCTCTAATCTCCCCTGATGCAGAGTTTGTGCAAATTTTGTCAAAGTTTTAAATTGTGCCACTTAGTAACAAATTTAACACACATTGGCAAATTTTAAAGTGTCACTTTTATCTTCATTTCTTTGTGCATTGTCTGATATATAAACATTAGTGGATGTAAATGATGCACTTGCTTTGCAATTGATTTGAAGACTTGCAAATTAGACATTTTTTCACAGCATAGGTTTCTCACCAGAAGAAAAAATCAGCTCTCTGCTACTCACAAAGATAGAGTTTCCATCTGTTGTAGTTGACACCCAGTTTATCTCCATAAAGTTGGCATATCTGATGAAAAAATATTGCAAATCCACAGTAATACATGCTTTGCTACAAGTCTGACAAAGGCTATGTTATGTCAAATTGGTCAATAAATGAAGCTTATTTGAAAGGTGAATTTTGATAATTATTATGTGTATCAATGATCTCACAGGAACTGACAATGTGACATGGAACTGAAATGAAATATTAGTATAGAAGCTTGTTGACTGGTTCGGTAATGTATTGGAAGTATATTTACACAAAAAAATTTTTAAATCGAAAGCTACACAGAACTATGGGAGCATTCTCATTATGTAAATAGTTTTCACGTAATTCTTTGAATATGAGAAGTATAACCTAGGCTATCATATGAAACATTACACCAAACAATGTCTTCAAAATTAATTCAGATATGTAGTAATATTGTTGACAAGACGGACACATTAGATCCTGTATGAAATGTATTTTCATTGAAAAATGTGTTATAGAGTTAATCCTGTAAAAGGCTAGTACATTGGGAGCTGAAGGGTTGTGGAAAGTCTACAACTGTGAGTGCAACAGGCTTGACCATACTAAAAGATCTAGAACAGCTCTCACAACCCTTTGATCAGCAGAATTAGGTGATATGCTATAATTCCTGGTCTATCCACAGCTTAATGTCAGTTCCATGCTGTGGAACTGGGCTTGGCTTTCAAATGATAGGTTATTACGGAAACAAGCCAGAACTGGCAGAGCTACTCAGTTCTTTCTGATTCCTGCTGATAGACTGAGCAGGAAATAACTGGTTAAATGCAGGTTTTCAAGTACACTAGAAGCTTTCAAAGCATGCTTGGGTGGTGTTTACCTTTTGTTTGGATAATAGAAAGCTTTATGTAATGTACAATTTTGTTGTAATATATATGAACACAGAAAATTTTTACATGTAAAAAGTAATCTAGCAAAAGAAAGCCGGATTGTAGATTAAATGAATATACACATAGTTAAATAAGCCGTTGTTTCCACATTATCAAACTGCTATCGCCAATGGTTGATAGCGATGGCCAGTAACACTGTCTCCATATTGCAGATCTGGGGCCGGTTTCATGAAAGGACTTAAGTCTGGTCTCAGGCTCAAATCTGAGACTTTGGGCTCAAATATTGTAAATATTTTGCTGAGTCTGTGGACTCAGACTCAAAGCATTTCACAAACAGGCTCAACTTGAGATTTGGCTCAGTCATGGGCTCAATTTTGAGCCCACCAAGGAGGTGTCTCAAATTTTGAGTCCAAAGTTTGTCATCCAATACTTGTGTATAAAGCAATATAATTTTCATGAAAATGAATTTGTTGAATCTTGAAATATTATATTTTTATTTTGCTTACTAATTACAACTAAATATTCAATATTCATAATAAGAAAAGTCAATGGAATTGACATGCTTTTTTGACCGTTGTCAAGCGACTAGTCTCAAGAGGGGACTCAAAGCTTGACTCAGTCTCAGTTGAGTCTCAAAGAATTGGCTTGTTACCAGTAATATTATATCAATTTTTTTTCATGTGTTATCAGTGTTAATGCAATTTAAATCGATAATGATGATGAAATAAATGCACTTGCATAAAAAACAAACCAAGGAAGTGTCTTAAATGAAATTTAAAACTTGAGACTATGATTGAGACCAGTCTCAGCTGAGTCACCTTTTGTGAAATCAATTTGAGCCAAAAACTCAGCCAAGACAAAAGTCTCAGATTTGAGACCCAGACTCGGCCCAAAACTGGTCTCAAACTGAGACTTTTCATGAAACCGGCCCCAGATGTTATGGTCATGCCTTTCATTACAGTCATTTCTGTATTACTTCCCAGTGGACAACCTCGACCTTTGGTTTCAAAAAGGGCATTTTGGTGGTACACATTGAAAAACAAGCCACCCTGATTGTCCATTTCTGCTCCCCTTCACACTCCAGCATGTATGTTTTAGGCTCATGTAAGGTTTTTCAAAGATTTCAAAAAACATGTGTTTGTGGTTGCAAAACACATTCTGAGTTGTGGTGAATGCCAATGAAAGCATCCTATCAATTTGCAAATCCCACCAAAGACATCCAACCCAAATATGAAACTGGTTGAAACTGGTCAAACCAAAACCAAAAGTAGACAAGTCCATTTGGTTGTAGTTCATGACTCCTGTAAGAAAAAGTGTTAATTAGCTAAGAAGAATCCCTTTTCAGCTGAAGTAGCTTTCAGGTCATCAGAAGGTCTTTCCAGTGAAATTCATCCTGTTATCTTGAACATGTTTAAGTAGAAATATCTTTATATGGAGATTTTACTTAACGTAAATCATATGTATAAAGTGTTTTACTTGTCAAAGTCATCACCTTTTTAAGCAATAATATTTATCAACCTTATTTGACGATTCCTTTATCTATTCCTCAGAATCAAAAGACAATCATTTTCATACTAAAACCTCCTGTATTATTAATTTGCTATCTGTTGATTTTTTTTCTGGCCGGCTACATGAAAGGAAAACTCTGTATTAAGTTGGTGTGAGTAATCAAACATTTGTATCAATTGTGGTCGGACATGAAAAAAAAAACTTTTAATAAAATAAGTGAAATTGCTAGAATCGGTGATGAAGCATCGGTGGTCAGTAACATGGAAACATCCACTTACTATAACTTTTAGGAAGATGTAGTGTTTCACATTTTTATCAATGGATATCTTGATTAGACTGGATTATGACATATAATCTAGTAGCAACACACTCAGTATAGAGAAGGAAGAATTATTGCAGATATGGGGAAAAAGACATTCCAATAGGAGATAATATTATGTTTTATTGTATTTTATTTTATTCTGTTGTTGTCATCAATTATAAATACATTAGTTGTATTAATATTCATTGAAACTTCCTGTGAAAATTAGATCAAGTATAAGCTCTATTATATGAACTGGTGATTATTTACTTTATTTAGGTGATTATTTACTTTTATGTACACCGTTTTTTGCACCATGATAGCTGCACTAAAATGCCAGCTCTTCTATATTACTATTTGAACCATTACAACAGGTGAATTCTCCTTTTCTTCTTGCAAATGTGGATTTGTTCGTTTTTGCAAATAAAAATCAAAGATTTCCCAACAAGTAACTACAGCTTTGCTCTGGCAGGAACAAGAAAAAATGTTTGCAATTTTGCAGGAGGATTCCAGTGAATGAAATGAATGTTTTCTTTACTTCCCAAGATGAAGGAATATATAGAGATTCCTGGATGAAACTGCTTTGGATATCTACTTTTAGTATCTGTATTTATATAAAATAGATTACTTATAACAAAAACTTCTCTTGAAGGGTGACAGCACATATGGTTTGGGAACTATACATGTAAAAATTATCCAAATCTTAATATATTTAGAAATGATCTATCAACAGAACAGTATTCATAATCTCCTTCTTGCATTAATTTATTTGCCAGTTTTTGCCTCTCCATGTTCAAGACCTTAGAATTTTATAATGGAATTTTAAATGCTGAAATAATATTTTTTGTCAACATCTTTATTATTTAACAAAATTGAATGTAATTTACAAAAAAAAAATGAAGGTTAATAAAATGAGGTTAAACATTCCCAGCATTTCCCAGCTAAAAAAAGTTCAGTACACATTTGCATAGCCTTGTTTAATGCTCAAAAGTTTTTTTGTTACCGGTACTCTCAATGCAGGTAACATGATATATTTTCACCAGACAGGCTCAATGTCCTAGAAGTATCTTTATTTATAAACCAGTATGTATATATAAGGGTACATGATGTTAACTGGTTTATTTTTTCTCCAATAGCAAAGCAACTTGAGCCTGAATTAAGGCTGACACTTGCATTATTCCAGTTAAATGAACATAGATTCTTTAAACCAATAATAGTACTGTAAAATTAGTTTTATTAGAATGTTTGTTTTTAAGAACTGCTAATCATTTTCCCTCACACAGATGAAGTTGTGTGCAAAGAAACTTCTGGGTAAAATAAACTTCCAGAAATGTTTAAAATGGAAGAGTTAGTCTCGCAGATGTGTAAACTTTTTTTTTTTTTTCAAATTTTGAATTTCTTGTTTACCCATGAAAATATCCGTGAACGAATTTTACATGGTTAGGTCTTGAAATATATCTCATCTAAGTTATGAGATTTTCTGAAATTAATCTCTTCATCAGTGAGACTTTAATAATGCTTTGTTATTACTAAATCACCACTAATATATTATGATGCTTTTCACTTACAAAGTTAATACCTATATATTATAAATCTTTGCAGCTACTAAATCACAAACACTGTATTATATGTGCATCTGTTATTTGAGAAATTTTATTTCAGTGTAATCTTATTTGCCATTTCTAAGATATTTTAAGTAGTAAACCGAAAGTATATTTTTAAGAAAATAATAATAATCAAGCACAGTTTTCTTTTGAAAGGCTAGTTTTTTTTAATCTGAACATGCACCAAATCTGTTTGTTCAGTACATACTGCATGAGTCTGAGTAAAAAGTTCTTACTGCCAGATTGTATTCAAACGGAAGTGGGGGGCCACGGTGGCAGAGTGGTAACACTCTCGCCTCCCACCTCTGAGGCCGGGGTTCGGTTCCCGGCACGGCCTCAAGTTTGAAAGTTTTCTGAGGGGCCACGGTGGCAGAGTGGTAACACTCTCGCCTCCCACCTCTGAGGCCGGGGTTCGATCCCCGTGATGGCCTTAAGTGGGAAAGCTGGTAGTTGCTTGCCGTTGGTCGGCAGTTTACAGTACACAACCCTAGCGAACTCTATGTACTGGTTTCCTCTGCCCTTCCAACTACCCGTCGTGATATGACCTGTACAGTGTTGAAAGCGACGTAAAACCCCAAATAAATCAAACGGAAGTGTATTCATTGCTTCATTTTCCATTACTTTTTACATTCCAGTAAAACGCAAAATTGCTAACAGATTAACTCATTCCTATGCTGTTAAGTTGGGTAATATTTAATCAAAGATCTTTGTAATTGTTTGTCCAGGGTCCTTTTCACATTACCATATAAGTATGATAATGCTTGGTCCATTTTAGTTAGTACATAGAAATATCATCAGTTCTGATAATTTTCAAAGTAGCCTTGCTTTAGGATACACTTTTCTTTTAAGTTAGGAAACATAATGTACTCCTACCATTTCAGACTATGAACTTGTATGCCCTACCACATAGGAGTGTTATATGAATGTCCAAGCTTTGATTCATGTTGGAAAAAGGTTTTTGGTACAAATGTGAGCAAATGTAAAGCAAGGTTAGACACCATGTACAGCTCAGGTTTGCCATTAAACAGCTTTACCATCAAATTTTCAGGCTTTAGAATGTACAGCTCAGGTTTGCCATTAAACCCCTTCACCATCAAATTTTCAGGCTTTAGAATATCCGTCTATTCTACATTATAGCAGTCAAATTTCCAATAAATGTTAAAAATCTTCTTTTCCAAATGTTGCATCATATTTTCATATATCTTTAAAGGAAACTGCTTTTCAAGTGCACCATTTGATTATTGATTTTGTGTTCAGCATTGTTGACACCTGATACTAGTGTACACAAGTTGTTGTACCTGTCATGAGGTCAGAAATTTAAATTGGTAGCTTCTTTTTTAGCCTTGATGAAGGTAATCACAAAATATTTACAAAAAGCTTGTCACAAGGTCCCAGAGACCTCAGTTGTCTACTGGCTATTGAGCTTGGTCAATAATCAATTGACTTTTACAGATTTTAATAACCCATGTCTCCATCTGGGCTGCTTCATTTTTGTTAGCATAAACCTTTTTCTAGTCATTTATTGTTGTTCTCTTGATTTCAATTTTAACATACTTTATTTCATACAATCATAAGTTGCTTTATGGAAAGCTCTCTTGTAGGGCGAATAATACACAAATGTAAAATTGGTGAGGTTACACAAATTGATCATTGTGGACATGGTAAAGATCAGCGCTTTTTAAAGGTGTCACTTAATTAGAATTAACAAGTTTTGATTCATAACATCTCTGCTTGTTCTATCTTCAGGTTGATGATGGTTTTGTGGAAGACAAATCCTCTGGAACATATGAGGATTTACAAATCATAGCCGAGAGGCAGAGACAGGATATGGCTGACTTCCTGGAGACACGGCCTTGTGATGTAAGTCCAAGCTCTTTTTTTTCAGCATCCTTTAATAGCTATAGTTATTTGGACCATTTGCCAGTGCTATTATCTGTCACTGTGGCCAAGCCAGTAACGCACTTGCCTAGGAACATGGAGAACATGGGTTTGACCCCAGGTACAGAGACAAGGTGGCTTGGATGACCACTTCAATGGCTGTCCATTGGGTCCTAACCCCAGTGACAGGCTAAAGATCCCAGGGACATTGATAAATGGTAAGCAATGAGACTCTGTCTTTCACTTAGGTGACTGTCTGGCACTAGTGCTTGGACTGTACTTGTGCAGTTTGGGATGGGTCAAATAGCGCTCTGAGTCCTGTAGTTATGGAGGTATTTCACTGAATATACATATTTACAATACAAAAAAATGCTTAATAACATCTGGACTGTTGAACAAATCATTCTTATAAAATTATGATATCAATAATACTGTTAGGAAAACTATTATAAGAATAGAATTTAAAATCTCTTTACTTCTTAAACAACACATGTTGCTGAATAATATTCAATACTAAATGTCACAACTTTCAGGATTTCAAAAAAGTTACACATTTCAATGAAAAAGGAGTGATATTTAACACTTCCGAATCTGTGACAACTGAAAATTTGCATGTCAGATAAATAATTAAGTCAAAAATTGGAATGTTTAGTGTTGACAAAGATTTGATTACCTGATAAAACACCTGTATTGCATACAGAAGTATTTCTTATATCACATAGCTACTATCACTTACAATCTCTTGTCTCTTTTATAACTTTTGTAAAGCTTAGAATATTACCAATCATCACTTGAAATGTTTCTTTTCAAAGCAAAATATGTTGTAAAGTAATATATCTATTACATATACTGAAACTGATAAAAATGTGACATGTCTGTAATTTGTAAGTAATATTTCCTGGCGACAATAGTTTACATTACATAGTAAATATTTAAAGGGGTGTGGGAATTTAATGACACCTTCAATTACCGTAATTTCCTGTAACATTAGTCATTAGTTGGAATCAGTTACCCTATTGTGAATTGAATTCTGACAGTTCCCACCAAAATTTAATAACAATACTCTGCTATTTATCTTCTTGATAAAAAATGTTAATTGTTGATTTGAAAAATATTGAATGAAATGAATCTATGGAAGGTGAAAGCACATTGAGACTCTGTTACTATGTGACCTATAATAGTTCAGTATATATTTCAGCTTATATTTTGTCTAAATGTTTATAAAATACTTTTAAATTCTTTATTTTGCCAGGTATATTTATTAATAATCATACTTTTTCCAAATATTTTTGGCCTTTTTTTCAAGTATCTGCGTATACTAGGGTGCATTCTCATCAACAATGTTATTTTTAGAATTTTACTCTTATCTACGGAAGAGTATTAGTGCCAATGAAAAAAATTTTTTTTTTGAATTGTCGACTTAGTATCTCAACATGTTGAGTTAGATATCTCAACATGTTGACTTATTATCTCAACAAGTCGAGTTATTATCTCAACATGTTGACTTAGGATCTCAACATGTTGAGTTATTATCTCAACATGTTGAGTTAAGATCTCAACATGTTGAGTTAGATATCTCAACATGTTGACTTATTATCTCAACATGTTGAGTTATTATCTCAACATGTTGAGTTAGATATCTCAACATGTTGACTTATTATCTCAACATGTCGAGTTAGTATCTCAACATGTTGACTTATTATCTCAACATGTTGAGTTATTATCTCAACATGTCGAGTTAGTATCTCAACATGTTGACTTATTATCTCAACATGTTGACTTATTATCTCAACATGTCGAGTTAGTATCTCAACATGTTGACTTATTATCTCAACATGTTGACTTATTATCTCAACATGTCGAGTTAGTATCTCAACAAGTCGAGTTAATATCTCAACATGTTGAGTTATTATCTCAACAAGTCGAGTTAATATCTCAACATGTTGACTTAGGATCTCAACATGTTGAGTTACTATCTCAACATGTTGACTTCTTATCTCAACATGTTGAGTTAATATCTCAACATGTCGAGTTAATATCTCAACATGTTGACTTAGGATCTCAACATGTTGAGTTACTATCTCAACATGTTGACTTTTTATCTCAACATGTTGAGTTATTATCTCAACATGTCGAGTTAGTATCTCAACATGTTGAGTTAAGATCTCAACATGTTGACTTAGTATCTCAACATGTTGAGTTAAAATCTCAACATGTCAAGTTAGTATCTCAATATGTTGACTTATTATCTCAACATGTTGAGTTAAGATCTTAACATTAGTATTAGTAACTTAGTATTCTCATCAGAGGCAATAATAAATTGGGCCCATTTTCCTTCTTAAGGTGGAAAAAATTGCTCCCCCAGGCTCCCCCGGATAGGGGGAGTCTCTCCTATGGTCCTGCGGTGTCAAGGAGTAATTTGGGAATTTTGGGGATTTTTTTCTGGTATTAAAAATCCACAATTGCTAAAAGTGAAAAATAGCCCAGAGGAGGGTCAATAATGCATGTAGGGGCCTATAGTTCTTTTTTAATAAGCTTTATCCTTATAAGGAGTATTCCTGTGTAAAAAAGTACCCAGGCCAGTTACAAGCCACATGAATGATAAATCAAGTGGATTGTAATGTGAATAGGAAATGTGATTTGATATGTTTCAGACCAAAAGAAATATTTTAGTTCATTTCAATAAAATATATAAAAAAATAAATACAAAGTGTTTTATTTGTAGTACAAACATTTGGATCAAGTGTATTGACTGAGGGCAAAATGAAACTGGTCAATCAATAAGTATGAATTTCATAAGTCCAATTTATGGGTATAATAGTTTGAATACTGTGTGGTCATCAGGTTATAACAAATATATGAATAATATCTTCATATGATACCCAAATGGATGTGGGAATATTATATTATTCCTTATAAGTCCAAAATAAGTACATGGGAGGTCTATCTGTGCAGGCAGACAATGTGTTGCAGATGAGCGAATTCCACATATGTGTAAGAATTCTGTAATGAGCAGGGTTTGACACATACATTAATACATAACTGAGGGCTATTGTCAAATCTTATACAGATTCCATCTAGAATTATTATAATATGAATATAATAAAACAACATGAATGTGAATAACATAATGTTTACTTTTTGAGTTCTAAGAGTTTTAAGATCTCAACATGTTGAGATACTAACTCGACATGTTGAGATAATAACTCAACATGTTGAGATAGTAACTCAACATGTTGAGATCCTAAGTCAACATGTTGAGATACTAACTCGACTTGTTAAGATAATAACTCAACATGTTGAGATCTTAACTCAACATGTTGAGATACTAACTCGACATGTTGAGATAATAACTCAACATGTTGAGATAATAAGTCAACATGTTGAGATACTAACTCGACTTGTTGAGATAATAAGTCAACATGTTGAGATATCTAACTCAACATGTTGAGATAATAACTCAACATGTTGAGATAATAAGTCAACATGTTGAGATAGTAACTCAACATGTTGAGATCCTAAGTCAACATGTTGAGATACTAACTCGACTTGTTAAGATAATAACTCAACATGTTGAGATCTTAACTCAACATGTTGAGATACTAACTCGACATGTTGAGATAATAACTCAACATGTTGAGATAATAAGTCAACATGTTGAGATACTAACTCGACTTGTTGAGATAATAAGTCAACATGTTGAGATATCTAACTCAACATGTTGAGATAATAACTCAACATGTTGAGATAATAAGTCAACATGTTGAGATAGTAACTCAACATGTTGAGATCCTAAGTCAACATGTTGAGATACTAACTCGACTTGTTGAGATAATAAGTCAACATGTTGAGATATCTAACTCGACATGTTGAGATAATAACTCAACATGTTGAGATAATAAGTCAACATGTTGAGATACTAACTCGACTTGTTGAGATAATAAGTCAACATGTTGAGATATCTAACTCAACATGTTGAGATAATAACTCAACATGTTGAGATAATAAGTCAACATGTTGAGATAGTAACTCAACATGTTGAGATCCTAAGTCAACATGTTGAGATACTAACTCGACTTGTTGAGATAATAAGTCAACATGTTGAGATATCTAACTCAACATGTTGAGATACTAAGTCGACAATTCAAAAAAAAACTTTTTTTGTTGGCACTAATACTCTTCCGTACTTATCCCAAAGAATTTTGCAAGAAAAATTTTCTAAACAAAATGTTTGGAAAAAGAAAACTTTCAAAGAATAGCTTTAAATTCCTAAGAATTTTAAGAATTCTAAATATAATAAGGATAAAATTGGGAACAATAAATGTGTAGAAACTGATAGGATTGGAATTATTGACAAGTCAGAATGCATTATAACTGGAAAAATACAGACAAAAAATACTCTGTTGCAACAACTTTGAAAAATTCTAACTGTCAGACTTTTTCTTTTTCTTAAAATAAGTCTCCAGGAGTTAATTGAAAATATGTATTGAACTATTTGAAAAATGGAAGTAATGCTGTTTATTATTATATGTTTGAAAGTGTCTCTACACAAAGGGTATAAGTTATTTACATCTGAATATTTTGGAGACAGGCAATTTAAAACTACAAAAGCCTGTTGGTGCCTCATAAAAATATATAGCATTTTGTGGAATATTTGGAAAATAAACGGCTTAACACAATGCTTAATTGAGTTATAATGTGTTCACCTTCGGCTGTATAAAAACCAAGAGATTAATAACTTCACTGTGGAGAGTATTTGTAAAAGAACATGGCTGAGGTGAACGAGTGCAGTATTTGTACCAAGTTTCTCAGGTTGACCACTTGACCAGAAGTGGACTCTTCACAGTTCACAGATAACAGAGCTGTTTTTATTGCTAGCATCTATATATAGCCCTTGCTGGGCTGGCAAATAAAAAATCCTAAAGTGGTCAAATCCTAAAGTTTTGTCCCAGGATGAAAACCAAAAGTTGTATGAACTTTCATTTTTTGGAATTTTTGGAATTTTTAGTATTTAATCCACAAAAAGTCTAAGTAGCTGTTGAGATATAACACATCATCTATTTGATAGTAAAATACTGTATAAACCCTCGTGCTCACAGCAGTTATGTTGCTTAGTTATGTATGGCAATTATAAGACAATTATAAAACATTTGTTAGTCTATATTGTCTGATGTTTATTGAAGAATTTCATTTCACAGAGGAATAAGTTATTCTGATGCTCTTTAAACTCATTGAATTTAACTTCTGCATAAAGTGTCTAACCTCTATTGTCATGGGTTCTAGCTCAAAGCACTAAGTGTATTCCTAATGAACATTCAATGTAGAATGGGGTGTAATTTTGAAGAAATATAAAGAAAACTGTTGTAAAAAATGCCTGTCATTGTTTCCCTGATCATTTCCATTCAGAAACTGAAAAAGTTCAGATATATCTTGCCATTTCAGCAGGAGACAAACAGTTGTATACATATAAACGTAATCTTACAGATATTGATCAGTGGGTGTGAGTTTGTATTCATTTTGTGGAAAACATAGCATCAAAACATATTAAATAACAGAGTCAACACATCTCTAGATCCTTCTGCTAGTCTTTAATGTACCTTTAAAGCTAGTTATTTTGTTTAAATAGTAACTTCTCAGACAGGCTATTACTCATTAAATCGTCCATAAGTTATAAGAAAACAGTTATTGCTGGCAATGGTGCATACATTGTATATTCAATCAGCATAACATTGGTTTGTAATATTTTAATATTACACAGATTGAACGGATTGGTCAGATGAATCCTGGCCAGATATATTTGATTCATTGATAACTTAAGACTTACTAAAGTAAACACTGGTAACATCAAAGTGGCTACAGCCCGTTTCTGCATTTTCATCTCAGTATTCAAATAGTATATGTGCCTATCTGCATGAAATTTATCAAATATTACAGATAATAACTGACATAATGGAAGTACTGTACTGGTATGTTCAGATAAGAATAAGCCTCTGTCTGTGATGTGTAGATAGCTATCTAACAAAGACATCGTTTTATTGTGAAGGACACGCCATTCATCAGATCATCCTCAAAATGTCAGGCACAGATCAGGGAATATTTTTCTTAAATTAACCAGCCCATTTGGTTGGGTACCAATTTCTTGTAGGATCATAAATATTAAGAGTTGTAATATCAATAAGGGTTCCCTCCAACATCTGTGAATGGATTGATATATACTATGAAAGAGATTATTTGCATGTCTTGATATGCTTATGAAAACTTTAAAGTTGAAATATGCTGTGATTAAAATCTTGAAAAGTTTTTTTAAAATTTTATTTTTGCATGTCACTGTTCTTCGGCCAATAAATTAATATTTCTTCAATCACAGAAATTATCTCAAAGTACGAATTAGATTTAGAACCATATTCTTTAAACAATTGGCACAACGTGGTCACACAGTAACCCTTTGATAGTCACAGTAAAGATTCACGTGGGCAACATGATAATTACCAATATTTGCCAATTTTTGGCTAACTTTTAATACAGTTTTTTTCTTATGCTATGATTAATTTATTAAAATGCATAAACATAATATAACATGTAAGGTGACGTCACAGAGTAATATTGTATCAAATATTTTTTTTCTTACATAGATTTTACGTTCTCGCATGACATTTATTTTCCACCGTGAGCCATATTTAATCTGTACAAGGGGATAAACAGAGCGGGACATATTCTTTTTGTAAAATATTGTTTATGAAAATAAAAAGGTAAGTTTCAAAAGAAAACTGTCTATGAGCACTTGGGCCTGTATTCACAAAGATTCTTATTCTTAGAATTAGTCTTGTTCTTAGAATTTTTCTTAGAATTGTCGTTTTTCTTAGAAAAATTCTAAGAATAAGAATTTTTCTATTCACAAAGATTCTTATTCTAAGAATCATACTTATTCTTATAATTTTTCTAAGAATGGTTTTTATTCTTAGAATGTTTCTAAGAATAAGAATTTTCTATTCACAAAGATTCTTATTCTTAGAATATTCTAAGAATTGATTTAAATTTAAGACTGGCACATAGCATGCTTAACTTAAGAAAAATAGTTGTTTTGGTGATTATAGTGTAGCAACTGATTGCAAATCGACATCCAACACAGAGTGTTACATATTAAGTTGTCAATTGTGTGTACTGTACTGCAAAACAGCCTCTTTATATTATTTCAAAATTTCCAACTTTCTGTTCACATATGCCAAGATCTGTATTCTTAGAATTTTTCTTAGAATTACACTTAGTCTAAGAAAAATTCTAAGAATTCCATACATTTCCTTTTACTTCTATTCTTAGAATTATTCTTAGCTAAGAATTGTTTTGTGAATAGGATTTTATTCTAAGAATAAGAAAATTCTTAGGATAGAATTTTTCTTAGACTTAAGTGTAATTCTAAGAAAAATTCTAAGAATCTTTGTGAATACAGACCCTGATATCTATAATTAGAACAGCTTTATTTGATTAGATTGTACATATTAAATTTATAAAGTATGACATGGCTGTTAACTCTATATGGTTTATGGAACCACATCGCTGTTTCTCTTCCAGAAATAAATCTTGTCCCATAAATTTACAAAAAACAAACTTTACAACATTGAGCAAGGCTAGTCAGAAAAGAGAAAAAGCATTAGTTCCTGTGGTAATCATAATGAAGGCAGTGATAGCATCTCCATAAGGACAATGTAACATTTATCAGTGGAACTGAGCCCACAGATCAGCTTAATAAGCACACCTCTGACATACATAATAAATGGACCTTACTGAGGGGTTCCCCCTTTGATCTTGCTGTGAATCCCTTTGATCATGATGAGGTAATCATTCTACCCTGAAGGCTCAACCTGAGTGCTGTCATAGCAAAACACCAGGAGGAGTTTGGTCTTCCTTTTTCAAAATTCAATTTTTCACCCTGCGTCAGTTTGAAAAATGATCCCAATTATCTCCAGGGTAACAATGTATGGGTAGTTTACCACAAGATTTATAATAATGGTAATAATAAGAATGGTATAAGTTTGTGTGTAGAAATCAGACAAGCAGAGTAATTATATAGTAGACTTTGTCATAGTGGAAAGTGTTGAAGATAGCGTATAGATTTGCTGGCAATCTGGGTGTTAGGTAATACATTGACCAAGATACAGCAGAAATGGTACTGTCTAAACAGCTGGAAGACACAGACTTTGTCAAAGCGTTGACTGTAGATGTTCCACAGAATAGAAGAGACATGTCAACATAAAAGCAGTGCAAACTAATTTACCGGTATATATTTATACAGGATTAATGCAAAGCTCTGGTAAGATTTGACATTTAATGATGAGAAATATGTGGGCTCAGACAACAGAACAATTCATCTCCAGATTTTGTTAACTTTTTGATAAGTTTAAGTAAGACACAGCGGTTATTTATTTATTAATATCAAGTTAAGGTAGCTTGGAAAATATACTTCAAAAAAGCCAAAAAGTTAGAGCCTTTGCAAGTACACTAATGTCAGGAATGACCCTCTTCTAAATTCTTCTTGATTTATTGTTGTAGATAGTTAGTCTTACCCAACCTCAAATATTGAGGATAATGTACACAGATCACTTCTGTCTCACTATAACCAATGATAATGTACACAGATAAATTAAATGTTAGATTTGGTTCAGAGTAATAAAACAAAGAAGGTGAAAAGTTATCTCAAAATATATTCATTATATAAACCAATTTGTAGAGTTATGACTGGAAATAATATGTAAGTTCTGCTGTGAACGATTGGTGTGAGGTAAAATAATATGTGATATTTATGAATTTTTATACAAGTTTATACAAGTTATTTCCAATTTTGATTATGCTTTCTGGACATACAAAAGCAAATAATTTCCTTTATTAAATTTCTAGAAGCCAAAGATGGCCACTGATTGTAAATTTTAGCAAATGATAACTTGTTCCATGTAGTTATTAGTTTGCATCTAACTCATATGATGGCCAGTCTCATTTTGACCCTTGCTGTTAAAAGGGATAGAATTGCCCAACTTTGATTTTGGGTCACAGTTTTAAGGCCTGAAGCAAGGCTAGTGAATTACCATTATTTTGGACTGTTTTACTGGGGTCAGGTTTATTTGTACCTAGAATAACAGGTAAACAGCAATAAGTGACCAGTCCCTGTAGTGAGAACAAATATCTGGTCATTAGGGACCCATGATGATTAGCCTGCTTCAGTGGCACAATGACTAATGAGCAGAAATGCATTCTGTAATATGCAGGTGCACCTGTATTAAATGCGGGAAATGTGGCAAACTCTGATTTACTTGGAAGAAGATGCAATTTTAATTACTGTATCAGAATATTGGGTTTTCAAAAACTATGCAGAGCATACTTGGTTAACTTAGTAAACTAGTATGACACATTCATAGAATTTACTTTTACTGTGATGATTTATCTATAGATATTCAAATTTAATCAGATTGTCCACAATATCATTAGCAGTGATATCAGCTATATAGTTCTTGCATGTACATGTATATTAGCACAGAATGGGACTGATTCCAATGGACTGATTCCAAAAATAGCTTCAACTGCCTATAATGTAACTGCAACAGAAATTCTTTGTTTAGTCATCCAAGTGGGATCTACTCAAGAGTCTGAAAAGTATGTAACAGATTATCATTTGATTATGTGGATGCAAAAAGAACTGTACAAATATAACATGATAATTATAGTGTCTGGTTTATCTTCAACATATACTCAGAACCTAAATAAAAAAATGAAAGGATCTAAAAGAATATATAAATTTCTACATGCAGACTGCATTTGCCAAATCAGTAAGATAAATTGTACTTTATAGAGATACAAGAACACAAACGTGACATACGAGGACTGGGTTTGAGAACCACAATGCATTTCTCAAGAATTCCAAATAGTTTACATTGATTCATGGCTTTATAGATACAAAAAATACAAATGTGCGAGGACTGGGTTTGAGAAACACCTTGTGTTTATCAAGAATTTCAAATAGTTTACATTGATTCATTGCTATGTTCAAGCTTTTCTCTTTGTCCGGTATGATTCAGTTTTACTTTATGTACACACTAAATTCACTAACATTTGGAATACAAAGCAAACCTGAGGTAAACCCATACACCAGACCTCGTTCTCCCTGCTCTTTGCACTCAGGATATACTGATGATTGATGACCACCACTACTCAGCATGTTTGACCAATGCATTGACCAGTATCAATCACAGACCAGTACATCCTAATATCTCAAGATTTATGCAGCTTGCAAGTTCCTTGTTAAGAAGTGTCAGTTACTTTGTGATAAGGTATCATTTTACATCTGTTTAAAACTGAAGAAGTGATCCATCATTTGCCTGTAACATTCTTCAGTGTATAAATTTAATAAACTTGGAAATGTGAAAGGAAAAAAATATCAAATGATATTTAAATGAAATACTTTTAGTTTAAGGCAATGAGTGTGAAGAGTTTTTTCAAAGTTAATGACGTAATGAAATTTTGTTTTATAAAATCAAATAAAGCTTTATCAACTTGTTTGCTTTGAAAAATAAAATCTGTTTAACAATCTTCTTGTAAGTTTAACTCCTACTTATTAAAATTCCAAATTATAAGCTTTTGTTTAACGTTCTGTACTTTTTCTCTGATGACCAGAGAATGTACTGGACGACCTGAGGCACACCTTTTTCTTGTAACTCCACACCTGAACAGCCCCGTCCTATTGGCCAGTCAGCAGGCAGAGCATTGTAGTAATCTGGTCAAGGCTGTAATACTGAAAGTATAATCATCATCAGATTGTTCCAAGCAGTGTATTTGATTTAAACATATTCTATAAGCCACTAGACAACAATTGCACAGTACAAATATAGTAAGCCCTCTTGCTGGATGAATTATGAACAGGTGAAGGATGTAAATTTAGGTAACTATTACAGGATAAAGATCAAAAGGGTTGTGGAGTTCCTTGGTGGCCCAGTGGTTAGCAAGTTTTGGCATCTAATCACAGGCCTGTCATCTCTGGATGGGTTCAACTCCCACAAGTGACAATGCTAGGGCCTGTCCCAATATGACGCTGGCTGTTGAATGGAACATAAAACCCTCACTTTGATACGCATTGCAGTTTGCTTTAAATACTTCCATTTTTTCATCAGATTTGAGATTTTGGTTTCCAAAAGCAGCCACTGTTTTGGCAAAACATTATAGATATTTTAAGTGCATGTATGTAATATATAGAAAAAAACTTGGGACTGTGATTAAGTGGTTAGCACACTCTCTTCTCAGTTCTGAGATCACAGGTTTGAATCATTACTGTGGCCTCCCCCCAGAAAAATACCAATTGCTTCTTTTTCAATGCTGTGAAAGTCACAAAAGGGACTAAAACTCCTAACTTTTGCCCCAAATAAAATGTATTTTTAGCCAGGGAAAGGCTAGAATAGCATGAAACGTCTTCAGTTGTTCTTTGTGAGTGAGGGAGCTAATCTTGGGTAAGGCTCCAGTGTGAATAACTAACAGAATATACTATACTGGCATTTGAATGGAGATACAGCTAAGAAAAACATTTGTCTGCTGAGCTAATATGTCCTAACATTTCTAAGTATTTTTTAAATGCCAAACCTTTGTGTAGATGCTTTTGAAAACACTTTTGGTACAAATTTGAGCCTTGGGCAAGGCTATGAATGAGCAGGAAAACAGATGGAGTGTTGAGTTAAGGACAGAAGTTTGTATTTTGGAAGGTTCATTCAGAACACAAGTAAATAAATTGGACTGCATTTCACTGCAAGGGTTATTAGCTCCATGGAAAGAGACAGGGGGTGTCAGTAATATACAGTTATTAGTCTTACATGTGGCATTTACTATCTGGATAAAAGTATAATATAACAGGATAGTGTGTTGAAATGGTACTGTGGAATATACTGTAGATAGCATAAAGAAAGGATACTAATGTTCTATTTATATTACATTGTAAGTAAGTATTTTGAATGTTTGCCATTGGACTTCCCTTTATTGATACCAAAATGTCAGAAGATGTTTATATAAATTATGTATCAATTATGTTCATTATTATAAAGTATTTCTAATTGATTAATATATCCTAGATTAATCACTTGTCCAGCTAAAATTTACAGTGATTTCATCCGAGCATCTGTTCTATGAAGACACTATACCAAAAGTTAGTCATGCATTTATCAAAAGAAAAAAACACTCATAAAAGATAGATAGATATATTTATAATGATGTCTTAATAGACATTGTTTGATATTACTCTTTAAAAGATTTTAAATCTAAATATACAGAGTAATATTTTTCTTTAAGAATAATGATTGTTGAAAAGAAGTGTAACAAAATCATATCCCATGTGAAAAGTATGGCAGAACAACATGTGGCAATCAAACATAGACTTGCAGCGACTTTGTAGGCAACTGCTCTCCAATAGTTTTATAGTAATAGTTTAATGTTCTGTAGCATAAAGCACAAAACTGCATGAATTACAAATATTCATGAAACAAACAACTGCTACTGTATACATTTTTGCAGCCTTTGTTAAAAATTAAACTGTTTCTTAATTGTAATAAGTGATTTGTGTTCATGATACAGAGAACTGTGTCTTTGTGTGGTTTCAGGGCACAGAAGATGCTGTTTCGTCCGATACCACAAGCACGTCTAAGTCAAAGCAGGACAGTGGCCTGAGTCGTACAGATGACAGTATCAAGACAGAGGAGAGTTCAGAACAGGTGGGTACTGCCAAGTTGGGTTGTCTTCTTTAAATATTCCAAGAAAGAAACACCATCTTTATTCAACTGGCAACTAACCAACCCCTTACTTGCAATAGTTTCCACATGAAAATTTGATAAATATTATTTTAATATGTTGTCTGTAAATGTTGCTAAAGGATATTAATATGGAGAGACAAATCTTCTGTAACTCTAGATAAAAAATACTACAGGTGGTTACTATCTTATATTGCAAAATATTGCCAATGCATATACAATGACACCCTGTTTTTTCAAACTTGAGGGAGCAGAAAAGTAGGTGAACTTTTTGAACAGGACTACTAGATAACAGGATAAATTCAGTGGGGTCAGTAAGGAGGGTTGGTGGTGTGGTGGGTAATACACTCACATCTCACATCTGATGTCAGTTGTTCAGACTCTGGACCCAACCCCATGTGGGAAAATTGGTAATTGCTTACTGATGCCTGACAGTTTGCAGTGCAGAATCTTGACCAACTATTATGTACTGGTTTCCTCTGCCCTTAAAACTATCCTTCATGATAGAACCTGTACAATGTGTTGAAAGTGATGTTAAACCCAAATAAATAAATGCAATGGCTAAGGCTCTTCAAGTACCAGTCACCTCCACTTAACAGATTTAGTTCTTTCACCAGAGTTTTTACTTTAAAGGGTACACCTGCTTCTTGTCTTGTGATCAAAAGGAAAATATAGAATGTGCAACATACTAGCTAAGTAAAAGCCTTCTGTAATTGGTTATTACAATGGGATTTCCATGTTCGAGTTTAATAAAAACCATTAAATATTGTCTGATTTAGACATTCAATCTGTAATGTAGACGTTTATGCAAATTAGGTTTTCTTTATAAGAAAAGTATTTGGTTGTCTTCAAATAAGGGCAATGGAAATTACATTACTTGAAAAAGACCCCAAAAATTGTAAAGTTTAGACGGTGAAATATAGTTTCCTGTCTCTCTCAGTAATTAGTGACATCTAATTCAATCCCAAAAGGAAAGACTGGGGTGCATGTCATGTGACACTTTTACATAAGAAACACAAAGTAAGACATATTCAGTAGTTCTTGTGTCATACCAATCTCACTGAATTTTGAAATAAAAGCTAATGCAAGTAACAAAAATGAGATAAATGAATAAAGATATACATACTGATTCAGCATCAAAATTCTAGTATTCTGTTAAACTTAGGAAGCAGCAAGAATTGATTGAGCCATGATACCTTTATGCTGTATCACATACAGGTTAACTCTGATAAGTTAGAAGTCTAACGACTGGAAAAATACTCTAAGCATTGCTAGACTTGCTCCAAGTCTTTGTATTTCTTATTCCACTAAATCTGACATACATGGAATCATTATGAACCCATCATGATGGGTGGGGAAGTTACTGAGGGATGAAATACTCAGCCCCACATTCTGGCCAAAAAGTCATTCAGTCCTCATATAATACCTTAGACAAAAGGACTTGAGGAAAGTCTAAGCATTGCAGACATCATGGTCAAGTTAAAGGTTTCTGTGAGAACACATTGACTTCAATTTAAACGGAAATTCTACTCAGCAGAATTCCACATAAAGAGGTTCCAATGTACCATGTAATCAGCTCATGCCAGGATTGTATGAAGAGTTTAATTATAATGCTGACATGGTGTTTTTCTACAGAGGACTTGGGTTTTCAAGAGTCGCAGAACATTTCAAAACAAAAGAAGGTGACAGAAAAGACAGGAGAGATAATAAAGTTTAGACGCACTAATTAAAATGATAACTTTTGAAAGACAGACAGGACACATTCTGTGGGAGAATGGTTTCACTGCTATTCAGTTTTTTTTTGTACTTTTCCTTCTTTTTGTGTCAATGGTCTTGAACTAAATGGATTTTCAATTCAGTTAAAATTCTTCAAAATGACAGAATGATTATTATGGATTGACTTCTATGAATGTAGGTTTATAGATGATATCCTAATAAAAATCACCTCCATAGAATACCAGGTCTAGACATGAAATAGCTAATGAATATGCACCAGTCCTATTGTATACCTTACAAATAAGTTCTGTTGGGTAAACGGACAAAACCCCACTGGGCATAACCCCACTCAGACCAAACCCCATCGGGCAAAACCCCACTCAGACACAACCCCACTCATATAAATAAGAATGAAGACAAAACCCCACTCTTCATGAAAAAAATATTTATTATGTGCAGAGTTTTAATTGATACAAATACAAAGTCATGACAAAAATAGACATGAAACATTTGTATGAAGAACATAATGCAAAACTGCATTATATTTAAGCACTAATATTTAAGCACATTACATTAAGCAAATAACATAGTTGCTTTGGTTGGAAAAATCAAAGCAACAATGGAAATAAACAATGATACAAATTTCAATGAAGAACACAATGCAAAACAACATAATATTTAAGCACTATTAAGTATATTACATTAAGCAAAATACATAATTGCTTTGGTCAGTAATATTATGGATGGATGGCAGGAATGTAGGTGGCTTGCGACACATACGGAGAGGAAGCTGTGGTGGTTGAATCTGGCGATAAGTTCCAGAAACATAGGTACTATCAAAGTACTCTAGGAGAGGCTCCATTCCATCTGGGATGTTCTCGCGAAGGAGTAGTTAGTACCACTGAACACAAACCCAATGTCAAACTTCAAACACTAGCAGATTTAAGTGTTCCTTTAATCATAAAAGCCTGAGTAGTTAGATTTAACTTAACATTAAAAAAAACATCTTAACATCTTCAATTTTTTAAAATAATTTTAAAAGTGGGGTTTTGTCCAGAAATTAAAATAAGTGAGTGGGGTTGTGTCTGAGTGGGGTTTTGCCTGATGGGGTTTGGTCTGAGTGGGGTTTTGCCCAGTGGGGTTTTGCCCTGGATTCGTTCTGTTGATGTGTAGTTTTATAAACATTGTGAATATTTTTAGAACATGTGCCAAAGCTACTTAATTACTAACTTTAAAATTCAGCTTGAGAAAAATATGTGCAAAGATACAATTGTTGACCCCATTTACTAATATCTACAGAATTTATTTGTTCTTGTTACCATTAGACAACAATGAGCAGTAATAAAAAAAATGACATATATTTTTTCCTCAATGTAGCAATAATCTGTTCTACACCTTCAAACCTCAAAAAGTAAAGCTGTTTGGTAGACATATGTATGGGACCCTCACATAGACAGCCTCTTCTCTTATAAGCATTCTTCGAAGTCCCTTGATAGGTGACTCAACAAGCTTGAGCTGAATATACCAAGATAAGGACAAGGCCATGCATCAGTCCTACTGGTCCATGTGATCTGTGGTACTTTATATGTTTATTGTTTCCATGAATTTAGAAATTACTATTTACTGTACCTAAACTCTTTGTCTGCAAGTCCAAATCACTTTAGCATTCTTATAAAAATCATGTAGAACATAAATATTTACCTATATTATTGAACCAAGTGTTTGGTAAATTTATATGTAAACAGAATTAAACTTAGATCTAGGGACATAGCTTTATATTATTAGTTCCTTCCAGTACAAGACTATCAAGGCTACAAGACTATGAATGAAATATGTTATACCTACTATTCCAATCAGATTATACTTTAATGATGTTTAATATTTTTTTTTTCCAAAGGATAGAAAACAGTCAATTCCCCCCCCCCCCCCTCGAAACTTAATCTCCTTAAATCCCATTAGACTAAACAAATGATGCAGTTTGATAAACTTACAGACAAAACCAGATATCATCAATTTTAAAAGACTAAAAATAAAACCACTTTCTTTTAAAGTGTTGAGACTGAAACAAACCACTAGGTGTGTTGGCATTTGATGAGGTTATTTATGATTATACTGTGTAAAGTGAACTGTTTTGATCTTTGCATGATTATGTCATTTCACATCCTCTGTTTTCTCTTGTGAGAGAAATCAGTGTAAGACAATTTATAAGTGCTGAAGGCTTTGATTTTGTGGGATCAAAGCCTGCCGACAGCTGGTTAATAATGTAGTGACAATGTTTGAAGTGCATGTAAGTACATCTTGGGTCACCCTGGGTTCTCTGTTTAGGACCCTCTTAAACTGAATGGCCACACATTAGTTTGTGGCTGATATTACAACATAAATCAGTCAGCTGATTAGTGCTTGGTGTTGGTTTTCATTTATATTTTACTTTTCTCATATCATTATCATTAATCACTTCTGTGTTTAAGTGTTTTTGTGAGTATTTATATTTAATCTGGGATTGAAGTCACATTTTCAATTCTGACAAAGTGGTGAGCACACTGAAAGTGTAACATAGAATTTGTTTTTACTATTTATGTGAGGTCTATTTTTATAGCAAAAATAAAACCTTTGTTGGATGACATAGGCTGATATTTGGGACATGTTTCACATAATGTGTTTACATTTTTTTATGTGGAAGGTGTTAGTTCTGATGGTGCAAACTGTTTAGTTTTATTACCCGATTTATTTGAGTGATAAGAGAGTTCTTTACTTATTTCAACTTTATATGTGACAATTTGAGTGCACCAGGACAATAAAGTCAATCCAGGGTTGTATGTTTATATTGTAGATTAATGTATACAATACTTATAAATATATCTACATGTGAGCTATCATTGCAGTATATGTGAGGTCAAAGAGTACAAATCTGTTCCAGACAAGACATCTCCTTCATAGGACATTCACTCATTTTACTATATATTTGTTGATAAGATGTATTGCATCTCATTTCAGGATTGCGCTGAACCTGACTGCACAGAGAAATGCTGCCACAGTAACGATAGTTTTACCTCTACTGAAATTCCAGACAACGCTTCACCCAACAACCAGATGTTGGATAATAATCATGTGCTACCTTCCTACCCATGTGATACATTCAATGATGCCTTTGCGCTGAAGTGTAATCTCCATAGCAATAACAATACCAGTAGTTGCCATGGTGTTGTGGAACACAAGCCACCGCGATCACCCAGCAATAAAAGTGACAGTAACTCTTGCAAGAGTATGAGCTTGAGCAGCAATTCTAGCTGCCATAGTTCTCCTTTACGACAAAAGCAAGAGGAACTCATCA